>OV884061.1:1212500-1800000 GCA_930367215.1 Pollenia angustigena
ATCACCGCCGCACACTGGTTCATATTTTGAGAAGGCGGCCAAAATTATTTTTTTTTATGTTCTCCGATTTTTAATTTTTTTTATTCATGTGAAAGTAAATACTAGCAAACCTCGGGAGCCAACAAATTTCAACCCTATTTCATTGAGAACAGGGTGGTCCGAAATGGACTTTCTCAATATTTGGTTATAGTTTTCAATTTCTGAGTCAATTTTTGAAGTTGAAATGCTCATAACTTTTTTGTTTTTTAAGATTTTTTGACAGAATAAGTTTTGTGAATTAGTTTATTTTATTAGCTACACGTGGTTTAAAGGATTAAACTCTGCGAAATCTAAAACTATTTAATTTTTTTTTTTAATGTCTAAATTTCCCGGAAATTTCCTACTTTATAAAGCATAAGTCCTGCCCGTCCAAACGCGTCAAAAAAAATGTATACTCTCTTGTAGTCCAGAATCTAACCTACATTTCTACACCCCATTGTACACACGTCTGGGTACGGCCTTGAGAACTACAGCAATTTCTGTGACCAAAGGTAAGATATTCGGTTCAAAAAATAAGTCCTGCAAGGAAACATTACTGAAATTAAAGAAGGTGAATCTTAAAGAATTTTCGACAAATAAAGCAGTTCAGGCCACATAAATTATCTAGCACGTCAGGTTATCATTTAATTTGGAGAAGGTAAATGTATTGCCATTGTTATGAACTTATTGTGGGTGAACGGATGCTGCAAAACGAATAGGCGACATAAATAGACTAACACGTTAGATTTCTGAGTAAGTTAAAAGGTTAAACATTAGTAAATAGCCGCAACATAAACTACATAGTTTAATTACCTGAAAATTGCAACTAAATTTAAAAAATAGAAGAGCATGTAAATGGTAAAAAAACTAGCACGTAGTTATATTTGACGTGAAAATTACCTACATGTTACCTGTTAATTTATTGCCGGTATGTTATCCTTTTAAAAAGTGTGAAAACAGGGGTTTTTTATGTTTCAAAGAAATGCTAATAAAAGATTAATTTTTAAAAAAAAGGGTTTTTATGTTTCAAAGAAGTGGTAACAAAAGTTCATTTAAAAAAACTTCTATCAAGAGTATAAAAATGCATGCATTCATAATTTTACCTTCAGTATTGTTTAAACAATGGCTAAGTTCAGTTATAAAGTTCTCGCAGATATATATTTTCAACAGAAAGATGAAAAAGATTTTGTGTTACACATAATGAATAATCCATTCTTTAAATTATGCAACGAACAAGAAATCAAAATTCATAAGATAAAAATTTTTCATTTACATTAAGAAAACGGTACCTTAAATATTCTAGAAACAAGAAAACGTTTTACTTACGCAACGAAAAATGGCTAACAAATGATCTGACTTTGAAGAAGCTGTCAATAACAGTAGTATGTTTATGTACCTACCAAATATGATTTCCCATACAAGCCGGCTCCAAATAGGAATTTAAAAAACCGGGAAACCAAAAAAATTCCTCCTTATGGGAAAACACGTAGGGAGGAATTTTTAAATAGGAATTTAAAACCGGGAAACCAAAAAAAATTCCTCCTTATGGGAAAACACGTTGGGAGGAATTTAAAAGTTCCTCCAAATAGAAATTTAAAACCGGGAAACCAACAAAAATTCCTCCTAATGAGAAAACACGTTGGGAGGAATTTAAAAATTCCTCCAAATAGATATTTAAAAACCAGGAAACTTAAAATACCAACAAAATGGGCTTGGGAGGGGGATTTTAGCGTCGACTTGAATATTTATTTAGGATTTTAAAACCGGGAAACCAAAAATACCAACAAAATGGGATATTTGATGAGATGAACCTTATTTTTTAAGCATTTATCCTAGTTCCGAACCATTTTCTGAAGTGATTTGGATATAGGTGGCGCATTATTAAGATTTGTTTTAAGCTTTATTTTTTTTTGTAGTAAGATTTGGGTTTGATCTCATTTCAACAGTGATTCTAAACAGTTTAATTTTATCAAAATTATCAAAGTCAAAATAGAAAACAAAAATTTTAAATTAAGAAGTACAAAACAAGTTTGAGATTCTTTTAAAACAGTTTTTAGAATTAACACAATAGTTAAAGAGTTTAAACTTAGTTTTTTTTTCTTCTTTGTATTAAGAAATATTGTATTCCCGTTTATGCTGCCATTATGTTATTCTTATTTGCAGTTTGTTTTCTCTCATAATACAACGTGTCCTATTAAGATTTAAAAAGAATTTGTATTTTGCAAAAAAATGCTGACGATATGTCTGCATGTTTGTTTATTTACATTAATCTGATGAAGAAATCTTTTTGTTATATTTAAGAAGCATAAACATGATTAAATATATGTACTAAGATCGATTTAGTTGAAAAAAACAGTGTAAGGGTTTTATGTTGACATAAAAAAAGCAAAAAGGCGAAAAAATTATTTTGAACTTATGATTTTTATGTGGCTGGCACTTCTTGTAGCTAGCTGGTAAAAAAAAGCAATTATCAAAAAAAAAAAAAATATATAAAATAAGAGATTTGTTTTTTTTTCGCAAGTCATTTGGCAAGATCAAATGGTCTTGCAGAACGTTCTATACAAATAATTAAAAAATTATTAAATAAATGTGCTGAAAGTGGTACAGATCCATATATTGCTTTATTAAATTATCGCACGACACCAAAAGGAAATTTACCAAGCCCCTCAGAGTTACTAATGTCCCGAAAATTAAATACAAAGCTCCCAACTCTTTCTTTGAATTTACAACCAAATTTAGTAGACATTGATAATTATCGAAAACAAATTAATAGCAAGATTAAAAAGTCATCTACTTATTATAACTCTCGTACTCAAAATTATGAACCTATTAATCCTGGTGATAACGTTTTCTTTAAACGGAATCCAACTTCTTTTTGGTTTCCAGGAGAAATAGTGGAAAAATGTCCTGAACCAAAATCATTTATCATAAAGGATGAAGAAGGTTCTATGTATAGGAGAAATGAAGAACATATACAAAAAAAAAACGGGAAACGTCCCCCAGTTCTAATACTGAAAATATTGAAAATGATTCTGATGGTACATATATTACCAGAG
Organism: Pollenia angustigena; assembly: GCA_930367215.1. NCBI lineage: Eukaryota > Metazoa > Arthropoda > Insecta > Diptera > Polleniidae > Pollenia > Pollenia angustigena. The sequence goes on from OV884061.1 coordinate 1,215,575, forward strand.
GGAAGGAAAATTATACCACCCACTAGATTTGCCACAACTAACAAATAATTTTGTTTAACGTTTAATATTTCTACCAATTTGAATTATATTTTATATTATATTGAAATATTATACTTCTATTGAATAAATGTAAAGACCTAAATCTTAAAAAGGAAGATGTTATGTAAATAAGATGTTACATTATTTACATTTATATTATTTATAATATTATACATTATTTACATACTCTGTATTATATATATTATAATCACCCTGTTGTATTTACTATTAGTTTTAAAATTTTTCATACTAGATAAATATTTGTAACCATTAGACTTTACTTAAACAAGTAAGAGTGCTATATTCGGCTGTGCCGAATCTTATATACCCTTCACCATTGTGCGAGCAGAATACAGAGCAACTAGACAAAAACTAAATAAAACTGGTAAATATTTTTTTAAATAAGAGACAACCGGTTTTGAACTTCGCTTTTCATAAGGGCCCAGAATATATATACTTTATAGGGTGTAGGATCAATATTGTATTTACCTTCGGTGAAGGGTATAAAAAGAGTAATTTTCGGGAATTCAGGGGTCTAATCACTGCATTCGATACTATCGTATCGAATAAACTATTGAATTTTTTTGCATACGATAGACACTGGCGTATCGAATGAAAACTCGATAAATGTAATGTCGAGTTACTCGATGTTGAATGCTATTATTTCAAATTCAATACATTTCATTCGATATCGAGTTTCAAGATACCAAAATAAATAATTTCGATGAATTTTGCTCGATATCGTATGCGGTGATTAGACCCCAGTATTTCGGTTATAACTCATAAAAATTTCCGATATTTTGGTATATAAGTCATATCCATAGGACATATGGCAGCCCTAAAATTTAGGTTTTTATAAAAATTTTGATGTTTTTTAGCCCATTTTTTGAGTATTTTGCTCATAAATTACCCATTGTCTAACCGATTTGATAGTTTTATATACCGACGTGTTAAGGAAGAATTTTACCATTTACTTAAGTTATATTTATATATAAACATTTATATAAACTTGTAAATATATATTTTAACAAAGTTAATTATAAAAAGAGTAATTTTTGGGGATTCAGTATTTCGGTTATAACTCAGCCATTTTTTAACCGATTTGGCAGATTTATATACTGACGTGTTGAAGAAGAAATTTACCATTTACTTTAGTTATAAAGCTTGGACTCGGGGAGATCTATGGTTCCCGAAAGTGGGTATTTAAAAAAAAAATTTAATTTTGGTCATAACTTTTTTGTATCTGAACCGATTTTTCCGAGTTTTTCATTAAATATGTTCTACTAAAAATATTTTGATATATAAGTCATATCTATAGGACATATGGCAGCCCTTAAATTTAGGTTTTTATAAAATTTTTTTTGTACGGGAGGTACCACGTTTACATCTCCAATCCCGCCCACATTTTGTAGGATGGTGTGTATTGGTAACCTTAATGTGTGTACCTAATTTGGAAACTTTTGCTCTTGCCGTTCTCCAGATATACAGAAATAAAAAAAATACAACAACAACAAGGGATTTTTGGAAAAATTTAGAGGTAGTCGTTGTTTTTTGCTCATATCTCCGTCATTTTTGGACCGATTTGGCTGAATTTCAATAGCAAACTTAAACGGAGTATATTTGACATAAATATACATCAACCTAGTCCACATCATTTCTGGGGTTTTCGGAAAACCCATTTCAACATACACACGGACAGACGGACAGACGGTCAGACGGACAGACGGACAACCGGATTTGAACTTCGTTTTTCATAAGGACCCAGATTATATATACTTTATAGGGTGTAGGATCAATATTGTGGAACATACAAACGGAATGACAAAGTTATATATACCCTCTTACCTTCGGTGAAGGGTATAAAAAAGACATATTTTTTTGGATTTCAGTACTTTGGACATAACTCAGTCTTTTATTAACCGATTTTAAAGATTTACATACCGATGTCTTTAGGAATAAATTTACCATTTACTTTGTGATAAAACGTGGACTCAGAAAGACCTATGGCTCCCGTAAATGGGTATTTTTTAAAAAAAATTACATTTTGGTCATAACTTTTTTGTATCTGAACCGATTTTTCCAAAATTTTCAGAAAATATTTTCTACTAAAGATTTTCGATCTTTTGATATATAAGGCGTAGCCATAGGTCATATGACAGTCCAAAAATTCAGGTTTATATACAATTTTTGATTTTTTTTGTATGGGAGGTACCACGCCCACTTTTCCAATCCCGCCCATATTTTGTTGGATACTGTATATTGATAATCTAAATGTTTGTACCCAATCTGGAAACTTTGGCTCTTGCCGTTCTCAAGATATACAGAAATAAATAAAATACAACAACAACAAGGGATTTTTGGGCAAAATCAGAGGCAGTCGTGGTTTTTTGCTCATATCTCCTTCATTTTTGGACCGATTTGGCTGAATTTCAATAGCAAACTTAAACGGAGTATATTTGACATAAATATACATCAACCTAGTCCACATCATTTCTGGGGTTTTCGGAAAACCCATTTCAACATACACACGGACAGACGGACAGACGGTCAGACGGACAGACGGACAACCGGATTTAAACTTCGTTTTTCATAAGGACCCAGATTATATATACTTTATAGGGTGTAGGATCAATATTGTGGAACATACAAACGGAATGACAAAGTTATATATACCCTCTTACCTTCGGTGAAGGGTATAAAAAGACTTTTGAACAACACAACAAAAACAAATCTTAATAATGTGCCACCTATATCCAAACACTTCAGAAAATAGTTCGGAACTAGGATAAATGCTGAAAAAAATAAGGTTCATCTCATCAAATATCCCATTTTGTTGGTATTTTTGGTTTCCCGGTTTTAAAATCCTAAATAAATATTCAAGTCGACGCTAAAATCCCCCTCCCATACCCATTTTGTTGGTATTTTTAGTTTCCTGGTTTTTAAATTTCTATTTGGAGGAATTTTTAAATTCCTCCCAACGTGTTTTCCCATTAGGAGGAATTTTTGTTGGTTTCCCGGTTTTAAATATCTATTTGGAGGAATTTTGGGAAATCATATTTGGTAGGTACATAAACATACTACTAATAACCGCTAAGGAAACTGGAGAAGTGTGTCGGCCCGCAAAACAAATTGACAATGGCAGTGAAAGATCACGAAGACGCAAGCTTGCAAATATCAATGTAGAAATTTCTCATAGTATGATAAAGGATTCATTTTTGCATCCATTCAACCAACGCAAAATAAGAAAACAAAAATTACAATAATTGAAAAAATAGTGAAAGCGAGCCCTAAACGCACAAAGAGGATTTTAAAAAGTATGCCTACAGCAACTGAAGAAATGAAATTTACTCCAGAAGAAGCAAAAAATCAGTATACAGAACTGCGAAAGCGAACCAGTGAAAAAAATTGTGGAATTTTTCCAGCATATCGAGATTTAGTTTCTGTCAAAAAAGAGTGATTACCTTCACAAACGGCTATTAGTGTAACTTCAAGTTCAGCAGAAGTAAAATTGCAGGCTCTTCTCGAACACACTGCAGAACGATTATTAAATGCACTTGATGCTGACTGCTTAAAAAAACTTAAAAATTGCAGCATCACTTTATTTTCTAAATGGGGATGTGATGGAAGCTCTTGTCAGACACAATACAAGCAATGTAATGCAGAAAACTCATCTGATGCTAACTTATTCATGGTATATTGGCTTAGAGCCGTCAACCAGTAGAGTTACAGATATGGATGTATGGAAAAATGAAATTCCCTCTTCAACAAAGTATTGCAGGCCAATAAAGTTTGTTTACAAAAAGGAAACTAAATATGTTATAACTGAAGAAGTTCGAAAAATAAAAGATCAAATTAAAGAACTTCAACCGGCAATATTTAAATTTGATGACCAATGCATTGAAATTAATTTTCAAATGTTCCTGACAATGGTCAGCTACTCTATCTTCAACAGGTAAAAATTCGTTACAAATATGACAATTTATATCTTCATTTTGTCTTATCTGTTGAAGTAATGTCAAGGAATTCATTGTCTTGACTTTACTTAAATAATTATTGTAAATGTCTATGCTATCCTTAACTAAACTAGTGAAAAAATGACTTGGTGAATTATCACCACTATAAATTCTAAATATATCTAAACTTGAGTCAAATGAACATTTGATGTAATAACTATAATCAAATGGAATATGTTTTTGTGTTGATTTTATGTACGTAGAATTTTGAATGTTAACTGTTTCCAGTATACATTCAAAATCAGTGTATAACTCACTAAACTTTTTTCCGCAGTAGGCATCCTAGTTTCAATTTTGTTGCACTCGCCTTTGTGCTTATTTAAGGATTCCTCTTGATGAAAATGAATCAAACATGTGTTGCAGATGAAAAGTTGACGTTTATGTTTAGTAATTTGGCTATGTATCAATCTGTAATTAAATGGAAAAAAAAGAAACTATTTAAATAAATATAATTTTTGAATGTACATATATAAATAGTTTTGTAAATATTATGAACATACCTGGAAATATTTTTGATCCATATATAGTGGAATCTTTCACCGTCCTCTAACAGTAATAAGTTGAAGTGTTTGGATTTCTCTTCTTTGGTATAGTAGTATGGTCCTACTACAATATCACCTTCTAAGCCAAACACATTCACACTGATTTGAGAATTATTTACCTCGAAATCTCTTATTTGGCTAACCGCTAGAGGAAAACTCAAATTTTTAAAATTGAGGGTGATTCCATTATCCAGTAAAATGATGTCATCTTCAATGTTTTGAATTTTATATGAAGAACATATACTAGTATTAATGGCTACTGGAGAACCTGCTGCTATCATTGCCCACTTAAAACAAAACTCATCTTTATTTTGAACGTTTATACATGCGTTCTTCCTCATTATTGTTGCTGGTAAAGAAAGGTATTGTGATCCTTTGATGGAGCTATATTTGTTGATATTTACTTCAAGGTGCGAGATCTCTATTAAGGCCCATCCACTATCTCGCACCTGAAACTCGCTTATCTTTCTCATAACAATATTGCAATGGTCATCATAAAGCCGGTGAATTTCATCTGTTGTTGTTGCTGTCTTTAGTATTACCATTTTCGTTTGATTAGACTTTACATCGATAGTGCATGCGTCTTCTTCTTCCTTTACCAATACATACTCACAAAATAGTTCAATGTTGAATTTTATTGCGGTATTTTTTTGAATAATATTCTTCAACAATTGAACTATTTTGGGTTTTTGTTTTAAGAAGAATTTTTCGGGCAATAAATTATTTGTATCCTCGTCCTCCAGTAGATATATGGCAATGCGGTTTTTAAAAGTAGATTTTATACACTTCATGTTATTTGTTAATTCTTGTAAACATTGAGATTTATGCTTATTTGTTCTCAAATGCTTATACCAATTCTTTTTTGAAATATTTTCATTGCAATCTTCACAATATACTTTTTTTTCATCGTATACTAATTTGTTATTGTGCTCGATTATCTGTAAATGTTGGTTGTATTCGTTTTGATTTGAGAAATATAAATTACATGGTGGGCATTTTATTGAAGATGATGGTTCTTTATGCTGCATCCTCATGTGTCTTCTCAATGCTGAACTTCTCTCATATACTTTTTCACAATATTCACATATAAACGATACCATTTTATTATAAGATTTTTTATTTAATTAATTAAAAATTTAAAGTTCACAAGTTGATTTGTCAAACAGGACTTATTGAGAAATAACCAGTGTTTAAAAGCACTCATCAACTAGATGCTTTTTATTTTTTTCCTTTTACCACTGCCATTGAAATATTTAAGTTTTTTATCAATAGACAATGTTTTCTTATTCGTTTATGCGAAAAAAAACAAATCTCTTATTTTGTATATTTTTTTATTTTTTTTGATAATTGCTTTTTTTACCAGCTAGCTACAAGAAGTGCCAGCCACATAAAAAGCATAAGCTCAAAATAATTTTTTCGCCTTTTTGCTTTTTTTTATGTCAACATAAAACCCTTACACTGTATTTTTCAACTAAATCGATCTTAGTACATATATTTAATAATGTTTATGCTTCTTAAATATAACAAAAAGATTTCTTCATCAGATTAATGTAAATAAACAAACATGCAGACATATCGTCAGCATTTTTTACAAAATACAAATTCTTTTTAAATCTTAATAGGACACGTTGTATTATGAAAGAAAACAAACTGCAAATAAGAATAACATAATGGCAGCATAAACGGGAATACAATATTTCCTACACAAAGAAGAAAAAAAAAAACAAAATTTAAACTCTTTAACTATTGTGTTAATTCTAAAAACTGTTTTAAAAGAATCTCAAACTTGTTTTGTACTTCTTAATTTAAAATTTTTGTTTTCTATTTTGTCGATTTTGACTTAGATAATTTTGATAAAATTAAACTGTTTAGAATCACTGTTGAAATGAAATCAAACCCAAATCTTACCACAAAAAAATAGAGCTTAAAACTGTTATGTAAATAAGATTTTACATTATTTACATTTATATTATTTATAATAATATACATTATTTACATACTCTGTATTATATATATTATAATCACCCTGTTGTATTTACTATTAGTTTTACGTTTTTCATACTAGATAAATATTTGTAACCATTAGACTTTACTTAAAAAAGACTTTTGAACAACACAACATGGTGTCAGAGGTTATATAAAAGAATTTCGTCAAAAATGTATTAAAACACAGTAGAATCAAAACTAGTATATACATACATATATTTAAAAAAAAAAAAAAAAGTCAATGAAGCCAGAGCTTAAAAGTTCGTTAAACAAATACAATGTGAAAATGAGGAGGAAGAAGAGACATTTCAGGATCTATTTCTTGACGCTCTCACCAACTCTCTCTCAGATGTTAAAGCGAATCAGGCATGGAATATTGAGGTAACGATTAATAAGGCGAAAATTTCTCTGCAAATTGATACTGGTGCACAAGCAAATATACTATCAAAAGAAACTACAAAAATGTTAAATTTAACCAAACTGTTAAAACCTACTAACACAAATATTTTAACATTAAGTGGCGAAAAGCTGCCCTTAATGGGCAAAATTGATTTAACATTTTCTTTTGATAATAATATTTATAAAAGTACATTTTTTATATTAGATTTAAATTGCAAAAACTTAATTGGTTTAGATTTAGCTAAACAAATGAGATTAGTTAGGACTGTTGGGATGATATCATCTGATGACATAATAGAAAGGTATTCACATGTATTTAATGGGTTAGGTCACTTGAAAACAGAGTGCCATTTGGAACTCAAGCCTAATGTAACTCCCATAGTGGATGCACCCAGGAAAATTCCTTTTAGTCTTCATGACAAGTTAAAGCAAGAGTTAGATAGAATGATAGCACTAAATGTTATAGAGCAGGTCAGTGAACCAACGGAGTGGGTCAATTCTATTGTTTTAGTTACTAAACCAAATGGTCAATTAAGAATATGCTTAGACCCCCGCAATTTGAACAAGTCAATACTTCGTCCACACTATCCCTTCCGAAATATAGATGACTGCAAATCCAGACTCAATGGCTCAAAATATTTCAGTTCACTAGACGCTAATAGCGGATTTTGGATGATTCCGTTGGATGAATATTCATCCAAATTATGTACATTTAACACACCTTTTGGAAGGTATAGATTTTTGAGGCTACCTTTTGGCATCAATGCCGCCCCTGAATTATTTCATTCTGAAATAGTCAAGTTTTTTGGTGATATTGAAGGGTTTATAATCTATATTGATGACTTCTTAATTTTTGCAAAACGTATAGAGGAACATAATATTATATTAGAAAAAGTTTTGAAAAAAGCTGAAGAAATTGGTTTTAAATTCAATAAAGACAAATGCAAATTTATGCTTAATGAAATTAAGTTCATCGGTCACATTTTTAATGAATTTGGTGTCAAACCCGACAAAGATAAAATAAATGCAATCTTGGAGATGCCAGTACCTCAAAATGTTTATGAATTGCAAAGATTTCTCGGAATGATTAATTATTTAGGAAATTTTATACCGAATTTGTCTTCTAAAAATAAACATCTTAGGGATTTGCTAAGAAACGATGTACAATGGCATTGGGATAAAGCCCCAGATAATGAGTTTAAAAACTTAAAAATTGAAATCACTAAAAGTCCAGTTTTAACTTATTTTGACCCGAGTAAAGAATTGGTTTTAAGTGTAGATGCTTCAAAATTTGCTGTCGGTGCAGCTATTTTACACAATAAGCAACCAATAGCATACGCATCTGCTTCACTTACTAGTGCTCAAGAGAACAACGCTCAAATCGAAAAAGAGCTTTTCGCCATAGTTTTTGGCTGCATAAGATTTCACCAGTATACATATGGTAACAAAGTATTGGTAGAAACAGACCACAAGCCGTTAGTTTCTTTATTTAACAAACCCTTACATAAAATCCCAGCAAGACTACAGCGTTTTATGCTACGTCTTCAATCATATGATTTGACCGTTGCTTATAAGCCAGGCAAATATTTGTATATTGCCGATACTTTGTCAAGGTGTCCACTAAAAAGAAGTACTTTGGAAGATTTTCATGATGATGTCGAGCTTCACTGCAATTTTCTTAAATCCCACCTTGAAATACCGTTTTCAAATATTAATGATATTAGAGAACATGGTAAAAGTGATAAAATTTTTCAAAAACTTAAAAATTATACGGAAAATGGATGGCCTAAACATAAGAAACTTATTAACAAGGATATCATGCCTTATTTTAAAATTAGAAACGAAATTCATATAATTGATGATATAATTCTTAAAAACAACCAAATTTTAATTCCTAAAAGTCTTCAAAGTACAGTGCTAAACAAAATTCATGAGGGACATATGGACATCCAGAGATGTGAAAGTCTTGCTAGACAATCAGTATACTGGCCGAACATATATAATGATATCTTTAATAAGATTTCAAATTGTAATATTTGCATTAAATATGGAAATTCAAAACCAAGGCAAGATATTTTTTCTCATGATACGTATGGTATTCCATGGTTCAAAATCGGTTGTGATCTTTTCGAATTTAATAAAAAATACTACTTATTAGTAGTTGATTATTTCTCAAAATATATTGAGATTGAGTTTTTAAATTCTGGCTACTCAAGCTCTCAAGTGATTTTAAAATTAAAGTCAATTTTTTCCAGGCATGGCATCCCAAGCATTTTTATATCAGACAACGGCCCGCCGTTTAGTTCGAATGAATTTAAAAAATTCGTTAATGATTGGGGTGTCGAACAAAAAACTGATTTTTTGTCAGTTTTAAATCCAAAAATAGTGCAAATGGTTCTTCTGGAGTAAATTTCATTTCTTCAGTTGGTGTAGGCATACTTTTTAAAATCCTCTTTGTGCGTTTAGGGCTCGCTTCCACTATTTTTTCAATTATTGCAATTTTTGTTTTCTTATTTTGCGTTGGTTGAATATGATGCAGAAATGAATCCCTTATCATACTATGAGAAATTTCTTCATTGATATTTGCAAGCTTGCGGCTTCGTGATCTTTCACTGCAATTGTCAATTTGTTTTGCGGGCCGACCCACTTTTCCAGTTTCCTTAGCGGTTATTATTGTCAGCTTCTTAAAAATCAGATCATTTGTTAGCCATTTTTCGTTGCGTAAGTAAAACTTTTTCTTGTTTCTAGAACATTTAAGGTACCGTTTTCTTAATGTAAATGAAAAACTTTTAATTTTTATCTTATGTATTTTGATTTCTTGTTCGTTGCATAATTTAAAGAATGGATTATTCATTATGTGTAACACAAAATCTTTTTCATCTTTCTGTTGAAAATATATACATATCTGCGAGAACTTTATAACTGAACTTAGCCATTGTTTAAACAATAATGAAGGTAAAATTATGAATGCATGCATTTTTATACTCTTGATAGAAGTTTTTTTAAATGATCTTTTGTAACCACTTCTTTGAAACATAAAAACCCTTTTTTAAATACAAATTTAATCTTTTATTAGCATTTCTTTGAAACATAAAAACCCCTGTTTTCACACTTTTTAAAAGGATAACATACCGGCAATAAATTAACAGGTAACATGTAGGTAATTTTCATGTAAAATATAACTGCGTGCTGGTTTTTTTTACCATATACCTGCTCTTCCATTTTTTTTAAATTATGTTGCAATTTTCAGGTAATTAAACTATGTAGTTTATGTTGCGGCTATTTACTAATGTTTAACCTTTTAACTTACTCAGAAATCTAACGTGTTAGTCTATTTATGTCGCCTATTCGTTTTGCAGCATCCGTTCACCCACAATAAGTTCATAACAATGGCAATACATTTACCTTCTCCAAATTAAATGATAACCTGACGTGCTAGATAATTTATGTGGCCAGTGGGGTAATTCTGTAACTTTTTAACGACAAAAATTTGTCGTTAAGTAGTAAATTTTGAGTATTTTTAAATAAAAATTTTCTACTTAACGACAAATTTTTGTCGTTAAAAAGTTACAGAATTACCACACTGAACTGCTTTATTTGTCGAAAATTCTTTAAGACTCATCTTCTTTAATTTCAGTAATGTATACTTGCAGGACTTATTTTTTGAACCGAATATCTTACCTTGGGTCACAGAAATTGCTGTAGTTCTCAAGGTCGTATCCAGACGTGCGTACAATGGGGTATATAAATGTAGGTTAGATTCTGGACTACAAGAGAGTATAGATTTTTTTTGACGCGTTTTGACGGGCAGGACTTATGCTGTATAAAGTAGGAAATTTCCGGGAAATTTAGACATTAAAAAAAAAAAAAATTAAATAGTTTTAGATTTCGCAGAGTTTAATCCTTTAAACCACGTGTAGCTAATAAAATAAACTAATTCACAAAACTTATTCTGTCAAAAAATCTTAAAAAACAAAAAAGTTATGAGCATTTCAACTTCAAAAATTGACTCAGAAATTTAAAACTATAACCAAATATTGAGAAAGTCCATTTCGGACCACCCTGTTCTCAATGAAATAGTTGAAATAGAGTTGAAAGTTTTTGGCTCCCGAGGTTCACTAGTATTTACTTTCACATGAATAAAAAAAATTTAAAATCGGAGAACATAAAAAAAATAATTTTGGCCGCCTTCTCAAAATATGAACCAGTGTGCGCCGTCACATTCAATTTGATAAACAAGATCACTTTGATCCCTGCACTCAATCTTTGTTTTTGTTTGTGTAAATAAATTATGTATTGTCTTGTATGATTTATGCGCGAATATTATATGTTATTATTTATTATCTCTCTCTGTTTGTTGTTCTCAGTAGGTCTTGTAATAAACGGTAGACTATAGTATTTGGCATTACCAGATGTGTCATTTCTGTTTTTTCCCCCTGAAGAAATATTATTTTTAACTTTAGTTAGTAATGAATTATTCAACCTCTTTGGAAAATTGTTTTTCATTAAGATATCCTTTATTCTTGTCATATTCTTAGATTGAAATTTTACGTTGCTTATAATTTTATTTATTTATTTTATAACTTTGTCAATTAGATTCATTGCCGTATTTATCTTCTGTTTCATGGGTTGTGTTGAGTGCAAATTCATTAAGCGCCCAAAAGCAATTGGTTTCATACACAAATCTGTTATAATTTTGCCATTTTTTCGGAGTATTTTCATATCCAGATATGGTATTACATTGTCCTTCTCCCTCTCTAGAGTAAATTTCAATTTGTTATAATATGAGTTAAATGTTTTTAATATTATGTCTTCGTCTTTATATTTTATTATGGCAAACAAATCATCTACATATTTTGTGATCAGTCTTATTTGTATATTGTTCATTTGTAGTTCTTCAATACATTGTTCCATTAGGTGGTCCAATATAATGTCGGCTACAGTCGGCGACAATGGGTTGCCCATGGCATCCCGTATGTCTCTTGGTATAATTTGCTATCATGCATAAAATAATTATTTTCATTTAAGCAAAAAAAGTTTACAACATGAAATTAATTAAAATTTATTGATAATTTTTCATTCTTGACTGAAGCTGGGCTCGAAAAAGATTAGTCAAGAAATGACAGAGTTACAGGGGACAAAAGTCCAAGCTTCATTGAAAATTTTATGATTTTGTTAAATTTTTCTCTTTTCAAGTCATTTTTTTTTAACCAATGATTTAAAAATCCTAATGTTTTATTGCATAGATTTAGTAAATTAACACACATAGAAATTCAATAATTTCAAGCAATTTTTGTTAATAAAAATTTAGCTTTGTATATTTATTTGTTGTGGGTTACCGTGACTTTAAAAATTTGAACTATCAAATTCTTGAGAATAAATTCATCAAGATAAATTGGAATAGTTTACATAATATGGCTTCAGTTGATGATCAACTTTCCTTTTTTGAGTTAAACCTTAAAAGTCTTTTTAATCTATCTGTTCCACTAAGAACCAAAACTATTAGTAAACGGAGAAAACCATGGTTTTCTTCGGATATTAAACGAGCTATACATTATAGGGATCTGTCTTTTTCACGATGGAAACGTTTCAAAACTGATGAACTTTATGAAGAATATCGTATTGCCAGAAGAGTAACGAACAGGATGATTAAAAAAGCTAAATACGATTTTTTTTCTGCCAAATTCACTTCCGCCTTAGGTTCTAAAAGAACATGGCAAACTATTCGCGAAATTGGTATTGGTAAAGTTACTGCACAGGAGCCGATTACTGTGGATGTTGATTCAGTTAATAAGAATTTCTTAAACATACCCATGGTCGGGGCAGACTGTAACTACTACAATGACTATAATGTTGTTCATGAAAGTGACGAATTTGTATTTAAAACTGTGGATCAATGTGATGTACTTAATAGTTGTTTGTCTATTAAGTCCAACGCTGTTGGCGATGATGGTATTCATCCAAGATTCATAAAAATCCTTCTTCCCAGTTTACTTCCTTTTATTACATTAATTTTCAACAACATTCTTACTTCCAGCTTATATCCTACAAAATGGAAAAATGCTAGGATAATTCCGATACCTAAAACGAAATCTGAATACCGCCCAATCGCGATTCTACGATACCTTTCTAAAGTTTTTGAAAGGCTTATTCATACACAAATAAGTAAATTTTTGGACAATAATAATTTGTTAACTAAGCGGAAATCCGGCTTTCGTAAAGGCCATAGTTGCACAACTGCTTTGGTAGATGTTGCTGAGGAAATTAGAAATGAGATTAAAAGCAATAATATTACTTTTTTGGTACTTTTGGATCATTCAAAAGCTTTCGATACAGTCGATCATAGCATTTTATGCTTTAAACTAAGAAAAATTTTTAATTTTTCTCGAACAGCTACGCATTTAATCTCAACGTATCTTGGGGGTAGATCACAATATGTTGAGTCATCTAATGCTAAATCAAGCTCCCTCCCGGTAAGTCGGGGTGTACCACAAGGGTCGATTCTTGGACCTCTTCTGTTCTCAGTCTATTCAAATGATCTCCCGGATACACTTGAGCTATGTAAATCTAGAATGTATGCGGATGATGTCCAACTTCATGTTAGTTGTAAAGTAAATTCAATTGATTTATGCGTAAAAAATCTAAATCGTGAACTGCACAGAATTTTTATATGGGCCTCGGCAAATGGTCTTAGTATAAACCCAAGAAAATCAAAATGCCTAGTAATTAGGAAGCGATTAACAGTCATCAATTTTGTACCTGTCATAACTCTTAATGATCAACAAATTGAAATAGTAGACTCCGTGAAGAATCTTGGAGTATATTTCAACAACACTCTCACGTGGTCTGACCATATTAATTATGCTTGTGGTCGGACTTTTTCCATGTTGAGAACACTCTGGCAAACACAGCACTGCACGCCAATAAATATTAGAATACTTCTTGCTAAAACCTATTTAATACCTACTCTCATATATGGGTGTGAAATTTTTGCTAGTTGTGACACACAAAGTAAAAGAAAACTTAAAGTCGTTTTTAATAATATCGCCCGATATGTTTATGGTTTGAAACGATTTGATAGGGTTTCAGCGTTTTCGATAAAGTTGTATGGCATAAGTTTTGATAGTCTTCTTAAAACTAGAATATTACTATTCCTACATAAGATTATTTACACTAAACAACCACAGCATTTATATGATCGATTGAATTTTTCAAGATCCAATAGGGGAAGAAGATTGATACTCTTTAGACATCATAGTTTGATATCCGAATGGCAATTCTTTTTATACGCTACTCGTCTCTGGAATAAACTTCTATATGACTCTCAAGTTATAAGTAATGCACTTCAGTTCAAAAATAACATTATTTGCTTATTCAAATGAAGAAACTGTATTTTTGTTTTTCCTTTTTTTTTACTTGGTTATGTAAAATTAATTATTATATGATTTTATACTTAATTTAATTTAATTTTTTTTGTTTATGTTTTTATGTTTTTTGTTTCCAATTTGAAAATATTTTAAATTGATAATAAATATTTAATATTTTTATGTTATTAGTTTTTAAGTTTTTAATAACAAAACCTGCAATTTTACAAAAGCTCAGTTCTGTACTGCAATATGAGACTCTAAGTCTTGTGTACGGAACATCAAATAAATAAATAAATACTAAATACTAATTCAATAAATCTTCTGTAACTTTGTCATTTTTGCACCGATCTGGATCCTATTCATGAGGGACATATGGGCATCCAGAGATGTCAAAGTCTTGCTAGACAATCAGTATACTGGCCGAACATATATAATGATATCTTTAATAAGATTTCAAATTGTAATATTTGCATTAAATATGGAAATTCAAAACCAAGGCACGATATTTTTTCTCATGATACGTATGGTATTCCATGGTTCAAAATCGGTTGTGATCTTTTCGAATTTAATAAAAAATACTACTTATTAGTAGTTGATTATTTCTCAAAATATATTGAGATTGAGTTTTTAAATTCTGGCTACTCAAGCTCTCAAGTGATTTTAAAATTAAAGTCAATTTTTTCCAGGCATGGCATCCCAAGCATTTTTATATCAGACAACGGCCCGCCGTTTAGTTCGAATGAATTTAAAAAATTCGTTAATGATTGGGGTGTCGAACAAAAAACTGATTTTTTGTCAGTTTTAAATCCAAAAATAGTGCAAATGGTTCTTCTGGAGTAAATTTCATTTCTTCAGTTGGTGTAGGCATACTTTTTAAAATCCTCTTTGTGCCACTATTTTTTCAATTATTGCAATTTTTGTTTTCTTATTTTGCGTTGGTTGAATATGATGCAGAAATGAATCCCTTATTACTATGAGAAATTTCTTCATTGATATTTGCAAGCTTGCGTCTTCGTGATCTTTCACTGCAATTGTCAATTTGTTTTGCGGGCCGACCCACTTTTCCAGTTTCCTTAGCGGTTATTATTGTCAGCTTCTTAAAAATCAGATCATTTGTTAGCCATTTTTCGTTGCGTAAGTAAAACTTTTTCTTGTTTCTAGAACATTTAAGGTACCGTTTTCTTAATGTAAATGAAAAACTTTTAATTTTTATCTTATGTATTTTGATTTCTTGTTCGTTGCATAATTTAAAGAATGGATTATTCATTATGTGTAACACAAAATCTTTTTCATCTTTCTGTTGAAAATATATACATATCTGCGAGAACTTTATAACTGAACTTAGCCATTGTTTAAACAATAATGAAGGTAAAATTATGAATGCATGCATTTTTATACTCTTGATAGAAGTTTTTTTAAATGATCTTTTGTAACCACTTCTTTGAAACATAAAAACCCTTTTTTAAATACAAATTTAATCTTTTATTAGCATTTCTTTGAAACATAAAAACCCCTGTTTTCACACTTTTTAAAAGGATAACATACCGGCAATAAATTAACAGGTAACATGTAGGTAATTTTCATGTAAAATATAACTGCGTGCTGGTTTTTTTACCATATACCTGCTCTTCCATTTTTTTTAAATTATGTTGCAATTTTCAGGTAATTAAACTATGTAGTTTATGTTGCGGCTATTTACTAATGTTTAACCTTTTAACTTACTCAGAAATCTAACGTGTTAGTCTATTTATGTCGCCTATTCGTTTTGCAGCATCCGTTCACCCACAATAAGTTCATAACAATGGCAATACATTTACCTTCTCCAAATTAAATGATAACCTGACGTGCTAGATAATTTATGTGGCCTGAACTGCTTTATTTGTCGAAAATTCTTTAAGACTCATCTTCTTTAATTTCAGCAATGTATACTTGCAGGACTTATTTTTTGAACCGAATATCTTACCTTGGGTCACAGAAATTGCTGTAGTTCTCAAGGTCGTATCCAGACGTGTGTACAATGGGGTATATAAATGTAGGTTAGATTCTGGACTACAAGAGAGTATAGATTTTTTTTGACGCGTTTTGACGGGCAGGACTTATGCTCTATAAAGTAGGAAATTTCCGGGAAATTTAGACATTAAAAAAAAAAATTAAATAGTTTTAGATTTCGCAGAGTTAAATCCTTTAAACCACGTGTAGCTAATAAAATAAACTAATTCACAAAACTTATTCTGTCAAAAAATCTTAAAAAACAAAAAAGTTATGAGCATTTCAACTTCAAAAATTGACTCAGAAATTTAAAACTATAACCAAATATTGAGAAAGTCCATTTCGGACCACCCTGTTCTCAATGAAATAGTTGAAATAGAGTTGAAAGTTTTTGGCTCCCGAGGTTCACTAGTATTTACTTTCACATGAATAAAAAAAATTTTAAATCGGAGAACATAAAAAAAATAATTTTGGCCGCCTTCTCAAAATATGAACCAGTGTGCGCCGTCACATTCAATTTGATAAACAAGATCACTTTGATCCCTGCACTCAATCTTTGTTTTTGTTTGTGTAAATAAATTATGTATTGTCTTGTATGATTTATGCGCGAATATTATATGTTATTATTTATTATCTCTCTCTGTTTGTTGTTCTCAGTAGGTCTTGTAATAAACGGTAGACTATAGTATTTGGCATTACCAGATGTGTCATTTCTGTTTTTTCCCCCTGAAGAAATATTATTTTTAACTTTAGTTAGTAATGAATTATTCAACCTCTTTGGAAAATTGTTTTTCATTAAGATATCCTTTATTCTTGTCATATTCTTAGATTGAAATTTTACGTTGCTTATAATTTTATTTATTTATTTTATAACTTTGTCAATTAGATTCATTGCCGTATTTATCTTCTGTTTCATAGGTTGTGTTGAGTGCAAATTCATTAAGCGCCCAAAAGCAATTGGTTTCATACACAAATCTGTTATAATTTTGCCATTTTTTCGGAGTATTTTCATATCCAGATATGGTATTACATTGTCCTTCTCCCTCTCTAGAGTAAATTTTAATTTGTTATAATATGAGTTAAATGTTTTTAATATTATGTCTTCGTCTTTATATTTTATTATGGCAAACAAATCATCTACATATTTTGTGATCAGTCTTATTTGTATATTGTTCATTTGTAGTTCTTCAATACATTGTTCCATTAGGTGGTCCAATATAATGTCGGCTACAGTCGGCGACAATGGGTTGCCCATGGCATCCCGTATGTCTCTTGGTATAATTTGCTATCATGCATAAAATAATTATTTTCATTTAAGCAAAAAAAGTTTACAACATGAAATTAATTAAAATTTATTGATAATTTTTCATTCTTGACTGAAGCTGGGCTCGAAAAAGATTAGTCAAGAAATGACAGAGTTACAGGGGACAAAAGTCCAAGCTTCATTGAAAATTTTATGATTTTGTTAAATTTTTCTCTTTTCAAGTCATTTTTTTTAACCAATGATTTAAAAATCCTAATGTTTTATTGCATAGATTTAGTAAATTAACACACATAGAAATTCAATAATTTCAAGCAATTTTTGTTAATAAAAATTTAGCTTTGTATATTTATTTGTTGTGGGTTACCGTGACTTTAAAAATTTGAACTATCAAATTCTTGAGAATAAATTCATCAAGATAAATTGGAATAGTTTACATAATATGGCTTCAGTTGATGATCAACTTTCCTTTTTTGAGTTAAACCTTAAAAGTCTTTTTAATCTATCTGTTCCACTAAGAACCAAAACTATTAGTAAACGGAGAAAACCATGGTTTTCTTCGGATATTAAACGAGCTATACATTATAGGGATCTGTCTTTTTCACGATGGAAACGTTTCAAAACTGATGAACTTTATGAAGAATATCGTATTGCCAGAAGAGTAACGAACAGGATGATTAAAAAAGCTAAATACGATTTTTTTTCTGCCAAATTCACTTCCGCCTTAGGTTCTAAAAGAACATGGCAAACTATTCGCGAAATTGGTATTGGTAAAGTTACTGCACAGGAGCCGATTACTGTGGATGTTGATTCAGTTAATAAGAATTTCTTAAACATACCCATGGTCGGGGCAGACTGTAACTACTACAATGACTATAATGTTGTTCATGAAAGTGACGAATTTGTATTTAAAACTGTGGATCAATGTGATGTACTTAATAGTTGTTTGTCTATTAAGTCCAACGCTGTTGGCGATGATGGTATTCATCCAAGATTCATAAAAATCCTTCTTCCCAGTTTACTTCCTTTTATTACATTAATTTTCAACAACATTCTTACTTCCAGCTTATATCCTACAAAATGGAAAAATGCTAGGATAATTCCGATACCTAAAACGAAATCTGAATACCGCCCCATCGCGATTCTACGATACCTTTCTAAAGTTTTTGAAAGGCTTATTCATACACAAATAAGTAAATTTTTGGACAATAATAATTTGTTAACTAAGCGGAAATCCGGCTTTCGTAAAGGCCATAGTTGCACAACTGCTTTGGTAGATGTTGCTGAGGAAATTAGAAATGAGATTGAAAGCAATAATATTACTTTTTTGGTACTTTTGGATCATTCAAAAGCTTTCGATACAGTCGATCATAGCATTTTATGCTTTAAACTAAGAAAAATTTTTAATTTTTCTCGAACAGCTACGCATTTAATCTCAACGTATCTTGGGGGTAGATCACAATATGGTGAGTCATCTAATGCTAAATCAAGCTCCCTCCCGGTAAGTCGGGGTGTACCACAAGGGTCGATTCTTGGACCTCTTCTGTTCTCAGTCTATTCAAATGATCTCCCGGATACACTTGAGCTATGTAAATCTAGAATGTATGCGGATGATGTCCAACTTCATGTTAGTTGTAAAGTAAATTCAATTGATTTATGCGTAAAAAATCTAAATCGTGAACTGCACAGAATTTTTATATAGGCCTCGGCAAATGGTCTTAGTATAAACCCAAGGAAATCAAAATGCCTAGTAATTAGGAAGCGATTAACAGTCATCAATTTTGTACCTGTCATAACTCTTAATGATCAAGAAATTGAAATAGTAGACTCCGTGAAGAATCTTGGAGTATATTTCAACAACACTCTCACGTGGTCTGACCATATTAATTATGCTTGTGGTCGGACTTTTTCCATGTTGAGAACACTCTGGCAAACACAGCACTGCACGCCAATAAATATTAGAATACTTCTTGCTAAAACCTATTTAATACCTACTCTCATATATGGGTGTGAAATTTTTGCTAGTTGTGACACACAAAGTAAAAGAAAACTTAAAGTCGTTTTTAATAATATCGCCCGATATGTTTATGGTTTGAAACGATTTGATAGGGTTTCAGCGTTTTCGATAAGGTTGTATGGCATAAGTTTTGATAGTCTTCTTAAAACTAGAATATTACTATTCCTACATAAGATTATTTACACTAAACAACCACAGCATTTATATGATCGATTGAATTTTTCAAGATCCAATAGGGGAAGAAGATTGATACTCTTTAGACATCATAGTTTGATATCCGAATGGCAATTCTTTTTATACGCTACTCGTCTCTGGAATAAACTTCCATATGACTCTCAAGTTATAAGTAATGCACTTCAGTTCAAAAATAACATTATTTGCTTATTCAAATGAAGAAACTGTATTTTTGTTTTTCCTTTTTTTTTACTTGGTTATGTAAAATTAATTATTATATAATTTTATACTTAATTTAATTTTTTTTGCTTATGTTTTTTGTTTCCAATTTGAAAATATTTTAAATTGATAATAAATATGTAATATTTTTATGTTATTAGTTTTTAAGTTTTTAATAACAAAACCTGCAATTTTACAAAAGCTCAGTTCTGTACTGCAATATGAGACTCTAAGTCTTGTGTACGGAACATCAAATAAATAAATAAATACTAAATACTAATTCAATAAATCTTCTGTAACTTTGTCATTTTTGCACCGATCTGGATCCTATTGGGCACAAAATGTTCGTATTGAAATAGGCTATTTGTTGGATATTTGCATTTCAGTCACAGCATCTTTTTTAAAAACACAAATAACGGTTATTTTTGGAATATTTGGAAAATTTTACACAAAGACTAGGTGTCAAATTCATTTGGTAAAAAAATTGTCACGTAGTGTAATTTATTGAAAATTAGATTTGATGAACTTTAGCCTAATTAAAAAATATTAAAAAATTTGGATTAAAAACCATTAATAGTTCAACAAAATAACCACAATACTGATTATTGTTAAAGCTAAGGCACGAGCTCTATGTTTGCATTTGTCCCTCAAGTTGTGCTGAAAAAGGTCAACAAGAAAAAGAAAGACAAAAAAATGAAAAACAAAAACAAAAAATGTACTTTGAACTTCAAGAAGAATTCTTGACAAAAGTACGAAAAAACAGAAGTAAGGAAAATCATGTAAAATAAAAATTAAAATAGATAATCATTCAAAGCAAATTTCGATCTACCAAAGGTTAAATACAATTTGGTTTAAGGATTGATGTTTGACTATTGACGTCAGAAGTCGTCGATTGCTGCGAGTGTTAAACGGCAAGCCCTCTGAGGAGATTGAGTGGTTGCAATCGAAACATGTAAGGGTAACCTGTCCGTAACAACGCCTGGGTTCGAGCCCAGCTGCAGTCTAGAATGAAAAACTATCAATAAATTTTAATTAATTTCATGTTGTAAACTTCCTTTCTTCATAAGAATAATTTAATGAAAATTAAATTTGATGAACCTTAGCTTAATTTAAAAATATTAAAAACATTTAACTCATATCATAACAAATTGAAATTCACTCTAGAGAGGGAGAAGGGCAATATAATACCATATCTGGATATGAAAATACTCCGACAAAATGGCAAAATAAAAAGAGATTGGTATATGAAACCAATTGCTTCTGGACGCTCAATGAATTTCCACTCAACACAACCCATGAAACAGAAGATAAATACGGCAATGAATCTAATTAACAGAGTTATAAAAATAAGCAACGTCAAATTTCAATCTAAGAATATGACAAGAATAAAGGATATCTTAATGAAAAATAATTTTCCAAAGGGGTTGATTAATTCATTACTGACTTAAGTTAAAAATAATATTACTTCAGGGGGAAAAACAGAAATGACACATCTGGTAACGCCAAATACTATAGTCTACCGTTTATTCCAAGACTAACTGAGAACCAGGGCTTTCAGATGTGGCGATTTCTCACCAAACGTGGCGATTTTTAAACTCGTTTGGTGACCTAATTTTTGATGGCGGCATGGCCATTTTTTGGCGATTTAAAAAAAAAATTGGCGATTTTGTTGGCTATTTTTGATGAGCTATGAATTTGTTTGAAATTCGTAAAATTCAATACTTATGGTGTTTTCTTTTCTGACAATAATGTTCCATATATGCTACCATTCGTGCGGGTTTTTGTTTCATTCTAAAAATATATGCAAAAATGTGAGAAGTTGTCGTTTTCCTTTCTAAACATGTTGCAACACTAAATGGCAATTATGTTCCATTTCTTACCCGCAGTTATAACTGAGTGTGAGATAATACCCTTTATTGCATCTGCGTAAAGTACTTTTTTATGCAAGCAAATATTTTTTTTCTTGTGTTTACGGACAATTTGCGTTATATTGTGATTTTTAGTTATATTGTGATGAATATAACAACTTTTTGTTTTTCGTTTGTTTTACTTTTATTATATTTTTTTGTCGCAAAATTTTTAACAATAGCTGACATTAATTATTAAAAATCGGTGCTGTTAACGCTTATTGGAATTGTACGAAAATTTAATGTTGAAAATTGCTACAAGCGTGGTGAATATCGCTTTTAGTACAAACTTTGCATTCAATATTTAACACGCTAAATACACATTAGTGTTGAGTGTAAAACGTAGCTATTATTTTTTTTTTCCATTGTAATTTAGAAAAATGTATCACTTTGTAAGGGTTCGTGTAACCTAATAAATATATTACACAACTATAATGCATCATTATTTTTTAGAAAAGAAAACACCATTAGAAATAATATTATTTTAATTCTCGTATTTTTATGAATGAAATTTCAGGCATTCATATGTATAATATAGGTATTTGAAGGTATGTTCAAATGGCTGATGAAGTTAATGAAAATCGCCTAGAAAATTGTTTTTCATATTTAAAAGTGATCTTGAAATAATCAATAAAAAGAACTCCTTAAAACATTAATATGTAATAAGTCTATACACATTTTTTACATTATATATGCATGTGGTAATTTATTATCACAGATAAAATACGTTGTTGTTAGTGATATTTTAAAGATTTTTATGAATCCTAACATATCCTTCGGCGTCTATGAAACACAATGGAAAAAATTGGCTTTGGGTAATTGGAAAGATAGCTAAATAAATTTAGGACAAAATTGTAAAGCTACATGGATACGGTAGGTACATACAATTTTAAGGACTTTACTTTGGCTGTCCTTAATATGCGGTAGTTACAATTAGTAATGCCAGTGTTGAAACTTTGAACTCCACTAAAACTCGCCTTTGAATTAGAATGCAATACGAAATTTTAGAAGCGTTATTAGGAGTTATAAGTAATATGAATGGGAATAGTACATGCTGCTTTTCTGTTGTACTTTTGTTGAATAAATGTAATACCCTCACAGTGTATTCCAAATAAGAAGACAAATAGCGAGTCTTGCCGGTGAAGCGTTTAAGATATATAATAAAACTGCAACTATTGATAATAGTGCATTTCTAATATTGATTAAGTACTGGCTGCAAAAATTCTTTTTTTGTTGCTTTAAGTAGACTAGTATAAATTCTTTACCTTGCCTTTTTTGTGTTCACTAACTATTTTTATTTCGCTCTAAATAAAAATTAAACATAATATATATCATGGCGACTTTTTTGAATTTTTGGCGTATTTAAGCGATACGGAACTAATTTATTTTTTAGGATTTATAAAAAATATTTTTAATAATTTAAAAAATATGTATTTTATTGTCAAAATCTGGTATATAAATGCTTTGGTGATTTTGGCGATTTTTGACATTGAATTTGGCGAAGAAGGTCAAAATCAGTCTGACAACCCTGCTAAGAACAACAAACTGAGAGAGATAATAAAAGACCAACAAATAATATTCGCGCATAAATCAAACAAGACAATACATAATTTATTTACACAAACAAAAACATAGATTGAGTGCAGTGATCAAAGTGATGTTGTTTATCAAATTGAATGTGACGGCGGTGATAATGAGGAGTGTTGTAAAATCTACATTGGTACAACGAAAATAAATTTAGGCGTGAGAATTGACGAGCATAAAGCTGATATAAAAAGAGTAAAACATTCAACTGCACTTGCACAACACTGCATTGAAAACGGTGAAAAAGTGAGAATTTTAGATTAAGAGAAAGGGGAAAATAAGAGAGAGAGCTTAAGAATACAACAAAAATCGACAATTGCAATAAACACAAAAGAAGACAAAGACAATACAAATGCAAACTACACCATTGGAATACTTTAGTAATAATAACAACTGTGATCTAAAAAGGACAAATTTTCTGTGATAATTTTTAAATTTACATAT
Source organism: Pollenia angustigena (assembly GCA_930367215.1). Taxonomy (NCBI): domain Eukaryota; kingdom Metazoa; phylum Arthropoda; class Insecta; order Diptera; family Polleniidae; genus Pollenia; species Pollenia angustigena. Next base: position 1,239,516 of record OV884061.1, read on the forward strand.
ACATATTTATTTTAATATTTTAAGTTTAGTGTTGTGTTGTCCACCTTTACAAAATACTGTAATATATTTTATAAATGATGTAAACTGACGAAAAAGATTATTGTAAGTTAATTTGTATGTAAAGAGTAGTCCATAAAGGAGTAGGAGTACTCCAAAACTACTCCAAATATATGGGTAAAAGATGGTCCATTTAACATTACGATGTTCTAGAAGGGGACCATATAACCCACCGAAGTTGTCCCTAAACTACTCCATGGAGTACTAAAGTGGTTAAGTTTTAAAAGTACTCCATGTTACCACAGTATGGAGTACACTTAAGGGGTAGTTTAAGCATTTTTCATTTTTTACTAATCGCCTTTTATGGTGTGTATTGTAGTCTATTATTGCTATTAATAAATATATTTACTTGGTATTTGTAATTTTTTTACCTTTTTTCCAAAAATTCCACAAACTTTCACTTTTAAATAAATAATTAATAATGGACACCATCAGGGCAACCAATGTGTAATACTGTAAACTATAGAAAAGTATACATCATGCAGTTGTTGGCAGCACTGCATGTTATTATACTCTCCACCACAATTAGTTGTGAAGAGGGTATATTAAGTTTGTCATTCCGTGTGAAACTTTTTTATTATTCATCTCAGAACGCATAAAGTATATATATTCTGGGTCCTTGAGTAATTCTAAGTCGATTTAGCCATGTCCGTCTGTTGAAAACAGGCTCACGTTCGAACAACTCTAAAGAAATGAACAAACTTGGTGCCAAATTGCTTGCAGTTATCCTAAGCAGTTTGGGATTGAAGTCCAGCAAAATCGGTTCAGTAGGACCAGAGCTATGAATCAAAATGTGGAACCACCACCTAAAGAAATTGATAATTTTGTTTCAAAAAATAATATAAATGCTGGAACAAGGCACGGAATGAGATAAGATTTTGCAAAAATTTGTTTTATTTGACTGGAAATCACGCTGTTAAATTTCGTGATGATCCCTCCATAATTTACCCTAAGCCCCATATAAACAATACTCCCGGAAAACAGTTTAGTACGCTTAATACCGTAAAAAATAAAGCTAGCGTAACAAAATTTGGTACGTCACAGTTTTATAGGACTACAAATGACACTGTGAAATTTCGTGAAGATCGGTACATAATTTACCCTAGGCCCCATAGAAACCCTACTCCCGGAAAACAGCATAATAAATAACAAATCGTCACAGTTTAAGATAATAATAACATCATACAGACATTACTCCTTAAACATTCGAACTGTCGGTGGAGGGTGTCAAAGATTCGGCACAGCCGAATATAGCACTCTAACTTGTTTTTTTTATAACATGGTCCATACTACAGTACATTGGACCATGTTGTAAGTAGTCCATTTAAGCCGCAATGGACCACGTACTCCAATATTATCTGTAGGGTATAATTATTGTTATTATTGACTACTTTTTTACTTTGTATTTTTATAATGTTGCCATAATAAAACATAATCCCTGATGAAGTTGGAAAGAATTCCAACGAGACGTCGCATTTTATTGAAAATGAAATAAATAATATTTTATTTACATTAAATTAATGAATTAAATTAATAAAATTGGAAACAATAATATTGGCTGAAATTATTTACAAATGAAAAGTGTGGTAAAACTTTTTTTTATTGAAAAATGAATAAAAACACGAAGAAAATTATTGAAAGCATATTCTATTTTAAACCTAATCAAAGTTAAGTCCGTTGAATAAAAATATTGTAAAATGTAATATTTTAAATCGGGCTAAAGCTCATCACATTAATTTTCTTTGAAATTTTGAGTTCATCAAATTTAATTTTCATTAAATTATTTTTATAAAGAAAGGATTTCTACAACATGAAATTAATTAAAATTTATTGATGATTTTTCATTATTGACTAAACTAGGAATCGAACCCAGGTTTCAACGGACAGGTTGCCCTAACATGTTCGATTGTAACCACACAATCTACTAAGTTTACCGTTTAAGACTCACCGCCGTTGACGACGGCTGGCAATCAATATTCAAAAATCAATCTTTAAGCCAAATTTGATACCACCTGGTGGATCGAAATTTGTTGTAAACGATTATCCATTTTAATTGATTTTTACTTCGGTTTTTAATACTCTTTGTCAAGAATGTTCTTGAAGTCCAAAGTTTATTTTTCTGTTTTATTTTTCAAGAATTTTCTTCAAGTCCGAAGTACATTTTTTCGTCTTTTTAAGTTACGTTGACCTTTTTCAGCCCAACTTTTTTTTTTTTTTTTTTTTTCTTCATTATTTATTTATTGAATCTTCAGATATTAAAAATGAACTAACAATAATTAATCAAATCTTAACCTAATACGTTATTTTTTGTCCTGCCAGTGCCAGACAAAAATTTTCTTCATCGCGGGTTCTGTTCACTTTTATAGGTGTTTATCGCTCATCTAATTGGATCTTTAAGCCAAATTTGATACCACCTGGTGGATCGAAATTTGTTGTAAACGATTATCCATTTTAATTGATTTTTACTTCGGTTTTTAATACTCTTTGTCAAGAATGTTCTTGAAGTCCAAAGTTTATTTTTCTGTTTTATTTTTCAAGAATTTTCTTCAAGTCCGAAGTACATTTTTTCGTCTTTTTAAGTTACGTTGACCTTTTTCAGCCCAACTTTTTTTTTTTTTTTTTTTTCTTCATTATTTATTTATTGAATCTTCAGATATTAAAAATGAACTTACAATAATTAATCAAATCTTAACCTAATACGTTATTTTTTGTCCTGCCAGTGCCAGACAAAAATTTTCTTCATCGCGGGTTCTGTTCACTTTTATAGGTGTTTATCGCTCATCTAATTGGATAAGTGCTGCAGTGTCTCTTCTTCTTAAGCGATTGTGGCCGCTATCATTTAAAATATTTCGTGCTAGTGGGTTCGGGTGCAATTCGAGCCTTTTTAAGTATTTTACGACATATTTCGTAATCATAGTTTTAACTAAGGGAACATTAAGATCCTTGTGAATATTTGAGTTTTTGACATACCAAGGGGCAGCTGTGATAATTCGAAGTAGTTTATTTTGGCGCCTTTGAATTTTTTCGATATTAGAGGCCGAGGCAGTGCCCCATAACTGGATACCATAGCACCAGATTGGCTTTAAGATGGAGTTGTAAAGAAGAAGTTTGCAGTCGAGACTTAGGACAGAGTTTCTTCCAATAAGCCAATGAATTTGGATGGCTTTTTGTTTCATTTGAGTTAATTTTGCCTCTATATGACTTTTCCACGTTTAACGGCGATCTAGATGAATACCGAGGTATTTTACATGCGAATTTTGAGGTATTATTTAATTATTGATTTTAATAGGGGGGCATGACTCCCGACGCAAGGTGAATGTTATATGTACGCATTTTTGTTCATTGACCTCTATCCTCCATTGCTTTAACCAAAGTTCGAGTTGAAATATATGATCCTGTAGGTATCGAGATGCTTCTTGACGGTTTTCGTGCACGCTCAAAAAAGCTGGATCATCAGCAAATGTTGAAGTTTGTGTGTAGTTGTTTGTTGGCATATCCGAGGTATATATTAAGTATAAAAGTGGGCCCAGGATGCTTCCCTGAGGGACTCCAGCGTCAATTTGCTGAGGAGAGCTTAAATAGTCACCTTCTTTAATAATACATTTTCGACCGACTAAGTAGCTTTCTAACAGCTTGTGTGTGTTTACTGGTAAGTTGAGCTTCAATTTATGTAATAAGCCTTCATGCCAGACTTTATCAAAAGCTTAAGAAACATCGATGAAGAGAGCGGAACAATATTTTTTTTTCTTCAAAGGCTTTTCTTATTTACTATACGATGGGTTTGCTCAATTGTGCTGTGTTCTCTTCTAAAGCCGAATTGGTGGTTAGGAATACATCTGTTTTCATTTAAAATTGGGGTTAATTTTGACGCTAACAGCTTCTCAAACAGCTTTGATATATTAGAAAGTAAGCTTATAGGCCTATATGACTCAACTTTTGTGTGATCCTTTCCAGGTTTAGGTATCATGGTGACTAGGGAGACCTTCCACTTTTGAGGATAGTATTCAAGGCGTAAAATAGCATTAAAAATTAAAAGAATAATTTTCTTTGCTATGCTGGGTAGCTCCAAAAGCATTTTGTTGCTGATCTTATCGAAACCAGGAGCCTTCTTGGGGTTTAAATCACAAATAGCCTTTTCGATTCCTCTTAACTCAAATCTTAGGGGAACAGGTGCTCTAGCTGCAACAGGTGGTAACTCGACCGCAATATCGTGAGATATATTTATTATATATACGTTTTTTAAATGATTGACAAACAGATTTCCTTTTTCAACATCATTTCTTGCCCAACTTCCATTCAAGTTTCTTAATGGTGGTTTAGAGACAACTGGCCTTTTGAGATTTCTAGCTGCACGCCATAATGAGTAGTTTGATTGTGGGGTTGCATCAAGTTCCTCAAGGTATTTTTCCAGAGAAGCCGTTTTCTTAGTCTGCAGTAACTTTCTTAGTCTTTTTGTACACTCTTTAAGTAAGTTCTTAAGTTGAGGGGATCTGTGCAATTGCCACTCTCTTCGAGCCCTCCTTTTTTCAGACAAAAGATGCTCGACATCTGTGGAATATATTTAAATAGTTTTTGTTTTTTTGGGGGCAATATTGGAATGTTGAACAGCTAGTTTCAGAAAACTGTCAAAATTGTCAATAGAGCGATCTACATAATCCGGTGTACTGAGCGCAATATTTTCTGTGCAATGGGTACTGAGATATTTTTTGTATTTTAACCAGTTAATTTGCGTAGCTGTCGTCGGAGGTACAATTCTATTGGGGTTCATTATAGTAACAATTGTAGGTGTGTGGTCGGAAGATAAATCTAGGGAGGCTTCAACACGAATCGTTTCTATGGGAATGTTTTTAACCACGCCGAAATCGATGACATCTGGAATTTTTTGATGATCAGTGGGCCAATATGTTGGTTGTCCGCTCGCTACCACATTTAAATCCAATTTAGAAATTGTGTTAAATAAAACACGACCCTTTGGTGTTATAAGTCGCGACCCCCAGAAGGTATGTTTAGCGTTATAATCGCCAGCGGCTAGGAAACACGTTCCTAATGATTTAAAATATTTATAATATTGGTCCTCCGATATTGAAAATCTAGGCGGGGAGTATAACGATGAAATTACTAGGTTTCTATTTAATTCCGCAAATGTTCGTTGCTTGGAGATAATCTTCACGATGATCACACATTAGGTAGTGTTTGACTCGGGTTTTTATTAAAATGGCAGAACCTCCACAAGCTCTATCTCGAGGGTCCTTGGTATCATATAGTATATAACCATTTATATTAAACGTATTTCTTGAGGTCAAATGAGTTTCAGAAATCATCATGACTTCAATTTGTTTATTTTTAAGAAAGTATTCTAATTCATTTTTATGTTGGCGGATGCCGTTTGCGTTCCAAAAACAAATTTTTAAACAGTTCATGGTTTGTTAAGTACAGCTTGCAATAACATCGATTGCATTCTAAGCATTTCCTGCATCATATTACCCATTGTGTTCGTAAAATTATTTACTGTTTGCACTAATGTTTCCATGGTTTTTTCTAAACGACTTAAATTAGAAACCGGAGTTTCATCATTACTTGGCGAGGCACCTTGCATAGGCTGATGGTTTGATTTTAGGACGTTAGCGTAAGAGGTTCTGTTATTACAAGGCTGGGGGGCTTGAATTGCATTTGTGTTTGCTTGATTTGCGACCTGTATTTGAGGGGCATTTGTTTTCGGTCCAACCGTCTGCTTGACGATATTATATACAGGGCATCCTCTATAATTGGCAGTGTGATTACCGCCACAGTTGCTACATTTTTTTACGTTGGGGTCGGTTTTAGACTTATCGCAAGAAACTGTACCGTGTAGTTCACCACATACTACGCAGACAGGGGGTAAGTAGCAGTATGCCTTGGTATGGCCAAATTCTTGGCAGTTTAAGCACTGAACAGGTCCATTTTTTTTGTGCGGCTCTTCAATTGTGATTTTTCTGTATAGAATATATTTCACACTATAAATGGGATGCGTTTCGTTTTTTTTTTTAACTTAATGTCGCCGGGCTTTAATTCCACTCGAAAAAGTGGTTGTGGATTTTTGTCCCTATTTCTAATATTTACCACATGTTTTATCTTGAAGCCTTTTTCTTCCAAGAAAGTTTTAATTTCCTCTGGGTCTACGCATGAATCAAATCCCTTAATCACCACCTGGAGACCTTTACTGCTCTTGAGTTGGTATGTGTAAAAACTTTTTTTAAGTGCCTCAAATTTGCTTATTATTTTGCGAAAGTCATTTTCATGATTTACTTGAATTTTAGTTTCATTTATACTACCTCGCTTTATTGCAGCAACATAAAAAGAATTTTCACCAATCAACGAAATTAAACTCTTTATTAGATCATTTGAGTTATGCTCTCTAAGATATATCGGGGGCGGCTTGGACGATTTTATGACGTTTGGTGCTTCAGAGGATTCATCCTTCAGAATTGCAAAGCGATTTTGGGAATTTATTTTATCAAAAGATGGCACTTTTGAGGCCGAAGCAACTGCTGCAGAGGTAGGGCTGCGTCCCCGTTTAAGCACTGTTATGTACCTGTCCATACCAACTTGTACTGTAGGCTTTTGACAGCTTTTTGCAGGGGGGTTTTCCATTGCATTTGTGTTTAAGTTCATGGTATCATTTCCCACTAAATTTGTTTTTGACGTCACGGCAATACTTGCTGGCCTGGCAGCACTTGTCACCAAATCTAGTTGTAGTTTTTTTAATGAGTCACTATCCACGGTTTTTGTAAACACCGATGGTGATAGGGAACGTGTTCGAGTAATTCGCTTAGCCGTTAAATAGTTTATATTATTTTGTTTAGTTTTATTTATTTCTGCATTATTTTCGTTTGCTTGAACTAAAACGTAAACGTTTCTTTCATTTTGTTTTGTCTTAGTTTTTTTTCACTGTTCGTACTCATGCAAAGAGTTGTTTTTGTTTTTCATCGTTTTGCTTTGCTTTAATATTTTTATTATTTATTGTATTTTACAACAACAACAACAAAAACAAGAAATTTAAATGTTTTTGTTCAGAATATGTATACACATGTATGAACATTCATACATACGTATATATATCTACTTTTTTATTTTATTTAATTTTATCGTTTTAAATTGTTCACTATTATGTTAAATAATTTAAGTAACAAAATATGTATACTTTTTTTTTAAGCGTCCATTCGCTGCTTATATTACAAAATCAAATGTGATTAATTAATAGTTCAAATCGTATGCGGGGCTAAAATACACGTCTGTATCACAACAAAGCACAAACCAACCTGAGGGACAAATGTTATAGCCTTTTTACACTTGAGCACATCTTAGAGGAATGCGTGGAAAATGTTAAAAATGAAAAAACTTGTTTACATTTGTAACATCTTTCATCATAAAAATATTTATTTTCATGTAAGAGCGAATAAAAACAAAATAAATGATACAGTTATTTCCGCTTAATTGAGTTTCTAAAAATGCACGACGTTTGACGCAATTAAACAAGAACTCAATTAAGCAGTACTCGGTTAATTGAATCGCTAACGCAATTAAAACGAAAATCGCTTAATTGAGCAAGATATGCAATAAAGCGAAACACCCATGTGTAGATAGAAAATAAAACTATTTTTTTATGTACTTGATATAACATTTATTTATATAACAGAAACATGAAACATGACTTTCTTGCCGCAAAATAATTTTTTTTTACGTTTGTGGAGCAACAACACATTAAGTAGACGGAAACAATTAACCGAAAAACATTTGCCCTTGTTTTTCGCAAAGCGGTCTTATTTCGCGAAATAATTAAGCGAGTGACGCAATTAAACGGAACTCAACTAAACGAGTATTTTTATATAGACAGTTATACTGAATGATTTCGTTCCATGATTTTTAGTGCAATACAACGGGAAACTCAATTAAGCGGGGCTCAATTAACCGAAAACAACTGTATTAGCTCGTGTCTAAGATGTTAACAATTATTTGTATGTGATTATTTTATTAATCTGTTCATGGCTTTAATCCAAATTTTAATCGGACTAAAATTCATAAAATTTAATTTTTATTAAATTATTTTTATGATGAAGGGAATTTTACAACATTAAGTTAATTCAAATTTATTGATCATTTTTCATTCTTGACTTAACTGGAAATCAAATGTTATACCAATGTTATACAAAATTTTTTTGAACGATTATCCATTTTAGGGCCATTATTACAACTTAAAGTTAGCTAAAAATAAGATTAAATTGACAGATAATAATGTGTTATCTGTCAAAAAGCGTCTGTTAACTGTCGGATAACAGCTTACGCCAAGTTATAATAATGGCCCTTAATTGGTTAACATGTTCTTTCTTACTTGTGTTTTTAATACTTTTTGTCAAGCATGTTCTTGAAGTCCAAAGTTAATTTTCCTGTTTATTCTGTTTTTTTTGTCGTCTTTTGTTCCGTTGATTTTTTTCAGCCCAACTTGAAGGACAAATGTTAAGATAGAGCTCGTGCCTTAGCTGTTAACAATAATTGGTACGTGGCTATTTTATTGAACTGTTCATGGTTTTTAATCCAAATTTAAATTTTTAGTGGTTCATGAAAAAAACACACTTTTAATATTAAAAACAATCACACTTAAACCCAATAATGTGCTACTGAGTGTTTGGAAGATATACCATTCTGTTTTTCCGAAGTCTTCCGACCATCTCTTCATCAAAAATTGTATGCATTACTTTGCCAGTAGTCGTGGATCCGATAGCCAAAGTAACGTACATCTTGGAACACACAATCGTTTTTGGTAAGAATTTTCAAATTCAAGCTGGCAGTGCTTGTCTTTGCACCGCCTCTCCTTTCCAACCAAATATCTCGATTTGGCTTGTAGGCAATGAGTGACCAATAATAGTGCATAACAAGGAATTGAAAGACAAATATTGACGGCTCTCCTTTGTGTGTGTGGTACACCCCTGGTGCACCACACCCATTACATTATTAACTAAATTAATAGGTGGCTGGCTTATTTTTTCCTGTTGACTTATTTGTTGCTGCTGATCTACTTCTTGCTTGGCTTATTGCTCATCACGAATTTTCATCTTGGAACAATTTTCAAGAACATGGTCTTTCATACGGCAAAAACAACAGCGGTTGCTAGTTCTATATTCTTCTTGAATTACAGCATTACCTTCTATTGATCGAACTTCCGTTACAAACATTTCTGTCTACCTGCTTGTTGAAATGAGTTCGCTTAATGTTATTATACCATCAGGGCAAAGTCGCTCACAAATGCCTATGTTCAATAGTTCTTATATCATACTGAGTTGTACATTAGACCGGGTCGACCTCCATACAAAAAAAAAGTTGTGCCAGTCACCCCCTAGAATGAAAGATATGTCAATGAAGTTTCTAAAACAGGAAACAATTTTTTTTTGCCACGCCCCAAAATACAGCACTTTTGGTTTTTTATATGGCTTGTCTTTGGTGACTTTTCAATCCGAGCTGAAGTTCTGGGCGCCACTTATGCCATCTCGGATCCTTCCCCCAAATGTCCAATTTTTTGACGGTCCACGAAAGTCCTTATAAAACTACGTATGTATAGATTTTAATATGCTCACTATTATGACACGCCTCCAAATCCAAACCCCTTTTTTCTTTTTCACATACACTACATTAAACCAAGTAGAAGTCAATACAAACCAAAATTTTCATCAGTCACGCCCTAGAATAAAAGGTAATATATTAAGTTTGAAAAACTTTAAAAATATTGTTTTTGCCACGCCCTAAATTGCTGCTCTTTTAGTTTTATATATACAGCATCGTCATTAAGAGTCCAAACTCATCGTATCGTATATCATTGTTAATGGCTAGAATGTGCCTTTATTTTCGTATTTAATGCTTTTTTAAACTAACTTAAAACTCTAGATGGCAATTATGATATCTCGGATCCTTTCCCTCTGATGTCTAAGTTTTTTATGTGCTAAGAGAGTCCCTCCAAAACTTAGTATTTCTAGCTTTTAATATACTCGCCATGCTCCAATTTGAGTCGCCTTAAGTGTAGCTAAGATTTATATACACCGACTGCCTAATTTATAATTTTTCGCATAAATGTTTTAAGGCATTAATTTTTATGCATTTAAATTACATATTTTGTATATTTTCATTTTTAGAATTCTGCTTTCTTTATATTTTTTTAGTTCTTGTTTTAACTCTGTATCATGGTCTCATATTTAACATTATGTTTGCTTTTACAAATGTCTTAATTAAGACTTTTTATTTGTAGTGTTTAAAATAGTGCCAGAAGAGCAAAAAAAAAAAAAAATGCCACGAAAAATGGCACATAATATCAAAACTGGCAAAAAAAAAAAAAACTAGGCGTTCAGATGGAGAAAGCTTGTCAATAAATTCATCCGTCTCACTTTCATTGAAAATATGACTAGTCCACTAGCAAACACTGCTAAGTTAAAAAAACCAAAGGCTAAGATACAGTTTTTAAAAATTGAAATGCCAAGCCATAGAGAGTGGTTTTCAGGATTATTGAATAATTAACCAAAAATTGCGCGTAACTTACAGATCTTTGTACGAGATTGATAATGGCTTAGGGAGCCATTAAAAAAAAATAAAATGGATGCTTTTGCAGAACTTTTATTTTTCTATATCCCAGTAAAAAACGTGCTCCAAAACGAGCAGGTTTTTTGTATGAATTCATACCTGAAATCGCTTCAAACGTGCTGATAGGATGCCTGATTTTTGTATGGGGTGTTCCCGGTTTGGAGGACTATTTTCTGCTGACAAGAAGCGCTTCTTTTAACATGGAAACAAAGCGCTCCTAGAGTGCTTTTTTAAGGGCTAACTATATTACCATATTCATTAATGTTTTGCTTTTACTTGTTTAAATGCCTTTTTTCAATCATTTTCGTAAACCATAATATATTTTTTTTTTCGCTTAAAACCCCTCTTCGTTGTCAGCACTAAAATATCAGCTTTTTTGTATGTTTTATTCGTTATCATTTACTGCTTTAAAAGAGCTCTCTAATTGAAGCGCTTGAGTATGCGCTTTTTCTCAATAGTGCTTCAAAAAACCAAAATTTTTTTTACTGGGATGTCTAAAACAAAAAGGACTGTAATTTAGGGCGTGGCAAAAATTATTTCTTGGAGTTCTTGAAACTTAATAAATATACCTTTTATTCTAGGGCGTTACTGATGAAATTTTTTTGGTTTGTATTGGCTTCTACTTGGTTTAATGTAGTATGTATGTGACAAAGAAAAAAGGGGCTTAATTTGGAGGCGTGTCATAAAAGTGAGCATATTAAAATCTATACATACGTAGTTTTATAAGGATTTTCGTGGACCGTTAAAAAAATTGGACATTTGGGGGAAGGATCCGAGATGGCATAAGTGACGCCCAGAACTTCAGCTCGGATTGAAAAGTCAGCAAAGACAAAAATGAAGCCGCTATCAAGCCATGAACAACGATATGCGATATGATGAGATCGGACTTTAAATGGCAGTGCTACATATAAAAAACCAAAAGTGCTGTATATTGGGGCGTGGCAAAAAAAAAATTTTTCCTGTTTTAGAAACTTCATTGATATATCTTTCATTCTAGGGGGTGACTGGCACAACTTTTTTTTTCGACCCACCCTATTGTACATCTTCTATCACTGGTACTTTTAGTTGGGACAACCAGAGCTCTTTTTAAAAACAAAACCGTCTGTTGAATCTCTTTTTTGTTTCTTTGTATCGCATTATATTTATAAAAATGCGCCAATGTGGTATTGGTGGTGAAAGTGTTGTACGAATGAGAGTTTTTGACTCTTCAAAACTAGTCACTGTTTTTACACCAATCCACTACGTGGCCGCATAGTCTTCAAGCAGTAGGGGTATTCCACCTATGTTTGTGCCACCCATTGCCGCTAAAATCTGTAAGAATTGTTTAGCTGAATATGTTGCCATGTTGTCTTCGTTTGCTAAAGTTGTTACGTCTTTGTTGTTTACGAAAGCAGTTTTTTGTTGTTTTGACTTGTTTTTGATGACTACGGCACAGAGTCTTTCTTTTGATATTTGACTTTTGAATGCCAGCCGTCGTCAATGGCGGTGAGTGTTAAACGGCAAACCCCTCTGAAAAGATTGTGTGATTACAATCGAAAAATGTCAGGTCAACCTGTCCGTAAAAACCTGGGTTCGATTCCCAATGCAGTCAAGAATGAAAAACTATCAATAAATTTTAATTAATTTCATGTTGTAAAATTCCTTTCTTCATAAAAATAATTTAATGAAAATTAAATTTGATGAACCTAAGCCAATTAAAAATACCAAATACTTATACATATAAAGTAACCTTCGGAAGGAAATAATTCCCAGTTTCTATTTGTTAAAATAGTTGAGTTTAATACATTCAATTTATAAAGTAACACTATCCAGTGAGACACAAAGAATGCTGACGAAGGCCGTAGCGGGCCAGAAAATGCATTACATTCTGCTGGTGTCTAATAATTGTAAATTTTTCTGTACATACAATATACCTCATGTCTTTCCAAAAGAAGGCTAAGGTAAAATGTACAAAGAAAATACAATATAATAGTCTGGTAGTGTATAAAGTCATTTCTGAAAAATTGAAGGAACAGAACTATTACAAAAAAGCTTTATAAAATACATAACTGAAATTTAGCTCATAGAATAAATTCGAAAAATGAAAAATGTTGAATATAATATAAAGTAACCTTCGGAAGGAAATAATTCCCAGTTTCTATTTGTTGAAATAGTTGAGTTAAATACATTCAATTTATAAAGTAACACTATCCAGTGAGACACAACGAATGCTGACGAAGGCCGTAGCGGGCCAGAAAATGCATTACATTCTGCTGGTGTCTAATAATTGTAAATTTTTCTGTACATACAATATACCTCATTGCTTTCCAAAGGAAGGCTAAGGTAAAATGTAAAAAGAAAATACAATATAATAGTCTGGTAGTGTATAAAGTCATTTCTGAAAAATTGAAGGAATAGAACTATTACAAAAAAGCTTTATAAAATACATAACTAAAATTTAGCTCATAGAATAAATTCGAAAAATGAAAAATGTTGAATATAATATAAAGTAACCTTCGGAAGGAAATATTTCCCAGTTTCTATTTGTTCAAATAGCTGAGTTAAATACATTCAATTTATAAAGTAACACTATCCAGTGAGACACAAAGAATGCTGACGAAGGCCGTAGCGGGCCAGAAAATGCATTACATTCTGCTGGTGTCTAATAATTGTAAATTTTTCTGTACATACAATATACCTCATTGCTTTCCAAAGGAAGGCTAAGGTAAAATGTAAAAAGAAAATACAATATAATAGTCTGGTAGTGTATAAAGTCATTTCTGAAAAATTGAAGGAATAGAACTATTACAAAAAAGCTTTATAAAATACATAACTGAAATTTAGCTCATAGAATAAATTCGAAAAATGAAAAATGTTGAATATAATATAAAGTAACCTTGGGAAGGAAATAATTCCCAGTTTCTATTTGTAATCATTCACAACAAATTTCGATCCACCAAGTAGAATAACAGTTGGTCTAAAAATTGTTGTTTGACTATTGATTGCCTGCCGTCGTCAATAGAGGTGAGTGCTAAATGGCAAACCCATCTGAAGAAATTGTTTGGTTACAATCAAAACATGAGAGGGCAACGTGTCTGTGAAAACCTGCGTTCGATTCCCAGTTCAGCCAAGAATGAAAAATGATCAATACATTTTAATTAATTTCATATTGTAAAATTAAATTTGATGAACTTTAGCCGGATTAAAAATATCAATATTTGAACTAAAGACTATGATCAGGTTAATAAAATATCCACTTACTAATTATTATTATCAGCTTAGGCAAGAGCTCTATGTTTACATTTGTCCTTCAAGTTGGGCTGAAAAAGGTCTACGGAAAATAAAACGTCAGAAATAACAAAAAACAGAAAAATTTGCTTTGAACTTTAAGAAAATTCGTGACAAAAAGTATTAAACACAGAAGTAAGGAAGAACATGTAAATCAATTAAAATGGACAGTCATTTACAACAAATTTCGATCCACCAAACAGAATAACATTTGGTTTAAAGATTGATGTTTGTCAACTGACTGCCAGCCGTCGTCAACGGCGGTTAGTGTTAAACGGCAAGCTCCTCTGAAGTGGTTACAATCGAAACATGTCAGGGCAACCTGTCTGTGAAAACCTTCGTTCGATTCCCAGTTCAGTCAAGAATGAAAAATTATCAATAAATTTAAATAAATTTCATTTTGTAAAATTCCTTTCTTTATTAAAATAATTAAATGACAATTAAATTTTATGAACTTTAGCCCGATTAAAAATATTAAAATTAGGATTAAAAACTATGAACAGTACAGTAAAGAACTATATACTAATTTTTGTTACCAGCTTAGGCAGGAGCTCTATGTTTACATTTGTCCTTGAAGTTGGGCGGAAAAAGGTCAACGGAAAATAAAAGGACAGAAAAACAAGTAAGAGTGCTGTACTCGGCTATGCCGAATCGTAAATGCCCATCACCATGGTGCAATAAGAACAGAAAGTTACATACATAGCGTTCTACAGATATAAATAAATCTATTTTGAGCCATCCCCACATTCAATTTCCCAAAACAATACGTCAAGATAACTTTGGCACAAGGATTTGTCTGTATAAAATGTTTTCGTGATGAGATCTTTTAAATAAAAAAGTAGAAACCTACAGCAAACGATTAAAACATCTTTAATATCAATTGTTACATATGCAATTCTTTGAAAAGGTATTCGCATATTAAATATTGTAATAAGAAATTAAGTAAATTTGTTCTTATCTTTAAGATATGAAACAGTATTATCAAAACAAATTTAATTATAAAAATATAAACAAGATTAATTATAAAAATAAAATAAATAAAGGCGTATATTTGTATAAAATATACATAATATAAATAAATAAATATAAAATAAATAGAATCTTGAAACTTATTTCTCTTGGTGAGTAACATTTATTATTTAAATTCGAATTTGTACTCTAAAGCGGCTTATCCATTAACAATATTATTGTATGTATATGTTAGTCGCCACATTATATCTATATTGCCCTATATTATTTAATAAGTGGCACAATTGTTTTAACTAAATTATGTCGCAACTCTTATAAAATCAAAAACCTAACCTTTAAAACAACGATCATCACGCTATGCCCCCGGGGGCCGAGCACTTTTCGTGAATTTCACACACACACAACAGGAAGGTTAACGAAACAATTGTAAAAAGCCATAATTTTAAAAAACAAGAACAAACCACATAGTTAATGTCTTAAACGAGTTAATTAATTTTGCTCTCTTTGACCACTGCTTTAAAACAAAACAACATCATACATAGTTGCCAACACATTTCACATATCGTTGTGCAATAAAAATCAAAAAGATTTTGATTATTGCCAATATATTGTGTCACCTTCGAATATCATATACACATTGTCGACATATTTGTACAATGCGAAAAATTGAGCAATTATAATACAAGTGTATGAGCCGCTTAAGTAAGACGACCATACGTACTCTTTTTTAGAGGACAATCATCTATTTTAACTGGCTGTCCTCTATACAATTTGTGTCCTCTTTTATCATCTTTTTTCATAATCTGTCATCTTTGTCCTCTTTTTTTAAAGCATGGCCAATATTTGATTTTATTTTTATAAATTAAACTACATTTTATTTCACGGCGATCACTGGTCTTTTCTGTCAAATCGTATGGTAAATGTCGTGCCATGCTTGTTGCTACTGAACTCTCATACACTTGCAGTATAAAATTTTGAATAAGTAACTCCAATGCATTTTTAAGTTTCGTTATTTTTTTAAACTAATTTTACTTAAGTTAATGTAAATTTTTATATATCGTCTGCTTAATATCCAAACCTGCTAACTCCCTTTCAACAAATGCTTGAGAGGAAACAAAAAATATAGTTGATTTGACACACTTCAATGCTCAAATTGCTGGTACACGAGGCAAATTTTTCTCTATCCAACGGAATCAAAATCTCAATTTACTTAAAAAGTGGATTTAGCAGGTTTGCATATTAAGCCGACAATATGAAAATTTGTCTGTAATATAACACAGTACAACATTTTTCAGTTAATAGATTGCCAACTCAATTCTGTGAACTGTATGTGAAATTAGACCCAAAAAGAAGAATTTCTGCATCATTCGTTTTGTCTTCTTACCTGCGATTTGAAGTTAGTATCGATTTGAAGTTAGTACTATCGTATAGGGGAATTTATCACGTTTTAGGCCCTGTTGTTTGACATAGCTCGACAACCACTAGCCCAATTTAGTTGAAATAAATTTTAAAAAATTAAGAATTACAATTCCCTTAATCTGTTCATATATTGTTTTCCTATACAAGTAACACTTTCGAAGTTAAAAATGAATGTATGAAGGGAAAAAATTATTTTTTGCCTAAAAATTTAAATTTTTTTTTTTTTAAAATACATAAAAAATCCAAAATGGAAAAAAGTTTCAAGTCTAGTTATTTTTTCGCAAAGTCACATAACCTATGAGCAAAATGAGACAAAGATAATAAAAATCGATGCACGCGTTTCGCTTTTATTCGCAATTGAGTAAAAGTATGAATTTCAAAAATCAGTTATAGCCACCACCCTTAAAATAAAAATAAGAATATAAATTAAAAAATTATCATGCAAAAAAAAACTTTATTTATAAAAACTTAATGAAAATAAAATAATATGCAATTAATACGCAATTATAATATGCATAAAAACAAAATTTAGAACATTTTTTCAATTATTGGCAATATCCATCCTTGTAGAAGTTGACGCTTGTGGTTCTGATGATCTTGTTTTCTTCGTAGGTTGTTCATATTCATGGTCTGAGTCTGTATCGTCATCCGAGATACACATACTATTCAAGGGCGTGTTTCTTTCACTGTGTCCACCAATTTCAATGTCTTCATCTTCGGTGCTTTCTTCAAACTGCATAATTGTGGAACTCCACCAACAAACCTCCGCAAGCAATGCATCCAATTTTTTGCTTTTGAACCGCTTTTCAAATGGCATGGTCACCTGGTGGAACCTCTCTCCTTGTTCGTCTGATTCCTGAGGTGATTGTGCCAAAAAAGTATCGAGGTGGTGGTGCAAGAAATGCAATTTCAGCGTCATGGATGCACCGATTTTTTCGAAATAAAACAGCAACCTGTCCACTCGTTGCTGTATCTCTTCTCGCTGGACACGGTTCTTTCCTAGAACGCCTTCTATTACTTCTTTCAATGCGTTCCATGCATGTTGGTGGTCGTGATGCTCTGAAAGCAAATGTGTGAAAGAATCACTTTTGATCAATTTCCGAATATCAGGTCCATTGAGAATACCTGTTTTAAATACATAAGAAAAACGAAAAAATTATTGGTAATGCGAATGTATAGAAATTAACAAATTTAGATATGACAATATTGAAATACAGAGTACGATACGTACCGTTTTTAATTTTCTCATCACTGAGTTTCGGAAAGATGGATTTCAAACAGTCAAAGGCGCCGTTAACTTTTTTGACCACCACTTCAACGAATTTCCCAGCTATTCCCAGTTTCATGTGGAGCGGTGGCAACAAAATATCATCCAGGTCCTTTATCATAGGTTCATTGCGTAATTTTAATTGTTTGTTGAGCTCGGGAGTTCTTCCTTTCCAATCTTTACATTGATATTGATTTCCTTCACTAAACCTGGGATATCATGGCAGTACGTGAACGTATTTGCTTCGTCAACGGAATAAAATTTCTGAAAATCAGCTTGGCGTTGTCGGTATGATGTTGCGCTGACATTTTGCTGTGTGAGTTTTCTTCTCTTCAAAAATGATGTCAGTCATTCGGAGTCGTGTTGTGATAGTCCCAGCTTGGCCACAATGTAATCCATTTCGATTTGTGGTAGCGGTTGTGGTGCACTATTTTCAATATCGGGTATCCAATCAGCATCATCCAAATCGGTCGGATTGGTGAAAACGGTTTCGGCTAGCAGGGACACAGTATCCGCACTCGGAGGTTTAGGTGCATCGGTATCAGCAGGGCGTTGCACTGGAAGTGTGGCAGTAAATGCAGCAGTGTATACTTTTGTTTTCAATTGTTGTCTGTTTAATCCAGGACGAAAATTTATGCATGCATAGCACCTGGATTCATCATGTCCAGTTGTGTCTTCCACCCAAATTACTGGCTTCATAAAAGATAACTTTCTACTTTTTCCGTGAATCCATTTTAGAAGGGTAGTATAACAACTGTTGCACACTATGTTCGGCGTAAAATTTGCACCACTTAAATCTGCTTCATCGAAATAATTACAATACGCGGTTTTGAATTGCTCAGTAAACAAATTTTTTCGATCTTTTTTCTGTATTTTTCGGACGATATGACCACAAACGTAACAATATTCATCCAAATATGGGCACTTGTTGTTTTCCATATTGATATATTTTATGTTTTGTTGTTATTCACTTTTAAAAAACTGGAGAAAAATCACTTTTACTGTTCGCGTTCGTCGGCACTGGCTGAATGCCAAAAATCGATCAATGCACACCTATAAATACTACGTATTTTTGAATATTTTACTGCCAGGTACTTATAAATGGGCGCATATTTTAAGGGCGGCTGGCTATATACCTGATTCAGCACTTGTACGTTTCAAACTGTGCAAAACTTTCCAAATAATGACCACCCTTAAATGTGGGTGCAATTTCTGTAAAAAAATCATATAGGTAGCCACCGGAAAAACCCAAATAATAAAAAGGTCCACTTTCCGTTTAATTGTCCACGTACATTTATTACCGCAATCATAAAAATCAAATAACCTTTTGTTTATTCCTTTTTTTTAATTCTCAGAATCATGAAAAAGGTGTCAATGTTTTCTCCAAATAATGTTGTGCATATCTCGAGCAAATTTTTGAAATTCATACATTTACTTAATTGTGAATAAATGACAAACGCGTGCATCGATTTTTATGATCTTTGTCTCATTTTGCTCATAGATTATGTGACTTTGCGAAAAAATAACTAGACTTGAAACTTTTTTCCATTTTGGATTTTTTATGTATTTAAAAAAAAAAAAAATTAAATTTTTAGGCAAAAAATAATTTTTTCCCTTCATACATTCATTTTTAACTTCGAAAGTGTTACTTGTATAGGAAAACAATATATGAACAGATTAAGGGAATTGTAATTCTTAATTTTTTAAAATTTATTTCAACTAAATTGGGCTAGTGGTTGTCGAGCTATGTCAAACAACAGGGCCTAAAACGTGATAAATTCCCCTATACGATAGTACTAACTTCAAATCGATACTAACTTCAAATCGCAGGTAAGAAGACAAAACGAATGATGCAGAAATTCTTCTTTTTGGGTCTAATTTCACATACAGTTCACAGAATTGAGTTGGCAAATCATGTGTTGTACTGTGTAAGTAAAAAATCTTGAAGTCAAAAATATTTTTTACTTTTTTTCTTTATGTCCTCTATTTTTATTTTCAAAATCTGGTCGCCTTAGCTTAAGTCAAATTGCAATTTTAAAAAGCTTTCATACTTTAATAGGCTGATTTCATAAACGCAGTATTGCAAAGCATCACTAAAAACAAATGTGTTGAAAAGGCACTACAAATAAAAACAATGCACGAATTTCGCAACCGTGATGCAGTGAATACAGTTACCATGCTATAATAAACCCAAAGCATTGTCTACAGATAAGTTGTGGAGTTTATGAAGCTGTTCATTCTAGTGTTGCATTGCAATACTGCGTTTATGAAGTCAGCCGTAGTCTTATTCCTTCAATATTTTCCAGGTATATTTTCAATGCACTATCAGAATTTTCGTTTGTATATTTCTGTTACGAAGAAAATTTAACAGAAAATTTTTGTTACTATCAGATCGTCAGCCCTTGACGCCCTATGTTCTTCGTGAACAATTTATTTAAGTATTTTTATGTTATATCGCTGTATCTATATTGTATTTAAATAAATAAAGGACATATATATATATATATATATATATATATATATATATATATATATATATATATATATATATATATATATATATATATATATATATATATATATGTATATATCAGATCGTCAGCATTCTTTGTATCATATAACTGGATAGAGTTTATTGTAAATTTTATGTATTTGGCTTAAGTATTTTAACAAATAGAATCTGGGAATTTATTTCTAATAGTGAGTAACACTTATTATATTAATTTTCATATTAATTTAAATGTGTATTCTAAGTCAAATTACAATTTTTAAAAGCTTTAATATTCTTATACCTTCAATATTTTCCAAGAATATTTTCTATGCACTATTACAATTTTCGTTTGTATATTTCTGTTACGAGCCTTACTTTAGTTAACAGTTGGATAGCCATGATGTAAATCGTACAGAAAATTTTTACAACTATTATTTTTTATTTTCATATTAATTCAAATGTGTATTCTAAGTCAAATTAAAATTTTAAATAGCTTTCATATTTTAAAAGTCTAATTTTTCAGGAACATTTTCTATGCATTATCAGAACTTTTGTTTGTATATTTCCGTTGCGTGGCTCACTTTAGCTATCCTTTGGCTAGCAATGAAGTAAATTGTACAGACAATGATATGATAACAGACAAATATTAGATACCAGCAGAATGTAATGCATTTTCTGGCCCGCTACGGCCGACAGCATTCTTTGTATTTTATAAGAAGATAGTGCCTATTTTAAGTTTAATGTATTGTAAGTCAAATTACAATTTTAAAAAGCTTTAGTAGTATGTTTTGGACAGTTCTGCGGCACTTTTTCCATACAAATTTGGGATCATCCATAGATGGGAGTATGTATACATTTCTAATAAGAATTGGTATAAATATGTTGTATTTGGCTCCCTATAAGATATGATTCATGCCTGGATTTGAGTAAGTTACTATAATTGTATAGGAAAAATAATTTTTATTTATCCGTCTGTCCGTCTGAATGACTAGTTTAAAAATAAAATAATTTGTGTTTGCATCGTTAAAAATTTTTTTTTGTATGTAAAAAATGAGAATAAGATAAAACCGTGTTTCCATCCCTGGGATGAAACTTTTTTTGTAATATTAAACCTTTTTTATTTTTGAATGTGGGATGATGCCTACGCTACGTTGGTTTGAGTCGGCATATATGATCGGTCGGTCGCTTTGCTACAGTTGAGTTAATTAAGCTCATTAATTCATCTTTCGCTATATGTGCGAATGTTAATGCAACATTAATATATTTAAGTCAATTTCTTATTGGGGTCATCCCAGCACTACAATTTATGTTTTATGAGATGGCTGAGCCGTATATGTGTGTATATTAGGCTACCTGATCCATTTAAATTAAATGGACTACAAGTATGGACCATATCATTGTTAAAAATTGTTTGTAGTGAGACGACATGTCTTCGTTTTTTAACGAATTGTTTTCGTTTTTAAACGACTTCAAAACTAATCCTCTTGAGTATACCATGGAATAGTTTTGAGACTACTCCTTTATAATCCAAAGCTGGGTTATATGGTCCTGCCATTGGACATCGTAATGTTAAATAAACCATGTTTTTACCAACGTTGGGGTTACTTTTGGACTAGTCCTAGTCCCTTATGAGGCTTTATTTTACACGCATGTTTGGAATGGTCCTATTATTTGCAGGGTTGCAATTTGTTAGCACCTCCACTTTTATTGGCTGTGTATGTGCGTGCGTGGTTATCGTGGCTGTATATGCGTAAATGTGATTGTCGTGGTTGAGATGCAGGGTGTTTCTTAAATGTACGTAAAGAGTAAGGTGTGTGTAGATACAACCATGTCGGATGGTATATGTTTTTGTAATATAAAACCCTTTTATTTTTCAAATGAGTTGTACATAAATTTCATAAAGCTTTATTAGGGTTTCTAATTTCCCGGACTTTTATTATTCCCGGGAAACGAAACAAAAAATCTTATTCCCGGGATTCTTAGAATAAAACAATAGTTTTATTAAATGAGTTCAAGGCAAAAGTTTTTACTTTTTAAAAGAATATAAACATATACAACAGTCTAAAAAAAATTAGCCTTACTCATTCTACAGAAAACCAAAACAAAACCAAATAAGTTGTTACACTCATACATATGTACATACATATTGTATGTATATATCGGGTGGTTAAATTGTAAGGGCCGATGTTGAATGTGAACCACACCTAAACGCCAAGTTTTTTTCCGAATTTTATTTGACATTTCCCTATTTTAGACTTACTCAATTTGAACCATGGAGAGATACACAATCCAACAACGTGTTAAAGTTATCCAGACTTATTATGAAAATGGGCGTTCAAATCAAAATGCATATCGTGCACTTCGTGATTTTTTTGGTCAATTTGATCGTCCAAATGTGCGTACAATCGCAAAAATCGTGGAAAAATTCGAGCAAACCGGGTCTGTAGAAGATGTGAGCACACCAGTGCATGCTCGTACAGCTCGTACTGCAGGAAATATTGCTGCTGTTCGCGATAGTGTGGCTGAAGAGCCGTCCACCTCAACTCGTCGTCGTGCCCAACAATTGCACCTCTCACGCTCGTCGTTGATGATCATTATGCATAAAGACTTGTATTAACACGCTTACAAGGTGCAATTGGCTCAAGAACTAAAGCCTCTAGACCATTCCAAACGTCGTGAATGGGCAGAATGGTGGCAAGAAATGGCAACAGTGGATGATCAATTTTCGAAGAAAATCATCTTCAGTGATGAGTCACATTTTCACCTCAGTGGATTCGTCCAATAAACAGAATTGCCGCATTTGGGCGAATGAGAATCCAAGAGCGATTGTCGAAAAACCAATGCACCCACAAAGAGTGACTGTTTGATGCGGTTTATGGGCTGGCGGCATCATCGGGCCGTATTTTTTCTGCCGGTCAGGCAGTTACTGTGAATGGTGTTCGCTATCGTGAGATGATAACGAACTTTTTATGGTCCGAATTGGAAGATATGGATGTGGACGATATGTGGTTTCAGCAGGACGGTGCCACTTGCCACACAGCTAACGAAACAATGGCTCTTTTGCGCAACAAATTCAATGGCCGTGTTATCTCACGTAATGGCGATGTCAATTGGCCGCCAAGATCATGTGATTTGACACCGTTGGACTTTTTTCTTTGGGGTTATTTGAAAGAAAAGGTGTACGTCGATAAGCCAGCAACAATTCAAGAGCTAAAGGATGAGATAATTCGGCACATTAACGGCATAGAACCTCCATTGTGCCTCAGGGTCATCGAAAATTTGGACCATCGGATGGAGGTGTGCCGCCGTGGTCGCGTAAATAATAAAATAAAATTACAATAATTTCCTAAATAGTTTGTGTTTTATTCAAAATCAACATCGGCCCTTGAAATTTAACCATATATATATATTTTTTTTTTTTTTTTTGGAGATCACGAACTATTTAAACTTATTAATACTTAGTAGTTATTATTAATAGCGACCTGAAAAAATTAATTTTCTTTTAAGAAAATTTTTTTACATTGATTTTTTTAGAATTTGATATAGCCTTTTCAAGATGATCTTTAAAGATAGTATATGATCATCATCTGGTGTTGGTGTGTCGTGTACATTTTTATTTTCTACTTTAAGAAGCTTTTTAGACGTTTCATCATGAATTAAATAGACTATTGATTTATTGGCGTAGGGAAAGAAGTTTGATTTGTAAGCACTATTTAGTAAAGAAAATATTGTTATTGATCGTTTTTAATGTTATCGATGATAAATTTCAAATTAAAATTTCAAAAAATTTAATTTGAAATTCCCGAAAATTCCAGGAAAAAATTTCCCCCCTGGGATTTATTTAAAAAAAGTCCCAGGATTCTTTCCCGCGTAGAAACTCTTGTCCTAATCTCAAAGTTCTTGGAAAAATAATGAAATATGAGCCATGCATATGCAGATGTTTATAATTCTTGGAAAAACAAAGAAACCGCTGATGCTGCGGTTTTTGATTATATGAAATAAACTAATGCAATAATTTAAACTAAGAAAAAAATAAATAAATATTTTAAAAAATCTGCTAATTTTTTTGTAATATGAAACCTTTTTATTTTTCGAATGAATTCTACATATGTACGTGACAAATTTAAATTTCATAAAGCTTTCTTTGAATTCTTGGAAAAAAAAAACAATGAAATAGGAGTCATGCAAGTGCAGCTGTTTAGAATTCTTGGAAAAACAAAGAAACCGCTGTTGCTGCGGTTTTTAATTAGGACTGTAGTCTCAAAATTCTCAGAAAAACAAATTCTCGGAAAAACAAAGGAATATGAGACATGCATATGCAGCTGTTTAGAATTCTTGGAAAAACAAAGAAACCGCTGATGTTGCGGTTTTTGATTATATAAACTTATGTGACACTTATCCCTAACTTATTACTCCCCTCATCAACAATTTTTGATATAAATACGACTACTCCTGAGGAGACAGAATCATTCTTGTTCTGATAGTTAAATCAGTTTGTTCTATACTAAAAAAGTGAAATGGCTGGCAGTTTTATTTGTGAGTTTTGTTATAAAGTATTCACTTTGAATACAAATTTAAGAAGACATGTTCGATTGCATCATGATGGACCATCATCATCGTTTAAATGCCAAACATGTAATTTACATTTTTCGGATCGTAAGGAATGGCACCGACACTCACATTCTGATACAAAAGGTGACGGTAATGCAGAAGAAACAAATATTTACTGTAAAGGTTGTGAAAAATATATAAAAAAAATAAATTGGCATTATTATATAAGGTCAAATGCACATAAATTTAACTGTGCTGAGAAAGCAGATAATAATAGTGATGTTAAATGCATAAAATCATCATTTAACAATAGAATTGTCACATTTTTAATTGAAAACAACAATAAAAATAATTTAATACCCGAAAAATTTTTAACGGAAATCAGAGAGAAATTAATAAAATTATTAACAGACACCATGCAAAAACACGGAAACATCAAATTTAACATGGAACTATATGGTGCATATGTGCTGATAAAGGAAGGTGAAGATTCTTGTATGGTGGATATAAAATCCCATCAGACTAAAATGAATATTCTTACTATGCTTTCAACAAGAGATGATATCCTTAATATTTACAACGAACAATGTAATATTATAATAAAAAAGATGAGCGAATTTCAGGAGCGTGATAGTGGTTGGGCATTAATTGAAATAACACGTTTGGAGATGAACATAAATCAATATAAGTGTATCAAAGGATCACAATACCTTCCTTTCCCAGCAAAAACAATAAAGAACAAAGCATGTGTCAACGTACAAAATCGAGACGAGTACTGCTTCAAGTGGGCTATAATATCAGCACTATACCCAGTCGATCCTGATTATACAAAGAGATGTTCATCGTATAAAATAAATAATATTGAATGACATCATTTTGCTGGATAATGGAATCAAATTAAATTTCACCAATTTAAATTTCCCTCTTCCGATTAATCAAATAAGAGATTTCGAGCTTATGAATCCTGAAATTAGTGTGAATGTGTGTGGACTAGAAGATGATGTTGTAGTGGGACCATACTACTTCACCAAAGAAGAAAAGTCCAAACACATCAACTTATTACTGCTAGAGGATGGTGAAAGATTCCATTACGTATGGATTAAATATATTTCAAGGTATGTTAATAATATTTATAAACTATTTATATATGCATCAATTATATTAATCAAAACATTTCTGCTTTTTTATATATGTTAATGTCAAAATGCACTTCCCTGCATTCTTTTTCATTAACAACTGAGATGAGCAGAGTTTTCCCCATTTTCTTACTAATTTACATAAAAGCTGAAAGCTATGAAAATAATCCTATCTCTTTTCCGCATAAAGCCCAATTCCTAATGTCAAATGGCTTAAATGCCCAAAGATGTCGTTTCCGTTTTAGTTAAGTTAAGTTTTGCTTCTTGTTCTTTTAGCAGCTCATCGATAAGGTAACAAACCATTAATTGAATTCAATAAATCCATTTGTTTTCCCAAATTTTATTAACGGGTCACCAGGTAAACAAATGAAAAGGATTAATGGAGAGAATTTGTTAAAATAACGAAAGGAAAGAAAAAAAAATTATGTAAAAATCACCAAAAAAAAAAAAAAATATTCGTAAGATATTAACTTCGCATTGGTTCTAATAACAATCGCCAAAATACTTAATTCCTAGAGACACAACTTTGAAGTGACCAGTTATGTGATGCTATAGCTCAAAGAATTATTACATTAGAAAACCTACAAAAAAAAAAAATTTTTTTTTTTTTTTTTTTTTTTTTAGAACATTTTATACATTTAAATAACTGATCTACGAGTGGATACGCAGATTCAAGTACATGGAATGCCAATCAGCTGAGCCGTGGAACAAATTATTAAAAGGACATTAACCTTTTACTTATGGGAAAAAAAAATTATATTCCAATGAGTTATATGAATAATAGGTTCGTTCACGCGCCTCCTTTACGCAAACTAAAATCTAAAATTTAAATTTTTCCACCGGAAGTAGGTATATAAATAAAAGTAAAAAAAAACAACTCGAGACTCCTAGAGGAATATTCCCTGCCCTCCCAGAAGTAGTCGAATATAGAAAAAAGGAACAGAAAATTAAATAAATAAATAACACACAAATGTTATATGACTAAGCATAAATAAGAGTAGAAAATAAAGTAAAATTATTGAACGTGAGATAGTTGTTGTGATGCTAAAAAATAAATATATTAAGAAAAGGGTTCCGCTTGTTTTTATTTTTCTTTTAAAAATTTTAGAATAGAATGCAGGGAAAAGACCTATGTTAAACTTGGAATTTTCCAATTTTTAAATAAATTTTCCAAATATTCCAAAGATTTGGAAGTAAAAGAAAAATACGTGAGCAAATTGAGTGTCCCTCAGGACAAAACAAAGTGACAGTGTTGCCAACGAAGAATTTTGGAATTTTGATTAGTTCCCTGCTGCGGGCAAATTAAGAAACTAATAAGATTAAAGAAATATAACAACTTGGAAATATCCTACTCAACTTCAAGAAAAAAAATAAAAGGAAATATTAATTTAAGTTGTACTTGATATTGGGTTTCTCCCCCTACATATATTAATATTTACTGTAACCGAAAAGAAAACCCAAAGTACTTATGAGTATAAATAACCTGGATTAAAAACAGATTACATTAATGGTAACACTGTTAAAAAGAAATGGAATGTACGTGTTTAAAAGAGCGCACTCACAATAATTGAGAACTTCTCAAGAGTCAATTAATTTATCTTTTTTAAGAGACGCACGTAAGAAGTACAGCAGGAGAAATTTTGATCATAAGAGTAGTAACTAACTTGGAAGTTTAGCAGATGCTGAAACTGAAAGCAATGAGAAAAAATGTGTGCATAAACGTATGCCTTTATCAAGCAAAGTAAAGAAGGGATAAAAATCAGATCAATGAGCAAGTGGAAAGAAGAGCGTATAATTTAATGGAAAATATAGTAAGCGGAGTAAAGCATAAAGTAATGTAAGCCGAAATCATGAAGAGAGTGTCTGCACTCGAGGGGAAATATTATCGTTCTATTTACTTCTAGAAAAGGGGAATCTTAAAACATATGTACATGCATAAGAAAACATACATATATTTCGGACAACCTGAAAGAAAAAACGCGCAATAAATTTTTACAAAAAAAAGAATACACTCTACACCAAATGAAGCACACTTTACCCGGTATTTCTAAATCGCACTTGATATAAATAAAAACGTGGAATTTTCATATAAAGAGAATATGCAGGACTTACTAAGCAATGACTGATGAAAACCTTCTCCTTTTACAGATTTTTTGAATTCTTTAATCCGACTTCTTTTCTTTTGCCTTTGATCTTTTCCAGATTTTTGTTTAAATTCTTCAATTCCTTTCTTTCTTTCTTCCTTCTTAATATTAAACTAATTTAAATTTATGTTGGCTACTAATTTAAATGTATGTATGTTGGTACAAGAGGTAGCAAATTAAAAAATAACATACCAAAACAAGATTCTGTGAACTTATATGAATGCACTTTACAGACTAAATCTACGACGAAAGCAAAAAACAAAACGTACCTGTTTTTTTTTTATATATATTTTTTTACTGGAAAGTGTAGGTATGTATGGATATATATGTAGTCAGTCTTCTTGGCGAGATGATATGTTCTCCTATTAAAACCTCAGAGAATAATTTTTTTCCAATCCGGTTCGAATTGACCAAATGTTCAGCTGAAGCTCTGATGGTGACTCTTGGGAAAGCAGAAATATAAAAAATTAATCTCCGAGCGGTTGCTGGACAAAATAAAATTCCTTTGGGTTTTGTTGTGTTTCTCTCAAATAACACCAAAGGGTCAGAGACGGAAATGTAGGGAAGATAATTTGAATAAAAAACAAGAAGTTTTAGACTTTGGAAAACAAATGGATTTATTGAATTCAATTAATGGTTTGTTACCTTATCGATGAGCTGCTAAAAGAACAAGAAGCAAAACTTAACTTAACTAAAACGGAAAAGACATCTTTGGGCATTTAAGCCATTTGACATTAGGAATTGGGAGGGAGGTGGAGAATCTTCCCAGGAAGAACTTTTTGTCGCCGTCTGATCAAGCTTGTGAGGATCTGTTTATTCGCACTACCAAAAGGAATCGTGAAGGTAGATATATAGTATCGCTTCCTTTTAAGGAAGGATTTCCGAACGCTATAAGTTTAGGTCATTCTAGGTCTATGGCTATGGCCCAGTTTTTTCGGAATGAAGCCAGGTTGATTCGAACTCCAAATTTAAAAAGCGATTACGATAAAGTTGTTATGGAATATGAAGAACTGGAGCACATGGTTAAAGTTTCTCCACCTGATATTTCCAAAGCATTAAATTCCTATTATTTGCCACATCATGCGGTTGTAAAACCGGATAGCGTTTCTACTAAAGTTCGTGTGGTTTTTAATGCTTCTGCGCCTTCATCCAATAGGCAAAGCTTGAATTCTTTGCTTCACGTCGGGCCCGTTTTACAGAATGACCTTACTTTGTTGATTCTGAACTGGCGTTTTTTCCGATTTGTGTTTAATGCTGACATTCAAAAAATGTATAGGCAGATCTTAGTTAACCCTGAACATACTCCATATCAACGGATTCTCTTTCGAAGTAATCCAAATAGTCCTGTTTGCGATTACGAACTTAAAACAGTTACTTTTGGGGTCAGTTGTGCGCCGTATCTTGCTATTCGAACACTATTACAATAAGCAGATGATGTTCAAACAATTTTTCCAATTGCTAGTGAAATTCTCAGAAAATCAATGTATGTTGATGATGTCCTTGCAGGATTTCACACAAAACAAGATTCCATGAAAGCAAAAAATGAGCTGATCCGAGCTTTGGAATCCGCTGGGTTTTCACTGAGGAAGTGGACGTCAAACTCCGCAGACATTCTTTCTGATATCCCACCAGATCATCGACTTCATGAAGACTTCTTGAAATTTGAAGATAGAAGTTTGGCAAAAACATTAGGCATTCGATGGAACGCTTGTTCAGACGACTTTTACTTTGTGGCGGATTCATTTTCGGAGAACTCTGAATACACGAAAAGAGAAGTGTTGTCCAAAATTGCAAAATTCTTTGATCCGGCTGGTTGGCTATCTCCTTGCGTAATCGTGGCTAAAATTCTGATGCAGAAAATATGGAAAGATGGTACTGGTTGGGATGAAATCCTTTCTCCAGACGCACTTAATCAGTGGAAAGCGTTCCAATCTAATTATTCTTTTATCAATACCATTCGAATTCCGCGATGGATTGGTTATGTTCCAAGTGCCAAAATCCAATTCCATGGATTCTGTGATGCTTCAGAAAAAGCATACGCAGCGGCTTTATATGTTCGAATAGTAGGTACTAATTCCATTTCAACGCACCTTATATCGTCCAAGACCAAAGTAGCCCCGATTAAGACAGTGTCAATTCCTAGACTGGAACTTTGTGGGGCTGTTCTATTAGCAGAGATGGTAGACAATCTCCTACCACAGTTAGATATAAAAAGCTATTCTGTTGTCTGTTGGACTGATTCCACTATTGTGCTATCGTGGCTAGCAAAGCCTCCATGTTGTTGGCTCACATTTGTCGCTAACCGAGTCTCAAGAATTACTGAAGTGGTAAACTATTCGCAGTGGAAACATGTAAACTCAGCGGATAATCCCGCAGATCTTGCTAGTCGGGGCATTTGTCCACAAGACTTGGTAGACAACGACTTATGGTGGGTAGGTCCCCAATGGCTTACGGAACCAGAAGTACATTGGCCAAATTCGGATGCATCCAAAATTCCTAATACGAATCTTGAAATTAAAGCGATAAAAGTTAATTTTTCTTACTTTACGAACTTTGAAGATATATTAGAACGCTTTTCCTCGTACAATAGGGCAATGCGGGTCATGGCATATGTCTATCGGTTTTTCTATAGAACTCATCCTCGTTTTCGTTCTAATTTCTTCAAAGACTCACTTACTTTGTCCAACTTCGAAATAAGCTCTGCTAGAAACGTAATGATTTCCGTTTGTCAAAAGGCGTTCTATCCAAATGAGTACAAAAATCTCTGTGCTAGACAACCTATATCCAAATCCAGTAGCATTTTAAATTTAAATCCCTTTATGGACGCAGAGGGAATAATTCGTTCCTGTGGTCGCCTTGAATCTTCTCCTGGCTTAAGTTATAATGAGAAACACCCAATTATCCTTCCATATCAGTCGCATTTTTCTAGGATCTTGATAAAGTTTATCCATGACATTAGCCTTCATGGAGGAAACCAACTAGTGCTTCGACTGCTCAGAACACAATATTGGATACCTAAAGCGAAAAATCTAATTAAAACAACAATAAACAAATGCAAAGTTTGCGTCATTTACAAAAAGAGGTGTCAAAAGCAAATAATGGCGGCTTTACCACCTGAACGATCGGAAATAAGTCGCCCATTCTCACACACTGGTCTTGATTTCGCTGGTCCACTAGATGTTAAAAGTTATTCTGGTCGGGCCTGTCGTATTTCCAAAGGATACGTTTGCATATTCGTGTGTTTCTCAACCAAAGCTATTCATTTGGAAGCAACATCCGATTTATCAACCGATACATTTCTAGCGGCTTTTAACCGATTCGTTTCGCGTCGGGGATGTCCTTTACACCTTCATTCCGACAATGGAACTACCTTCGTAGGTGCTTCTAGGGTCATAGCACGGGAATTTATCCAAACCACACAACAACGCATCCTGGCAAATTACGCGCATCAAAACCTTTCGTGGCACTTCATTCCGGCAGGCGCTCCGCATATGGGCGGACTGTGGGAAGCGGGTGTGAAAAGTTTTAAGTCACATTTCCGAAAAGTAGCAGGATGTTACAAATATACGTTCGAGGAGCTTTCGACGCTATTGTCCAAAATTGAAGCGTGCCTCAACTCCAGGCCGATTTCACCTATTTCAACTGATCCTAGTGATTTTTGCGCACTTACCCCAGGGCATTTTCTTATAGGTGCTCCAATCCTTGCACCGGTCGATCCGCAGGTGAATGACTCTGCAGCCTCTGTAATAAACCGATGGCAAAAACTAAAGTTAGTACACCAAAGGTTTTGCTTCCGCTGGAAAAATGAGTACTTAAAAGAAATGCACAAAAGAGTTAAATGGCAAAGAACTGAAGTTAATATAAAAGTAGGTACGATGGTAGTGATCAAAGATGAAAACCTTCCCCCGAATTCTTGGCGTCTAGGTCGAATTGTAAAGACTTTCTCAGGTCAAGATAAACGAGTAAGGGTTGCGGAAATTAATACTCAGCGGGGCCTTATCACTCGTCCAATTGTCAAATTAGTTGTATTGTCCTTTGAGTCCTAGGACCCTTGATTCCAATATTGTTTATACTATTCCTATAAATTTTTTTTTTCCAGATTAACATGCCCAAAATCTCCTCAACCTCAACCTCCTCGTCCACGAGCCACTTAACAAATTCTAAAGTATATCCATGCCGGGTCTGCAAGCGTCCGCATCCACTCCGAACCTGTCGAAAGTTTTTGGCAATGAATGTTTCCGAACGCATTCGTACTGTCCGGCACAATAAATATTGTCCAAACTGCCTAGCCCACGATCATTCCCAGGGCACCTGCTTTTCTAAGCATGGATGCAAGCATTGCCACAAATTTCACCACACCCTGCTTCATGTCAACCCTCGACGTGCCAAAAGCCGGTCGCCTTCGCGTTCCCGATCCCCTTCATTGTCACCAAATCCGCGATCCTCAACTTCTGCGACAAACCACGATTCCACAACTGTGCAGCCGCCACGGCGTTCATCTCCTCCAACAACGTCCAAGTCATTATCTTTGTCAGCGATACTAAGGCAGAACACATTAATTTTGCTTCCAACCGTGCTAGTCAAAATCGGATCCACCACCGCGCACGCCCGCTGTCTTTTGGATTCGGGATCGCCGATTAGTCGTGTTGCAAAACGTTTGGTTGACAAGCTGGATCTGGCAGCTTATACTCTTCGTGAGGAAACTTTTTGTCCTTTAGTTTTAAAATCCCGGTTTGACTCCTCTTCTAAGGTTGAAGGCACTTTTCGGGTTGACAATCGGGTTTCCTTGCAGACTCCGACCCATTCGCTCCCTGAGTCATACAAGAAAAATTTTAAAGATTTGTTTCTCGCAGATTCCAAATTTTTTGAAGCGGCCCCAATTGACATTATAATTGGAGTTGACTTGTATCCTAAGGTCATGTGTCAAGGAGTGTTTACCAGGACCGGCTTTCCGACAGCCCAAAGCACTCTGTTCGGTTGGACTATCTTTGTTCCGTGTAGCATCTAAAAGGCCATAAATGCACTTTATTATTTAAAAAGCAAAAAACAAGCCGTTCTTATAATAATTGAATTTTCTTTTATTAATATCATTTTGTATTCCATTGAATTGTAAAATTTATATATATGAAAAAAAAGAAGTTCAGAATTTACTTATTCATATTTGCATCCTTTATTTAATTTCTTCTTTCAGAAACTACATCCTTGGGATGGCCATTTGACATCATATATTTGTTATTTGCATACATCCTGCAAGGCGGGCGGCAATGTTAATGTCAAAATGCACTTCCCTGCATTCTTTTTCATTAACAACTGAGATGAGCAGAGTTTTCCCCATTTTCTTACTAATTTACATAAAAGCTGAAAGCTATGAAAATAATCCTATCTCTTTTCCGCATAAAGCCCAATTCCTAATGTCAAATGGCTTAAATGCCCAAAGATGTCGTTTCCGTTTTAGTTAAGTTTTGCTTCTTGTTCTTTTAGCAGCTCATCGATAAGGTAACAAACCATTAATTGAATTCAATAAATCCATTTGTTTTCCAAAGTCTAAAACTTCTTGTTTTTTATTCTAATTATCTTCCCTACATTTCCGTCTCTGACCCTTTGGTGTTATTTGAGAGAAACACAACAAAACCCAAAGGAATTTTATTTTGTCCAGCAACCGCTCGGAGATTAATTTTTTATATTTCTGCTTTCCCAAGAGTCACCATCAGAGCTTCAGCTGAACAATATATTTAATTATAGATTGCTAAGTAGTCAACTTACAAAACATGATGGTCAAACATACATATGCAATACATGCTTAATCCATTTTCAAACAGAGACATCGTTAATTAATCATAAAGAGAAATGTAATAAAATTGTTGCAAAGATGGCTAGTATAGATAAAAGTAAGCTTGGTTTTAAAAATTTTAAAAAGGAAATGGATGTGCCTTTTGTTGTATACGCTGATTTTGAATGTATTCTGGAAACAGTAAGCATTCAAAATTCTAAGAACGTAAAATCAACACAAAAGCATATTCCATTTGCTTATAGTTATTATATTAATTGTTCGTATAACTCAGACTTAGATATTTTTAAAATTTACACTGGAACTGATGCGCCACAACATTTTTTTTAAAGTTTAGTTGACGACATTTTAGCTATTTACACTTATCATCTAAGTGTTATTAAGCCAATGAATTCCTTAACACCCCTTCAACAGATACAACATTATGAAAGCAAGACTTGTTATATTTGTACGAAATCTTTATCTAATGAAGATGAAGTAGCTGGCCGTTGTCATCTAACTGGTCAATGTAGGGGTGCTGCTCATAATCAATGTAATTTAGAATATCAAATTGCAAATTTCATCCCTATATTCTTTCATAATCTTTCGGCATATGATTGCCATCTGTTTGTAAGAGAGCTTTCAACACTTGAAGGCGATATAAATATTATACCTTAAAATAAGGAGCTTTATGTGTCCATATCAAAGAGAATTTGTGTAAATGAAAAAGAAACAATTGAGTTACGTTTTCTCGATTCATTTAGGTTTATGTCATCGAGTATAGCAAAATTAGCAAGTTATTTGTCCGACAGTGATTTAACGGTAGTAAAATCAAGCTACCCAAATGATGAAGAATTTAATTAAATGAAACGTAAGGGTGTCTTTCCGTATGATTATTTAGATTCAATGTTTTTCAATAAATTAAATAATGCGTCGTGTAGTGTAGAGGATTATGAACATGCACAAAAAGTATGGAAAACATTTAAATGTAGAACATTAAAAGAATATCTACTTTTATATTTAAAAGTAGATATTCTTTTACTTTGCGATATATTTGAAAATTTCCGTAAAGTTTGTACAAACATTTATAATTTAGATCCATGTCAATATTATACTACCCCAGGTTTATCCTGGGATGCAATGTTGAAAACAACTGCAATAGAATTGGAGTTGTTGACTGATATTAATATATATAATTATTTCCTTCGAGGTATGGCTATGCAATGTCACAATACCTCCCCTATAAAAATTTTAAATGGGTTGACAATTATGAACATTTCAACGTTAATAATATAGCAGAAGATTCTCCATTAGGATATATATTAGAGGTAGATCTAGAATATCCATCTACATTACACGACTATCATAATGATTTACCATTTTGTGCTGAGAATAAAAAAATTTAAACCATGAAACAAAAGAAACTAATAACTGATTTAAATAGTAAAACTTATTACATAATACATTATCGAAATCTTCAGCAATGTATTCAGCATGGTTTAGTTTTAAAGAAAATACATAGAATACTTCAATTTGATCAATCAAATTGGTTACAAAAATATATTGATTTAAATAACCATCACAGAACACTAGCAAAAAATTAATTTGAACAAAATTTTTTTAAATTGTTGAACAATGCAGTATACGGGCAAACTATGGAAAATGTTGATAAGAGGAAAGACATTAAAAAAGTATGTCAATGGGTGAATAGAGGTAAACGTTTAGGAGCCCGAGCTCTTATAGCTAAACCAAATTTCCATAGTTCACTACAAATTCATGAAGATACGCATGCTATCCAAATTCTATTTATAAGATTAGAAGAAGTTGTGGTTTTTTTTTGCTTAAAATTTTTATTAAATAAATATGGTTTGAAATAAAAACAACATTTTAACGTTTTCTTTTTTCATAATTTTTTTATTTTACAATTTTTCTTATTATCTAAGAAAACTTAAAATTAATTAAAAATCTATATTTACATTGAGAAGAATGTCATTATCCTCTTCCAAAGGGTCGGAATAGTTATTTATTCTATAATGACCCCATGCAAAAGTATCAACGCCATTATCTATATATATAAAATTGTAACGTTACTGACTGACTGACTCACCGATTCATCATCGCACAGCCTAAACGCCTGGAGCTTAACACTTGAAATTTGGACCAGAGATTGGTCACTCACCAAATCGATCCACTAAGACGGGATTTTTGGAAATTCGAATGTTTAGGGGGTAAAAAAGAGTAAAAACGGGAAAATGCGGTGACCTTACATCTCCGAAACTAAAAGAGATACAAAAAAAATATAATACTGATCGTTGTTCTTTAGAAAAATAAGCGGATAGGTGTCTGGTACTTTTTTGAAATTTGGCCCTATTAGGGAGTAAACGGGTAAAACCTGAATTTTGGTACTTTTTTGACACCCTATCTATCTTTTGAACCAATAAACATAGAAACAAAGTTTATACCACACTCGAAACCTATAAAAAAAAAATGCGAATACGAGTTTGGTACTTTTTGAAAATTCGAACATTTGAAGGGGTGAAAATCGTCGCTATTTTTGGTACTTTTTCATTCATTAACATACTTAATAATGAGCCCCCACTATAATACTGAAAAAAATAGTACAAAAAAAAAATTCGGGAAATTTTATATATTTCTTTAGCTTTTGGGTCCTACAACTGGTATTTTTGAAATTATCGTTTATGTTGGACCTTAAAACATAAGATTCAACATGCAATGTCCTGAGTGGATAAGAATCTATGACGGAACTTTTTGGTACTTTTTGGTTCATTAACTGGTACTTTTTGAATTTTTGTTTGTATTGGACCTAGAAACATACAATTCAATATGCAATGCCCTGGATGGATGAGAATCTATAAGAGTGAAATTTTTGGTACTTTTTTTATTCTCTGACTGGTACTTTTTGAATTTCCGTTGGTATTGGACCTAGAGAGATAAAATTAAACATGCAAGGTTCTGGGTGGATAAGAATCTATAAGAGGAACGTTTTTGGTACTTTTTTTGTTCATTAACTTGTACTTTTTGAATTTACGTTAGTATTGGACCTAGAAACATAAAATTAAACATGCACGATTCTGTGTAAATGAAAATCTTTAAGTGGGATCTAATTGGTACTTTTTTATTCGTTAGCTGGTACTTATTTGAATTTCCGCTAGAATTGGACCCAGAAACATGGAAGGTCTTGAGTGAATGACAATCTGTTAGAGAGATCTTTTTGGTACTTTTTAGTTTTTAACTGGTCCTTTTTTTAAATTTTCGCTAATGTTGGTCTAATGAAAATAAAATTAAACCTGCATGGTCCTGAGTGAATGAGAATCTCTAAAAGCGCTTATAGGTACTTTTTAGTTATTAAACTGGTACTTTTTGAATATCCGTTATTATTGGACTTAGAAACATTAAATTCAAGATGCAATCCCTAAGTGGATAAGAATAAATAAGATGGAAGTTTTTGTTACTTCTTTGTTCTTTAACTGGTACTTTTTGAATTTCCGTTAGTATTGGACCTAGAAACATAAAATCAAACATGCAAGGTCCTGAGTGAATGAAAATCTGTAAGAGGGCTTTTGGTACTATTTTGTTCTTTAACTGGTACCTTTTATATATCCGTATTTATTGGATCTAGAAACATAAAATTATACATGCAAGCTCCTGAGTGAATGAGAATCTGTAAGTGGGATTTTTTGCTACTTTTTCGCTCTCTAACTGGTATTTTTTTAAAATAAACTGGTAATTTTTTTAATTTAATATTTATTTTTGTGCATTAAATAAAAAAACAAATTGGTGTCTGGTACTTTGACGAAATTCGGTCGTTTTAGGTAGTAAATCTAGCTTTTAACCCAATACGCATAGAAATAAAAATTAAATAACATTTGTTACTTATCTAAAAAATACAAATGCGAATTTGGTACTTTTTCGAAATTCGAACGTTTCAGGGGTGAAAATTGTACCTATGTATATCGATCCCGCGAACCTCATACCTCCTAAACTAAAAGAGATAAAAAACATCAGCAGTTATTCTTGTTTATTAGAAAAATTCGCTAACCGTATATTTCCTAAACAAAAAGAGATACAAAAAATTGAATACTAATTATTGTTCATTAAAAAAAATAAACGGAGAGGTGTCTGGTACTTTTTTGAAGGAAGTCCTTTTTGGGGTGTAAAAGGGTAAATAAATATTGTATCACATTTTTAGCTTATCTAAAAAATATAAAACAGGATTGGACCTTTTTTGAAATTCAAACGTTTAAGGTGTGAAAATCGTTCCTAATTTTGTTACTGTTTTCTCAACATTTTTCTCCATCTCTATATAATATAAATTTGTAAAGTAACTGACGGATTCATCATCGCACATCCTAAACTCTTGAAGCTAAAAAGCTGACTTTTGGACCGAAGGTTGGCCTCTCGCCAAATCGATTCCGCTAACCTTAAAAATCCCAAATTAAAGAGATCCAAAAAATTTAACACTTATTGTTGTTCGTTAAAAAAAATAAGGGGACAGGTACTTTTTTGAAAACAAACTTTGGCATAAAAATATGTCCACGAAGAAAAAGGAGACGCTAACGAAGTAGCGGGTTAAATGCTAGTCACTAATAAATCTCTTATCATCTAAATAACTTAATGTTAGTTTAGTTATATTTTGAGTATAAATTTGATGTATATTAGATCTAAATATATACATTGAATCATAATATAATTTTTTTTCTAATAGACATTTTCTAAAGTCATTTATACTTAATTTACTAGTTACACATTGCTTAACGCCCTTAATTCTTTTAATTTCCTGATCTACCCTATCAATTTTCACGGAATACATTTTAGCTCTTAACCCAATGAATTCCTTAATAATTTTACCATTACACTCATCCTTCATCATCCCTAAAACTTTTTTATTAAGAAGTGGGATATTGTAGACATTATCTATCGGATATGCAGATGTATCAAAATGTGTTTTTATATAATTTTTAATATCTCTGTATAGATCATCTGTTTTAATGTCATAAATAAAGGAATCAGTATCCATATAATTGAGTTTAATATTTTCACGATATTTAGGCTTTATGTAACATAATGAAAACTATACATTTTAAATTTGGATATTTCTAACACTGCAAATCCAACATAAATAGGTTTGTTGTATTCAGTTTTAATTCTATTAATTTGGATAGCATGCATATCTTCATGAATTTGTAGTGAACTATGGAAATTTGGTTTAGCTATAAGAGCTCGGGCTCCTAAACGTTTACCTCTATTCACCCATTGACATACTTTTTTAATGTCTTTCCTCTTATCAAAATTTTCCATAGTTTGCCCGTATACTGCATTGTTCAACAATTTAAAAAAATTTTGTTCAAATTAATTTTTTGCTAGTGTTCTGTGATGGTTATTTAAATCAATATATTTTTGTAACCAATTTGATTGATCAAATTGAAGTATTCTATGTATTTTCTTTAAAACTAAACCATGCTGAATACATTGCTGAAGATTTCGATAATGTATTATGTAATTAGTTTTACTATTTAAATCAGTTATTAGTTTCTTTTGTTTCATGGTTTCAATTTTTTTATTCTAAGCACAAAATGGTAAATCATTATGATAGTCGTGTAATGTAGATGGATATTCTAGATCTACCTAATGGAGAATCTTCTGCTATATTATTAACGTTGAAATGTTCATAATTTTCAACCCATTTAAAATATTTATAGGGGAGGTATTGTGACATTGCATAGCCATACAAGTTATTTACATCTAAATATATTAAGTAGTTTGATTCTTTGTTAGAATCATAATCACTAATATATTTATTATTAGCAATTGAATGACGATTAGAACATTGAACAATACCTCCTCTGATGCCTCGAAGGACAAAATTATATATATTAATATCAGTCAACAACTCCAATTCTATTGCAGTTGTTTTCAACATTGCATCCCAGGATAAACCTGGGGTAGTATAATATTGACATGGATCTAAATTATAAATGTTTGTACAAACTTTACGGAAATTTTCAAATATATCGCAAAGTAAAAGAATATCTACTTTTAAATATAAAAGTAGATGTTCTTTTAATGTTCTACATTTAAATGTTTTCCATACTTTTTGTACATGTTCATAATCCTCTACACTACACGACTCATTATTTAATTTATTGAAAAATATTGAACGAGGTGGTATTTGAATTTCTTCAAGACGATTCATTGAATCTAAATAATCATACGGAAAGACACCCTTACGTTTCATTTAATTAAATTCTTCATCATTTGGGTAGCTTGATTTTACTACCGTTAAATCACTGTCGGACAGATGGCAATCATATGCCGAAAGATTATGAAAGAATATAGGGATGAAATTTGCAATTTGATATTCTAAATTACATTGATTATGAGCAGCACCCCTATATTGACCAGTTAGATGACAACGGTCAGCTACTTCATCTTCATTAGATAAAGATTTCGTACAAATATAACAAGTCTTGCTTTCATAATGTTGTATCTGTTGAAGGGGTGTTAAGGAATTCATTGGCTTAATAACACTTAGATGATAAGTGTAAATAGCTAAAATGTCGTCAACTAAACTTTAAAAAAAATGTTGTGGCGCATCAGTTCCAGTGTAAATTTTAAAAATATCTAAGTCTGAGTTATACGAACATTTATGGCCATTTTCTCAATGTATCGACAAACTGTCTGTTACTTAAGGTCAACATAAATTTATTGGACCGATAAACTGTCCGTTAACGATTTTGGGTTTCTCAATATACCGACAAAAAACATTGTTTTCAGTTGGCAACACCACTCAAAATACATGTAAATGTTGGGAGTCAGCTGACTGAATTTATCTGTACGGCAAACAAAAGGAAAATAAATAATTGGCAGATGAGTGCCGGTTAGCTTTGCGATAAAATTGAAGCAAACGAGACATTGAGAAAACCAAATTTCTTTAATGTGCAGTTTTTCGTTGGGAAAAAAGATAATCGCCTAATGAGAAAATGGCCATTAATATAATAACTATAAGCAAATGGAATATGCTTTTGTGTTGATTTTACGTTCTTAGAATTTTGAATGCTTACTGTTTCCAGAATACATTCAAAATCAGCGTATACAACAAAAGGCACATCCATTTCCTTTTTAAAATTTTTAAAACCAAGCTTACTTTTATCTATACTAGCCATCTTTGTAACAATTTTATTACATTTCTCTTTATGATTAATTAACGATGTCTCTGTTTGAAAATGGATTAAGCATGTATTGCATATGTATGTTTGACCATCATGTTTTGTAAGTTGACTACTTAGCAATCTATAATTAAATATATAAAAAAGCAGAAATGTTTTGATTAATATAATTGATGCATATATAAATAGTTTATAAATATTATTAACATACCTTGAAATATATTTAATCCATACGTAATGGAATCTTTCACCATCCTCTAGCAGTAATAAGTTGATGTGTTTGGACTTTTCTTCTTTGGTGAAGTAGTATGGTCCCACTACAACATCATCTTCTAGTCCACACACATTTATACTAATTTCAGGATTCATAAGCTCGAAATCTCTTATTTGATTAATCGGAAGAGGGAAATTTAAATTGGTGAAATTTAATTTGATTCCATTATCCAGCAAAATGATGTCATCTTCAATATTATTTATTTTATACGATGAACATCTCTTTGTATAATCAGGATCGACTGGGTATAGTGCTGATATTATAGCCCACTTGAAGCAGTACTCGTCTCGATTTTGTACGTTGACACATGCTTTGTTCTTTATTGTTTTTGCTGGGAAAGGAAGGTATTGTGATCCTTTGATACACTTATATTGAAATATGTTCATCTCCAAACGTGTTATTTCAATTAATGCCCAACCACTATCACGCTAATGAAATTCGCTCATCTTTTTTATTATAATATTACATTGTTCGTTGTAAATATTAAGGATATCATCTCTTGTTGAAAGCATAGTAAGAATATTCATTTTAGTCTGATGGGATTTTATATCCACCATACAAGAATCTTCACCTTCCTTTATCAGCA
Organism: Pollenia angustigena; assembly: GCA_930367215.1. Classification (NCBI taxonomy): domain Eukaryota; kingdom Metazoa; phylum Arthropoda; class Insecta; order Diptera; family Polleniidae; genus Pollenia; species Pollenia angustigena. The sequence continues at coordinate 1,281,233 of OV884061.1, forward strand.
CATATGCACCATATAGTTCCATGTTAAATTTGATGTTTCCGTGTTTTTGCATGGTGTCTGTTAATAATTTTATTAATTTCTCTCTGATTTCCGTTAAAAATTTTTCGGGTATTAAATTATTTTTATTGTTGTTTTCAATTAAAAATGTGACAATTCTATTGTTAAATGATGATTTTATGCATTTAACATCACTATTATTATCTGCTTTCTCAGCACAGTTAAATTTATGTGCATTTGACCTTATATAATAATGCCAATTTATTTTTTTTATATATTTTTCACAACCTTTACAGTAAATATTTGTTTCTTCTGCATTACCGTCACCTTTTGTACCAGAATGTGAGTGTCGGTGCCATTCCTTACGATCCGAAAAATGTAAATTACATGTTTGGCATTTAAACGATGATGATGGTCCATCATGATGCAATCGAACATGTCTTCTTAAATTTGTATTCAAAGTGAATACTTTATAACAAAACTCACAAATAAAACTGCCAGCCATTTCACTTTTTTAGTATAGAACAAACTGATTTAACTATCAGAACAAGAATGATTCTGTCTCCTCAGGAGTAGTCGTATTTATATCAAAAATTGTTGATGAGGGGAGTAATAAGTTAGGGGTAAGTGTCACATAAGTTTATATAATCAAAAACCGCAACATCAGCGATTTCTTTGTTTTTCCAAGAATTCTAAACAGCTGCATATGCATGTCTCATATTCCTTTGTTTTTCCGAGAATTTGTTTTTCTGAGAATTTTGAGACTACAGTCCTAATTAAAAACTGCAGCAACAGCGGTTTCTTTGTTTTTCCAAGAATTCTAAACAGCTGCACTTGCATGACTCCTATTTCATTGTTTTTTTTTCCAAGAATTCAAAGAAAGCTTTATGAAATTTAAATTTGTCACGTACATATGTAGAATTCATTCGAAAAATGAAAAGGTTTCATATTACAAAAAAATTAGCAGATTTTTTAAAATATTTATTTATTTTTTTCTTAGTTTAAATTATAGCATTAGTTTATTTCATATAATCAAAAACCGCAGCATCAGCGGTTTCTTTGTTTTTCCAACAATTATAAACATCTGCATATGCATGGCTCATATTTCATTATTTTTCCAAGAACTTTGAGATTAGGACTAGAGTTTCTACGCGGGAAAGAATCCTAGGACTTTTTTTAAATAAATCCCAGGGGGGAAATTTTTTCCTGGAATTTTCGGGAATTTCAAATTAAATTTTTTGAAATTTTAATTTGAAATTTATCATCGATAACATTAAAAACGATCAATAACAATATTTTCTTTACTAAATAGTGCTTACAAATCAAACTTCTTTCCCTACGCCAATAAATCAATAGTCTATTTAATTCATGATGAAACGTCTAAAAAGCTTCTTAAAGTAGAAAATAAAAATGTACACGACACACCAATTGAAATTTAAATTTATCACGTTCATATGTTGAATTCATTCGAAAAATAAAAATGTTTCTTATTACATTTCAAAATATGAAAAGGAACAATTAGCAGATTTTAAAAAATATTTATTTATTTTTTTCTTAGTTTAAATTATTGCATTATTTTATTTCATATAATGAAAAATTACAATACCTACACATCTGCTCAACTTATACTCAAATTTCTTTGTATTTCCAAGAATTTTTGGATGAGGACTGTTAAAAAAAGCATTATGAAATTTAAAATTTGTCACGTATGTACAACTCATTTGAAAAATAAAAAGGTTTTATATAACAAACAAATATACCATCCGACATGGTTGTTTCTACACACACCCTACTCTTTACGTACATTTAACAAACACCCTGCATCTCAACCACGATAATCACATTTACGCATATACAGCCACGATAACCACATTCACGCACGCACATACACAGCCAATAAAAGTGGAGGTGCTAACAAATTGCAACCCTGCAAATAATAGGACCATTCCAAACATGCGTGTAAAATAAAGCCTCATAAGGGACTAGGACTAGTCCAAAAGTAACCCCAACGTGGGTAAAAACATGGTTTATTTAACATAACGATGTCCAATGGCAGGACCATATAGCCCAGCTTTGGATTATAAAGAAGTAGTCTCAAAACTATTCCATGGTATACTCAAGAGGATTAGTTTTGAAGTCGTTTAAAAACGAAAACAATTCGTTAAAAAACGAAGACATGTCGTCTCACTACAATGATATGGTCCATACTTGTAGTCCAGGTAGTAGTCCATTTAATTAAAATGGATCAGGTATACACACATATACGGCTCAGCCATCTCATAAAACATAAATTGTGGTGCTGGGATGACCCCAATAAGAAATTGACTTAAATATATTAATGTTGCATTAACATTCGCACATATAGCGAAAGATGAATTAATGAGCTTAATTAACTCAACTGTAGCAAAGCGACCGACCGATCATATATGCCGACTCAAACCAACGTAGCGTAGGCATCATCCCACATTCGAAAATAAAAAAGATTTAATATTACAAAAAAAGTTTCATCCCAGGGATGGAAACACGGTTTAATCTTACTCTCATTTTTTACATAAAAAAAATTTTTAACGATGCAAACACAAATTATTTTATTTTTAAACTAGTCATTCAGACGGACAGACGGATAAATAAAAATTATTTTTCCTATACAATTATAGTAACTTACTCAAATCCAGGCATGAATCATATCTTATAGGGAGCCAAATACAACATATTTATACCAATTCTTATTAGAAATGTATACATACTCCCATCTATAAATGATCCCAAATTTGTATGGAAAAAGTGCCGCAGAACTGTCCAAAACATACTACTAGCTTTCATACCTTAATAGTCTTATACCTTCAGTATTTTGCAGGAATATTTTCTATGCACTATTAGAATTTTCGTTTGTATATTTCTATTACGAAAATGTATACAACTTTTAGATACCAGCAGAATGTAATGGATTTTCTGACCCGCTACGGCCTTCGTCAGCATTCTTTTTATCTAATAACTGGACAGCGCTTATTGTAAATTTTATGTCATTTACTTAATTCTTTAAATAAATATAATCTGGAAATTTATTTCTCATGGTGAGTAACATTTATTATATAAATTTTCATATTAACTCGGATGTGTATTCTAAGTCAAATGTCAATTTTAAAAAGCTTTCATACTTTAATATTCTTATTCCTTCAATGTTTTCTATGGACTGTCAGAATTTTCGTTTGTATATTTCTGTAACGAGGCTTACTTCACCTATCATTTGGCTAGCAATGAAGTAAATTGTACAGAAAATTTATACAACCATTAGATACCAACAGAATGTAATGCATTTTCTGTTCCGCTACGGCCTTTGTCAGCTTTCTTTGTATCTAATAACTGGATAGTGCTTATTGTAAATTTTATGTATTAAACTTAATTATTTTAACAATTATAATCTAGGAATTTATTTCTCATGGTGAGTAGCATATATAATATACATTTTCATATTAATTCGAATGTGTATTCTGAATCAAATTTAAATTGTCAAAAGCTTTCACACTTTGATAGTCTTATTCCTTCAATATTTTCCAGAAATATTTTCTATGCAGTATCAGAATTTTCGTTTGTATAATTCTGTTCCGAGGCTTACTTTAGCTATCCTTTGTTTAGCAATAAAGTAAATTGTATAGAAAATTTATATAACTATCAGATACCAGCAGAATGTAATGAATTTTCTGCCCGCTACGGCCTTCCTCAGCATTTTTTGTATCTTATAACTGGATAGTGCCTATTGTAAATTTTATGAATTTAACTTCTTTGTATCGTATAACTGGGTGGTGCCTCTTGAATAATTTTTCTTATTAAATAAACGATCGAGTTAAATGAACGATCCAATAAACTACAACGAAGATACTTATAATGATAAGAGACAAATGTCCCGAGGCATGATGAAACGTCAGTCCCTTTAACTGCACATCTGTTGCTGGTAATTTTCTAATTTTCTCCCTAAGCGTGCCAGTTTCAGCAGCATGATCAGCAACCAATGATCACAATAGCATAATGGATGGAGGCTTGTTGTAGCTGATTACACTGAGTAAATTGGTCCCAAAGCTTCCTTCAATGGATTTGTTAATAGAGAATCTTGTCGGTAGAACGCTCTGTCCTTCTTGACCGGAACACCCAGCATTAAAATCACAACTCCCTGTGGTGGTAGCTCGATGAGATCTTGCTGCTGTGCACCACAATACACATGAACTGATGAATTGACGTTCGTCTTGAAAAAACATTGTTAAGTTTCTCTTAATTTAATCTATATATTTTCCTCAGCAATTTCAATTAAATAACAATTGACTTTCTTTTGGGGCTTCAAAGGTGACACTTTACATTTTTTTGAATTTGCATTTTGCCATGCCCAACCTTCTTCGCACAAAATCTGTAGGTCGATAATTTCCTGACAATTATTAAGCTCTATGTCAGTCTTCAGGTGATAAACATCACCATCAAAACTGTTAACTAAATATGGCCTTGGAACCGGTGCGAATACAGAATTGAATTTCTGTTGTACAGGTATAGGAATGACCTTAAATACGTTTGCCGATCTGGAAGAAATCAAAGGTATATCTGCTTTAATTACCAGCATGTTGCCTATAAGAATAGCTTTTACTGTCATAATTTTTAAAATGGTTGCTAGTTGATGTCCTAAAGACCCTGGGAGTTTAGTATTTTCCGGTTGCCATTCATTTGTTTGTGTTATTTCTTCTGATAATTGAGCCGACTTAAACAAAACTGGATTAATTTTTCCAAGATTTATATCTATTAAACGATTAAATATTAAAGATCTATTAAAAGGTTAATCATTGAGATTGCGTTTTTTCAACATCTTCCAACTTAGAATCGATTTGCCTTGCAATAACAAAGAATTTAAAAAACTATTTGTTAACGAAAACTAACGCACTAACAGCGTCGCCTATTCTTCGTATATTAGCTTTGCATCTCCTATTACTCGCTTAAGGTAAAAATTTACTACTTCGGCTTCCCAAATTCCACCAAAGTGAGGACCCCCCGGGGGAATAAAGTGCCACTTTATATTTTCAGCAACCAACTGCTCTTTTTTTGATGTATTATTACCAATTACCCAGAAATTTCTTCTATATACCGCTTCCATGATTTGTACACCACCGTGCAATGTTTGAGCATGAACCCATTAGATCCGTAAAGCGACAGCTACTCAGCAAAATTGGGTGCTTTTGGTCAACATTTAAACTTGAATTTTCAGTCTGCTTCCAACACGAAAAATTATCTTCTCATCCAGAAAGAGATTAAGGCCGCAAATTTTACTTTTGTTGATATTTCTTTCTTCTTTTGTAACAAAGAGATTTCTTTAGGAAACAGTCGCTGTTGAACCTGGTTCATCAGAATAGTTTTTGCATCGTTCATCTCTTCTGTGCGTAAATAAAGTGAGCATTGAATCCCCTTTAGCTTTTTGACGAAACTTCGTATGTAAGCAACAATTCTTATAAGCCTTTTTTAGTATTTACCGATCAAACAACCGCGAGTCTTGGGAAATTTATTTAAACGGCATTGAACTTAGTCATTACCACTTGCTCTGTCCACATTCTTTCATCATGTTGTAACCAAGCGGGTCCATTCCAACATATAGTATTTTGCACTAGTTTTTCGGGCATCATTCGTCTTGAGGCAGCGTCAGCTGGGTTGTCCCTTGTTCTTTCATGATTCCACTTAGCTTTCTTGATGAACTGTTGAATCACCCGAGGCATATACTTTAATATTTTGCTGTCCTATTAATAATACCTTCTTTATCAGTTTTGCCAATACATGTGCAGCGCACAGTTCCAATTTTGGTAACGTTTTTCTGACGTCAACTTGTTGAACGAAACCTTTGTTAACATTCCTCTGCCAAATGTTCAAACTGACTACTATGAAAAACTCACTTTCCCCGACACTAGTATAAGTGAATTTAATTTCCGCTGCCTAGACCTGTTTGAAGTAGTTGAAGGTTTCTTTTCAGTTAAATCTAACGCTGTTGGTTAAGATGATATTAACCCTAGATTTGTGCAAATAATCTTGCCTTGGATAGTCCGTTTTGTCACCGACTTATTTAATACGATTATTACCACCAGCACTTTTCCAATGGATTGGAAACATGCCAAAATAGTTCCCGTGCCTAAGGTTGACAATGAGAACCGACCTATTGCAATCCTTCCCTTTTTATCCAAAGTATTTGAACGACTGTTACATAAGCAGATTTCTGAGTATGTTAACGAGAACAATCTATTAACTGATCGTCAGTCCGGTTTTAGGCCACAGCGTAGCTGTATTACTGTCTTATCAGATGTGATAGAGGAAATCCGGGGAAACTTGGATGAAAGTAAAATATCGTTTCTGGTTCTACTGGACCATTCAAAGGCATTTGATACAGTGCATCATTCAATTTTATGTATAAAATTGTCAAAAATGTTTAACTTCTCCATACTTGCTGTGAGGCTGTTGTTGTCATATCTTATAAACAGATCTCAATCCGTCACCAATAGTGAATCTATTTCAAATCCGTTATGGGTCACAAGAGATGTTCCACAGGGTTCAATACTCGGACCCCTACTTTATTCGTTATATTCAAATGATCTTCCCCAACAAATCCGATTTTGTAATGTTCAGATGTATGCTGACGACGTTCAGCTGTATCTAAGTAGTACCAAGGAGCTACTTTTGTCTAAGGTGCAGGAGCTGAATTATGACCTAAATAATATTTTCATTTGGGCTTCAGCAAATGGCTTACGACTTAATCCAGGGAAATCTAAATGCTTAGTCATAAGCAAGAACATATTGGGGATAGAGGATGAGGTGAATATTTTCTTGGGAGGGTCAAATTTGACATTGTAAGTAAGGCTAAGAATTTAGGTGTAACATTTAATAAACGTTTAACTTGGTCAGATCATATTACACAAGTCTGTGGTAGAACCTATGGCATTCTACGGAGCTTATGGGTAACCCAATACTTTACTCCGAAGAAAGTTATATTGTTACTTGCGAAAACATATTTATTACCAACGCTTTTATATTCATCCGAAATATTTGCTGGGTGTAACTAAGGGGATACGAGGAAACTTAACACGTTTAACAACATCGTAAGATACGTTTTCGGACTGAGAAAATTTGATCAGGTGTCACTTTTCTCCATTCGGATATTCGATACTACATTTGATAACTTCCAAATTTTCAAAAACTTAATATTTCTTTATAAAGTTATAATGACAAAGGAACCAAAGTATCTCTTTGATCGCTTGCGATTTGCAAGATCACCAAGAGGTAAATTGTTGATTCAATTTAGATATCGTAGCCACGCTTCTGAATGTCAGTTCTTTATTCTTGGCATCCGTCTCTGGAATGAACTCCCTGATAATTTGCAGACTACTAGCAACGCAATGAGGTTCAGAAAATACTTAAAGAACATCTTTAGTAAGTTTTATTAATGATGTAGCAATATTCTATAAAAAATAGTTAAAACGTTATTTTTTAATTTTGTTTTTTTTTTAATTATTTAATTTTTCATTATTTTATAATTATTTAAATTTAATTTATTTTAATTTAAATATAATTTTAATTTTAATTTATTTAAATCAATGTATGGTTAACTTTTCAGATTCTAATACTGTAATTTATAAGATAATTTGTTTTGTTGTGTTAGAAAATCATATTTAATAAATACAAATTGGATTCGCCTTACTCTTCGCTGCCTACTTTTGAATAGACTACTGCAGCATTAGCTTTTCCTGAAGCATCTGCAAAACCGTGAAGCAGCCTCTTAGATGCCCGTGAGGTTTGAAGCCATCTTACTATTTTTACATTATCATCTTTGTGAAAGATTTTTCAATATGCTAAACCATTCTTTGGACAAATCATCAGATAAACCTGCGTCCCACTCCAAACCAATCAACCATAACTTTTGAATATATAGTTTTGCATTCTTGAAGTAAAATGTACATTGATCACTTTCTGGATGCCACAGCACTCCTAACGTTTTTACTGATTCTCCCACTTTAATCTTTATTTTCAAATGAGTATCAGTATCCTTTATATTTGATTATATTTTACTCTTATTAGACAACCACTTCCTTAAATGAAACCCATACTTCGAAAACAGGTTACTAATAAATTCATTCATTCATTCTTCTATTGCATCTGCTCCCGTAATCAAATCGCCCATGCAGAAATCATCTCTAATAATAGTCGTTTGTAATCTCTAGCAAGGGTCGTGCACATGATGTTCCATATGTGACTGTTTTTAATTGATATTTATCAATTTGCCTTTTGAGATCACTTCGCCACAATATCCTTTGATATACCTGATCATCACCTGCTATTTTTATCATGCAATACATTTTTTCTATGTCAGCTGTTAGCACATATCTCCATAGCCTCCATTTCATTAGGATCTCAAATATATCATTTTGAAGTTTGGGTCCAATATAAAGTATATCACTGAGGTATTTTCCATTAGTTGATTCTGTTGATGCATCAAATACTACCCGTACTTTTTTTGTAGTATGGTCTTCTCTTACTACTGCTTGATTAGGTATGTAATATTTACCTTTATTTCTCGTTCTGTTCGGATTAGCTGCTAATTTCTTCTCTAGACTTAGTAACCGCGCTGCAGCTATCTTCCTTGTTTCCTCTAGTTCACATTCCGCTCTAAATGGTAGATTTACTTCAAGTCGGTTTTCATCATCTACATATGTTGACTCTTTAAACAGTTTTTCATATTTATCATCTTTCTCTGATGTTATGACAAAAATGAATTCAAGAATGTCTTCTAATTACCAAAATCGTTCAATATCTTTTTTAACTGCAACAATCGCCTTGCTTCCTTCAGATGGTATTTTAAGTACCTCCGACACGATCAAGCCCAATATTGTTTGTTGTCTGACTAGCTTCAGATGAGTTATCGACCCGGCCTTTATTCATTCTGGAAATACGTCCACGCCAATTATGATATATATTCGGTCAGACTTGTAAAGCTAGGATCTGCTATATTGTTTAGCCCATTACCCCATTTTGCTATGTCTTTTTGGAATGACTTCTCCGGCAATGCTATTACAATATGAGATACTTTTTTTTTTTTGTTGTTTGACGTAGTGATAGCGCGCTAACATCTAGTGGCCCCACGATAACTCCACCAACACCAGCATTACATCAGGGAAGGTTCGGAAAAGCTGAACACCTTTCCTTCATTATCCTATTAATGAAATCTTCACACAATTTCCATGAGCTTGCGGAATGCAGCATTGTGCCCACCACGTTCTCAGGTGTCAATTTTAAACCTACTTTTCCATTTAAAGTTCTTCTTTGTTCCATCCACCTTTCACATTCAAAAACTATATTCCCTGCATCTTCGTCCGGTAATCCGCATGCCTCACAGCTGCTTATCTCCTTTAACTTAAATATATGCAGGTATTTGTTAAATCAACCGTGATTCGTCATCACCTGTGTTGGAAAAAACCTATGTCTCCATGTTGCCTCTCAACGTTCTAATATGTGGTATTAGTTTATGTGTCTATCTTCCATTCTCTTTCTGATTCCATCGTTCTTGCCATTTTCTCATTGCAGTATCCCTGGCATCTTTCTTTATTTCTGAGATTCTTTTGGCTCGCTCAATGGACTATGATTTGCCTGATTTATACATTTAGTTTGTATATATATTTTCTCTCTTTCCAGTGTTAATAGGTCTATGGGAAGAAGCCATGATAGTACCAAGGCCGGACTGGTAGACACCGTGCGATACGCCGAAGTGATACGTAGGGCGCTGGTTCTCTGTAGCTTACGTATGTTGTATTTCCGTTTTAAAGCACTCGAGAAAGCTGGAGCGGCATACTGAAGTTGGGAGTGTACTACGCTGTTTATCAGATTTCTTATATGCGGTTTTAGGCCGCCACAGTTTGGTATTATCTTCGCCAATGAAGTTGCCGTTCGCATGGCTTTATCACGTATGTTCACCACATGTTGGCTGAAACCGAGATTGTCATTCAATTGTACGCCCAGATAGCATTAATTATGCTTAAGTAGTACATCACTTGATTGAAGTCGAATTTTTGGTGTTTTATAGACTCTTCGATTTGTCACCAGAATTGCCTCTGTTTTAGGTACAGCTAGCTGCAGTCCATTTTTCCACAACTATCTGCTGCAATGGCATAAGCAATCATTTGCCACTATCTCGATCAGTTCCGTTGTGTGCTGGTTTATAACAAGAGCTATGTCATCTGCGTAACCTATTAGAGTCGCTCCTTCCGGTAGCTTCAAGTTCAGCAAGCCATCATACATCACATTCCAGAGGAAAGGTCCAAGAACTGACCCCTGAGGTACACAGGCTGTTATTTGGTATTTTTTATACCACTTTCGGTCTCGTTTAATAAAAATCTCCCATCCAGATAACCTGCTACTATGTTGTAAAGGTAATTATCAATTCCCTTCTTCCTGAATACATCTAATACCACGCTGTGTTAAATTGCGTTTTTTACTTCCAGTGTTATTATTCCACAGTATTCTCCTGTAGTCATCGCTTGCATTCCTTTATTGCAAACTTCAATTATCTCATCAACAATACTTTTTCCCTTGCAAAAACCATGTTGTATAAGAGATAGACCTCCAATATCAGCAATTCGTTCCTCCAGCCGTTTTAAAATAACACATTCCAGGAGTTTTCCTAGGGAGTCAAACATGTACAGTGGCCTAAACGACCTAGGCTCATTTAATGGTTTGTTTGCCTTTCGCAACGGAACTAATTTTTGTAGCTTCCATTTAGCTGGGAAGATTCCAGTTTCAAGACACGAGTTGAATACTGAAGCTAAGTATTCAGGCCATATCTCACACACCATTCTTATGACTTCATTTGGTATCCCATCTGGTCCAGGGCTCCTTTTTTTTTTTTTTTATTTATTTATTTAGCATACATGCTATTATTTGTACAATTTTATAACATTATTATAATAGATTTTACAACATTAAACCTTTTGTTTGACATATGAAATAATGTTACGTTTAAATATAAAAAAATTGTTTTCATATTTTAAATTTTCTGGCATTTCATTAAATAATTTAAGACCATTGTAAAATAACAAATTTTGACAGAAATTGGTTGAACTGAAATTTAATCTGAAATCATTTTCGTTGCGCAAATAATAGGGTTGAACATCAGACACGTAAACTAAATATATTTGCATGTATTCTGGCAATAATCCATTTTTGATTCTTAAAATAAAAATTAAAGCATTCATCACAAGTCGCTGATTTACAGAAAGCCACTGCATTCTTGTTAGCATTTCTCTAATATGAGTCAGTGGATGGCACCTAAGAATACAACGCATTCCTTTATTTTGAAGTTTTTGAAGTCTTGCCTTCATAGTTTGGCTTCCCAGAAATAATAACGTTGAGCAGTATTCGAAATGAGGTTTGATTGTTGTGTTGTAGATATTTATGGCTGTTGTAGTTGATAATTTGTAACGGATTCTTCTTAAAAATCCAATTTTCTTAGATATTTTTTTGCAAATATAGTCGAAGTGCAAATCAAATTTTAATTTATTGTCTATGAGAATCCCCAAATATTTAATTTCTTTCACGGTTTCTATTGAATCTTTTTCGATGTAAATATATTCCGTAGTGTTTCCGTTTAATATCATACTTTTCGTTTAACTAGTGTTGATTTTAAGTTTCTTCATAGCTATTTTGTACGGCTTACCGAATATGAGTCTTTTTCCTTGCATAATTCAGTCCAACATTTTTTCTTACTGTCTTTTATGGCTTTTCTCAATGCTTTGCTCGATGCACTGAGTTCTAGAGCCAGGGTTTCGTTATTGGGATTACGTGTAGATACTCGTCGTGCGGCGAGCCATTTCTCATTATTCCACCAATAAACGGGACATTTGTGGCTATATTTTCGTACTTAAGGCATTGATACGATGAAAGCCTGCATTGAGTATTTTAACCGGTGTCTCTGCATTTTCTACATCAACGGGTTCGAGCTGGTTTCGCTTCTCTCTTTAGCTCTTGTAATGTATTGAGACAGTTTTCCCCAATCACATTTTTTAGCATTCCATCTTGGAAGGTCTACCTCATTCGGATCATTATTTGTACCTTCATATATATTGAACGTTATATACTGATGATCTCTTTAAGAGATTTCCTCTAGCACCATCCAGTTCATCTTCTCATTACAAAAATTAGGTGTCCCAAAGGTATTATCTATAATGCTTCCACCAGCACCTCTTCTAAAGGTTAGCTTATCTCTCTTATTGAAAACGGTCAGGCCAGTGCTTGCAATCATCTCACTCACTCACTGCAGCACCGCTGTTATCTAGGGTGTTAGAGTACCATTCTGGGGATTAACTGTTAAAATCACCCCTTATGATGACTTTATACTTTGAGGATTTAATGGAAACCTCAAGTTTATTTAGGTTTCCGCGAACTCGCTATATTTGATATGAGATACTACGAATGCATCAACATAGTTAGATATGCTGCTCGAAAACCTTGGTCATATTGTCACATGAACTGTAGCCTTAGCTACGCTAACTGGAATCTCACCCATAGCAAGGATTTCGGTTTTATTCTTAAACTTTTTCTTTGGCAACTACAAAGTTTGAGCTGCCTCTTCTGTAATTCCTGTAGTCATCGCATATGGGTCAATTAAAGCCCTTAACAAAACTTGTTCACCTAAACTGGATTCCATTCTTATTTGTGATGTTGCTACACTGAAAGAATTTTCTTCGCAATACTAACGAATTTTGACATTAATCCCATGAAAAATTGCATTATAAAGGAACCTATGCAGCGCTTCGTTGGATCAATGAAACCTGTTTCATTAAAAGGACTTAATGAAACATTACATTAGATCCATGAATATTATTCATTGGATGAATACTTTCTTCAATAAAGTAAAAATTTTTTTTTTTTTTATATTTTTTTTAATTATTTTTTTTTTCTTTTTTCTAATTTTATTTTACTTTATTTTATTTTTTATTTTTTTTTCTGTCTCTGGCGGGATTCGAACATGCAACCTCGGTGCTGATAGACTAGCTCACTACCAGCTAGTCTACCGGGGCAGTGTAGTTCTTGTATACAAAAACTATGTTTTTTTCTCCATAATAACAATAACAACGTTGATTGAAAGTGGATTGAAAGCTTTTGTTTCATTACTATAATGACATTTTTATTGTCATAATGAAAATTTAAATTTATGAAGGCAATTATTGAAATATGTTGCTTTTATAAAAAATTTTTTGATTTCATAAATTTAATGGCATACACGTAACATTAGATGTATGAAATTATTAAATCTTACATTTTTTAAATAACAATTAAACATTTTTTTAATGAAACTATAATTTTGTATTAAGTTATGAATATAGTTATGTTTGTTTATTGTTTTTTTGTGTTCCCAATTAAAATTTTTTGTTTTACTTGGACAAACTTAAGTTTTCATATATCCAATGAAAATTTTTAACGTAATTACGAAATCTAATGAAGCGATTTCAACGAAAATACTTCATCAAACCTATGAAATTCCATTTAGACAATGAAAATTTTCATTTACCCAAGGAAAACTTTTTTATGAAAATGATTCATTAAATATATGAAGCATTTTTCTTTCAGTGTAGTAACTTAAGACATGACTTTTGACGGGTTATCATATTCATTACTTAATGTACATTTTCTTTTTCTGCTTCAGGTTTCTGCTTGAACTCAACATAATGTAGCAAAGTGGGATGGATTTGACTACATTTTTTGCAATTATTTTTAATTTTGTATCATTTTCTTTTACTTCTATGTCGTAGACACTGCTCCCAAATATTTTCTTTATTTACTCAATTTTTTCGAGATGTCAAAGGTAGTGCAATAAATTTTCTGTATTTCTCTAAGCTATGGCCAACAATCATACAATGCTGACCATATTCTTGTGCGGTTTGGAAAGTACTCGTGGTCTTTGCCCAACCTCTAGACAATTTATAGCCGCCTTTTTTTTTTTTTTTTGATGTCCTCTTGCATTCAATACTGCTGTTCCAAAAAACATTACATCTTTTAACGTCTGGATATCTTTCGTTTTGTGTACACTTTGTACCATACTGGGCCTTCTCTATCTTATTTTCTTATTAAAACTCTTGCGACGAAAGGACTGTCATTACCTAATGATATTCCCATCGCTTTTAGAGCTTGTAGCCACTCTCTTGTTGTGTCTTGCAGTTTCTTTATACTGGCTACATCCTGACAAATAATACAGGGCTGATCGTTAAGTTTGTCTACTAAACCAGCCTTTTTTCAAATCTATTTTAGGGAATTATCTAGGCGGCTTCGTAGTTATCAATTGTAATGTGCAGATGTTGAAACATTCTTCCAGCTTCGCCTTTTACTACACTCTTCAGCCTATATAATTTTTCAACATTTGATATTGTTATATTTGAGTCTACCAATGTCGAAATAAGTCGTTTAACGATGGCCATTATCTATACCGCCATTAAAAATTGGTATTTTTATGTATTCCAATGTTGTTGTAGTGCTAACGCGCTTAAGCTCATTCATTTGAATCGCTTATAGCTTCGCTACTGCGAAGTATCTGCTTCTTACTGTAGCGAACTCATCATCAGTTTCATTTATTATGGTCTCATGGACTTTGTTTAGTTCTTGAAATTGCTGCTTTAGATGGCTTGTTTCAGTTCCCAGTACTGTTTCTTTCAGACAAGGTACCGCCTCCTTTAACACTTCACAGTGTATTTCCAGTTCTTTTTGAATCCTTTAAAACAGAGCCCGGCAACACATACATGCATACTTTTTGTTTTTTGTAAGAGAATAATAACTCTCCCTCTAAGAAGCACTTAAAGAAATTTTTGTGTTATTTTCTTGTTTTTAAAATCAATCTGGCTGTTAATGTAAAAACTCAAAACATATGTGTATGTTTTATATAAAATAAAAAACAAAAAATCATTAAAATTAAAAAAATCATATTCTTCAAGAAAAAAAAAACTATAATATCATTTAAACGTGTTAATCTATTGAAACAAAACAAAATTCAGAAATTAATTACTTGCGTTCATTAAACTTAACTTAAACTTAAACGATTCCTCAAGAAAAATAAAAAAAAACTATAATTTCATTAATATTCGGGCTTGGCAAAAAAAATTTCGGCAAACAAGAAATTAAATTCCCATTCTTCTTTAAACATTTCTCGCATTGGAATCCTTCTTTTTTGAATGTTTGTTTGTTTTTTACAAAGTGAGTGCGAATGTTATTGTGAGAAAAAAAGCACGGTGTAGTACTTTTGCCGGTCTCTGCTTTACAACCATTTAATTTTTTTGTTTGTTGAGTTGAAGGATTTTCTCTCGCTCGTGCCTTCTAAGTTCCTTTTTTCCACGAAACTTTTTCCAGCATCTGCAATTTCCTCCTGCTTCTTTTCTTCGCCTGTATATTTAGGCACTTCTTCCGCTGCTGGCTTCATCGCCGCTTTAAACATCGCCAAAATCGACCTCAACTCTTCATACTGAGTTTTCGTTTTGGTATACAAGACCAATAATTCTTGTTGTTCGTCATGCTCGGGAAGTAGGCTGTCGTGGTAATCTTTTGCTAAAATAAATAAGTTAAACACATAAAATTTACAATAGGCATTATCCAGTTATAAGATACAAAGAATGCTGACGAAGGCCCTAATGGTCCAGAAAATTCTTTAACATTCTGCTGGAATCTAATAGTTGTATACATTTTCTGTACAACTTACTTCATTGTTAGCAAGAGGATAGCTAAAGTAAGCCTCGTAACAGAAATATACAAACGAAAATTCTGATAGTGCATAGAAAAAATTCCTGGAAAATATTGAAGGAATAAGACTATTAAAGTATGAGAGCTTTATAAAATTGTAATTTGACTTAGAATACACATTCGAATTAATATGAAAATTTGTCAAGAATAAAAACTGGGAATTAAGCACGAATAACAAAATCTTTTGAAATGAAAATTTATATAATAAATAAAGGGTGTTTTTTATAGAATGATACAAGTTTAAATCACAATAAAACATAGTAATATATTATTGATATCAATTAAACCGTCTTTATTTTTTTTTCAATATTTATTTATTGAATCTTTATATACTAAATATGAACTAACAATAATTAATCAAATCTTATCCTAATACTTTGTTTGGTGTTCTGTGAGTGCCAGACAACAAATTTCGTCATCACGGCTTCTGTTCACATATGTGGGTGTTTATCGCTCTTCTGATTGTGTGACTGCTGCAGTGTCTATTCTTCTTAAGCGAGTGTGGCCGCAATGATTTAAAATAATTCGAGCTAGTGGATTTGGATGTTGTTCAAGCCTTTTTAAACATTTTACTGCATATTTTCTAATCATAGTTTTTACTAATGGCACATTGTGATCCTTATGAATGATTGAGTTTTTGAGACACCAGGGAGCGGCTGTGATAATTCGAAGAAGTTTATTTTGGCGCCTTTGAATTTTTTCGATATAAGAGGCCGAGGCAGTGCCCCATAGAGGAATAACGTAGCACCAGATGCGCTTTAAGATAGAGCTGTAAAGTAGAAGCTTGCAATCGAGACAGAATTTCTTCCAATAAGCCAATGAATTTGAATGGCTTTTAGTTTCATTTGAGTTAATTTCACCTCTATATGGGTTTTCTAAGTTAAACGCGGATCAAGATGTATACCGAAGTATTTTACATGCAAATTTTGAGGTATTATTTGATTATTGATTTTAATAGGGGGGTATGAATCCCGACGCAAGGTGAATGTTATATGTACGCATTTTTGCTCATTGGCCTTTATCCTCCATTGCTTTAACCACAGTTCGAGTAGAAATATATGATCCTGTAAGTAATACGATGCTTCTTGACTGTTTTCGTGCACGCGTAGAAAAGCTGTATCATCAGCAAATGTTGAAGTTTGGGTGTAGTTGTTTGTAGCCATGTCCGAAGTATAAATTAAGTATAATAAAAGCCTCAGGATGCGGACTTGTGGGAATCCTACACCAATTGGCTGAAATGAACTTAATAAATTTCCTTCTTGATATATTAGATAATAAGCTTATAGGCCTTTATGACTCAACTTTTGTATGATCTTTTCCTGGCTTTGGTATCACCAATCACAATCTTGAATTTAGTATTCAAGGCGTAAAATAGCATTCAAAATGAAAAGAATAATTTTCTTTGCTATGCGAGGTAGCTACAAAAGTATTTTGTTACTCAGCTTATCAATACCAGGTGCCTTCTTGGTGTTTAATTCACAAATAGCCTTTTCTATTTCTCTTATCTGAAATCTTAGGGGGATAGCTGCTCCAGCAGCAACAGGTGGTAACTCGTCCGCTATATCATTAGATATATTTGGGTAAATACGTTTTTTAAATGATTTACAAACAGGTTTAATTTTTCATTATCACTTCTTGCCCAACTTCCATTCAGGTTTCTTAATGGTGGTTTCGAGATAACTGGCCTTTTGAGAATTCTAGCTGCACACCATAATGAGTACTCCGATTGTGGAGTTGCATCAAGTTCCTTAAGATATTTTCCCAGAGAAGCCGTTTTCTGAGTCTGCAGTAACTTTCTTAGCCTTTGTAGTGTGTTTGACTTGTCGTTGTTATCATACCTTCTGTATGTAACACGAGCTTTACACTCTGTTGAAGCAACAATGTCCACACACACCAAACTCATTGTTGGGATTATGCTGACTAGCACATTCCCAGCAATGTCTTAAAATTATTGTAAGTGGCATTGAACAAAGTATCATATTTATGACACTTTGTTTATAGAATAAATGCCTTAGTATAAGTGTATTATAAGCAGAGACCTGCGCCTTGACGGCTGAGCCGCGCCGCCGATTATTTTTAACAGCTGCTGCCGCCGAAAACTTATCGACTAAAGTCGGCTTAAAATCAGCCGCCAATCACAGTCATTTAATCGAATTTTACCTACAAGAAATGCATAACTAAAACTAGAAAAAAATGTTTTCCATTCTTTTCATTTTTAATAAAAACAGTTTTTTTAATAAATAAAAATGTTAATAAGTAGATTTAGTCCTTGTAAATTTTTAAAGGTTTAGCGGTAAAAATTTAACATCTCATTTAGGAATAGCTTGTAGTCACAAGCATTCAAATAAAATAGGTACAGTTATATACCGGTTTAACGTATACTCAGTTTAACAAATTCGCCAATTAACGTACGGTCATATTTTTTCAATTTTGAATTTGAAATAAACAAATTAGAATTAATGCAAACATTTTTTTTACCATAATTTAAGAGCGATATTACTGAAAACAACGAGTTAAAAGAAGTATTTTCTTTTCTTACAAAGAAAGCAAAGAAAATACTTGCTCTCCAAAATAAAAATTTGTACGTTACAAAGTCGTATTTTATTTTTGTTTACAAAACAAATGATTGTTTTCTGTTTCAAATTTTACGTCATTTTTGTGAAGTTTTTGTAAAATTGACATCAAAATACCCAAAAGAAAACGTTTAATTCTTAAAGAAAAATTTAACATTATTGACGACTAAAATAAAATATGAAACTAAAATATGAAAATTAGTAAAAAAAAAAATATTTTTAATTTGGCCTAAGTTTAGGTCGGCTTTGAGCCGCCGCCGGCAATATTTTTGCAAGCCGCCGCCGACAAAACTTGATGGCGTAGGTCTCTGATTATAAGGTACTAAGATTTTAAGTATTCTTAAGTGCAAGCATTCATTATATATCAACAAAAGAGAACAGTCGCACAAGCGGTATAGAGGGCCCAGGATGCTACCTTGTGGGACTCCAGCGACAATTGAGGTGAACTTAAGAAATTTCCTTCTTTTATAATAAATTGACGACCGACTAAAGGTACGGTCACATATGGCAAACATTTGACAACAAATATCAAATATTTGTTTGCCCTAATCTGAACACAAAATATTTTTGAGGGGCAAACAGAAAAACAGCTGATTTTAGGCAAACAAAATTATTTGCTAGCAAACAAAAATGCTTCTAATGTGACCATTTAACGTCAAATATTTTCCTCGTTTTTAGGCAAATAAATATTTGTTCTTACGAAAATTTTGTAAGAACAAACAGCGGCAAATAAAAAGCTTTAAAATAAAAATTATTGAATAAAATTGAAAAAATTAACAAAATTTAATAAGTTTTTAATGACGAATAAACTTATTTATGTAAAAATTTTTCCTGTGTTTTCTTTTTAGCAAAGAGTTGCGCGGTACAAAATACATTTTTCTTAAGTAAATTGGTAATTTCTATGAGCCTATGTTACGAATTATGAATTGCAAGCATGGCGTATCTATATAAACAGATAAATTTTTGAGAGTGTAACAGTTTGGGGTCAGTGGACAATCAGAGACCCGCCAAAATAAAATTATATAATGAATTTAAGATTTATATAAAACATATTAGTGCCAAATAATACACCGACATAGACATCTTTATGAGATTTTTTTCGTCTTGAAGTGATTGTTGCAAGTGACCTAGAACCAATTCTCGGCCTACCAAGGCAAAATTTTGACACGACATACAAGATTTTATAGAAATTATTGCCAAAACCGACATTTATAAGATTATTATGACATTAAAAGCTATTTACAGAAGTGGTATTTGTATAAGAGCTATGGTAAAATATGGATCGATTACAATAACATTTGGTAAGGTGATAATAAATTGTCTATGGACAAATAAGTTTTTATGGGGGCTATGTGAAATTATCGACCGATTCTTTCCATCTCTTATGACAATAAAAACGTAAACATTTCATTACTATCAGGTGTGTTTTTGGAATCCGCATAATTCAGAAATTGGTGTACTGAAATCCGCATGTTTTTGTGTATTCGAAGTTCTTGTGCAGAAAAAAAAGTTATGATGTTTTCTTTGCTAGTGCCCTGTAAAATAGGTGACTACGGTTTATATATGGAGCTATCTTAATAATGGCGCAACAAAGATATGCGAAGATTGCAAAAAATTTGCAAAAATAGCGATCAATTTTAATATTTCAAACAAGCCATAAAATTGATTAAAAGTCCCTAAAATTATAAGGAATGGCAAAAATTCGATAAAAATTGCTAAATTATCGGAAAATCCCGAAAAATTGCAAACTTGGAAACAAACCCAAAAATGTATCGGTTAAAAAACAAAATGTCGGAAAAAACAAAAAAAAAAATTATAAAAAAAAACGAAAATGCCCGAAAATATTTAATATTTCGAACAAGCCATAAAATTGGTTAAAAGTCCCTAACACTATAAGGAATGGCAAAAATTCTGTAAAAATTGCTTAATCATTGGAAATTTGCAAAAATTCGCGAAATTATGTTTTTGCTTAAAATGTTCTCACAAATAAGAATAAAAGTCGAGTTGTTTTACTTTCACTAACCCCTTACTACTCTAATTGAAAACGAATAAAACCATGTGGTGTTGAATTGCAGAACACAAAAAATGCTGAATTAATCCACTTTCGAGTGAATTCGGATTCTAGAACACACCCGATTATCTCAAAAAATGCGACATGTTCTTTGCGAATAAGGTTAACATGGACAGCTAACCGGACGGATGAACATTGTTATATCGATTAAGAAAAGGATGCTGACGAGAAATAAAAATTTTGGTGGCAAGTTCACTCACTTTCTTTTAAGCAGTTTGGATTGAAATTCAGCACTTTTGGTTCAGTAGGAAAAGCGTTATGGACCAATATGTGAAACAACCCCCCGA
The DNA here is from genome assembly GCA_930367215.1 of Pollenia angustigena. Lineage (NCBI taxonomy): Eukaryota > Metazoa > Arthropoda > Insecta > Diptera > Polleniidae > Pollenia > Pollenia angustigena. The sequence continues at coordinate 1,301,944 of OV884061.1, forward strand.
AAAAATCGATATTTCTGTAACAAAAACTAACGTAAATTTTTTTTTTTTTTTGATCCAACACTCAGGGGATGCCCCCTACTAATGCAATGCATTGTGTTTGAATTAGGAAAATAGGTTATGGGGAGAAGGAAAGAGGGAGTAGTGTTTGTGGACATTTAATTTGAATTTTTCCAAATTGTATCCGACTGGGAAGACCTCTGTCTGTAATGCGTTGTGCGATGCATTGGACAGTCGACAACAAATGGATGTGATCTGCTGGAAAGGCGAGTACTACGGGCATGCACCCGCGTCTCAGGGATGAGTTCGCCCATCTCAGCTGAGCATCTTCCGTGGTAATATCGATAGAACAATGTCACACAACTCACATTCCGACGATGCTCCAAAGAGTCAATAGAGCTGGATACCCTACTGTCATTGATGAGCTTCAACGCACTCCTTTGCACCCGATCCAGAAGCTTCAAGATAGACCTTGAAGCACCTGCCCAGATATGAGAGTTGTATTCCATTTTCGGTCGGAAGTAGGCGGTTTAAATAGTGAAGATATCAGACGGAGTGAAGTAGTTCCTGCACTGTTTTAAGAAACCAAGACACTTTAATGCTTCTTTCGACACTTGAAAGACATGTTGGTTCCAACGAACATCACATTGAATTTTCATGCCCAGAACATCAAGAGTGTCTGATTCTTCAATAGTTATACCTCCCATGGATACAGATGACGCTGACTCCACACGACGTCTGTGGGTCAACATGCAACATTGAGTCTTACGAGCATTAAAATCGACTTTATTCGCAAGACCCCACTCGGAGATGGTCGTAAGGTCAAGATTGAGTGTGTCATTCATATTCCGTCTCATAGCTTCCACCTCAGTAAGGCTTGGTCTATGACCAAAGGAAAATGAATGACAGATGCTGCTGTCATCTGCGAAAGAATAGATAGGATTGGAAGTTAGACAAAGGGGGTCGTTAAGAAATATAAGAAAAAGTGTAGGAGAAAGAACGGAGCCCTGCGGTACACCTGAATTCAAATGAAACTCCTCCGATGAGAACCCATCTATAACAACACGTATAGAGCGGTCCTTGAGAAAGCTGGATATAAATCGAGAGAAATCGCTACCAACACCAAACGCAATAAGCTTTGAAACAAGTGCACCGTGCCACACACGATCAAACGCTTTGGAAATATCCAGAGCAACCACTTTGCTTTCTCCAAATTGGTGAATAGAACGACTCCAACGTTCCGAAAGAAACGCTAACAGGTCTCCCGTAGAACGACTTCTACGAAAGCCATACTGTCTGTCACACAAAAGTGAATTGGACTCCAGATAATTTACCAAGTGGTGATTGATCATGCTCTCCATGACCTTCGAGAGCGTAGAGCAAATTGCTATTGGTCGGTAGTTTTCGGGGTTTGTAGCCTCACCCTTTTTTGGGATTGGCTGGACGTTGGCTACCTTCCAGCAAGAAGGAAAAACTCCTACCCGGTACGAGTAGCTAAACAATTTTGCTAAAGGACGAGACAATGACAATGCACACTTCTTCAAGACTAAAGCCGTAACACCATCCGGCCCTGGGGACTTGTTAACGTTGAGATCCTCAAGGACCCTTTTAACTGCACGCGCTCGAAAAAATATATTGGACATAGTAACGGATACCCCTTCGAGTTCGGGCAGTGGTTGATTGCCCTCCGGCAGGTATGCATTCTTTGCAAACATGTCAGCAAAAAGGTTGGCCTTATCAACAGGGTCTGTGAATATTTGATCATTCATTATAAGGGTTGGAATGGATGAACTAGTATTATTCCTTACCCTTTTAACAAATGACCAAAAGGTCTTACTACCCCGAGGTGCAGCGAGGACCTTAGCACGCAGACGCTGTTCGTAAAGAAGTTTTTCACGTCTGAGTACTCTGGCACATTCGTTTCTCGCCCGTTTGCGTAACGCGTCAGTAACTGGGTTTTTATCATTACGCCAATTATTGAACGTATCCTCTCTGGATCTGACCGCATATCTGCACGTCTGATTAAACCAGCACTTATGTCCAGGTTTAGTCGAAATTAGCTTGGATGGAATGAATAATTTCATTCCCAGCTTTATCACATTTACCATCATTTCTGCCGCAGCGTTAACATTGTCATCAAGAAAACAGAGTTTCCAGTTAATATGCTGAAAGAAGTCATTAAGCTCAGCCCAAAGAGCCTTTTCATAGGCAAAAATAGAGCGCTTCGTCGCTGGTTTTGAAGCGCTACGAAGGTCCGAAAATGAAAAGGATGCAGAAATGAGGTTATGATCCGCGTTTCTGAGAGGCGCAAGTAGCTCAACTTCGTATTTGTCAGGATGCGAAGTGAGAAAAAGGTCGAGGGTATTACGAAACTGCCCTTCAACACACGGAATGTGTGTTGGCTCATTCACAAGTTGCACAAGGTGGTTGTGTGCAGCGAAGAGCTCAACATATGAGCCCTCAGGGGTCGTATGGCTTGAATGGCGCAGCCATGATGAATTATGCACGTTGAAGTCTCCGGCAACGACGATTGCACTATTCGGACAGACCCCAAGGATTCCAGTAATGGAATCATATACGGAGTCAAAACAGTTATACGAGTTTACCGTGTCTAAGTTTGGGCTCCTATAGATGAACCCGAAGTGTAATAAATGTGTCCTGATTTGGAATTTAACCCAAAGGGAGTTAAATTCCGCATCATTACAGCCCAGATGGGGCTGAAGTTGGAACACAACATTTTCACGAATGTACAATGCAAGGCCCCGATGAGGAACAAAAAGGGATAGAAATTGATACCCAGGTATTTGGAAATCCTGTGGATCAGCATCTCCTCCTACCTGGGTTTCACACAAGGCGAAAACATCCGGCCGATGAAATCGAATGTGAGCATAAACAAAGATAAAATTTGCCCTCAGTCCACGTATATTGCAAAAATCCAGACAAAATCTGCCAGCCATAATAAGGAAAAATTCAAATTAATATTCATGACAATGATACTAGTGGCCTAGCACCGGAATTGTTGTTATTTTTGCTAAATAGTAACCAGTGTGTATACCTTCGTCACTAAGTAGCACAACAACAATGCGCTACCAAGTCACCAGTAAAATGTCTAAAAAGAAGAAATAAGGGAGAAGGACAACAACAATGACACTGTAATGTGAGGCATAAAAGCCCCTTGCTTGGTCATTGAAAAATATTTATGCACAGACGGATTGTTAATCGAGGGATTGGTGTAATTTCCCATGTGCTTTTTTTTTTGTGTGGTGGCGGAATGCACCTTTTATCGTTAAATTTTGCACAAACTTAATTTATATGCCTAGAAATCATATAACTAAATTTCGTTAAGATCTGTCAATAATTTACAATAGATCCACTGTCTAAAACCGTTAAGGTCGAAGTACATAACACGCGTTAGTTCGTCGACGAGTATCGTGCGTTTAAAAACTTTAGCGCGTAAAAATTGCAAGTTACACAACACGCGTTACAAAAGCTATTCCTGTCAGATGGTTTTTAATTGTTTACTTATCTGTGGATTAAAAACGGGTTCGAAAGTATATCAAGATTTTGTTATTTTATTGAATTTATTCTTTTTATATTAATATTGTATGTTTTTTAAGCTCTTTAATAAATTTTTCTTTCATGATTCACAAATTTGTTAAATTATTCTTTTTATTGTCAGCTGATTACTTGTCAAAAATACACAACGCGTTAAAAAGTTCAAAGTTAACCAACTTTCTGGCGCAAACGCGTCAAAATATTTAGCATGTAGCTTGTTCTATGAAAATACACTAGTTTAACTTTTTTTGACAGAAGACGACAGAGCGCGCGCGCACTAACGCGTGTTATGTACTTCCACCTTTACGAATAATGCTTTAGTTTCATAGTTTAGTTTAATTTAGCTGTATAAGACTGGAAATTACTTTGCCAAATTGCCTTTATCCCTTTATTTGTTATCTTAATCCTCTTTTACTTTTAAAACTGCTGTTCTCGCTCTTCTGTACCATAAAACCATAAAAGTTTCAATATTTTGCATCAAAATGTTAATTTTTGGTTTTAATAAAAAGAGATTTTATTTATTTAATTTTTATTTTTGAAAATTGGTTCAAATATTTATTTTTAGGCATATATTTTTATATGTGAACACAGGGCAAACATGTTTTCCCATATTTTATTTGCAGCTATTTTATATCTGTTTGAACAAACAAAAATGAGCAAATAAATGTGGGTAGTGTGACCAGGAAATAAAATTTTTATTTTTTTCAACAAATTTTTTAAATATGCCGGCGAACAAAATTTTACAATTGTTTGCCATATGTGACCGTACCTTAAGTAGCTTTCTAAAAGATTGTGTGTGTTTGCTGGTAAGTTTTCCTTCAATGTATGTAATAAGCCTTCATGCCAGACTTTATCAAAAGCTTGCGAAACATCGTGAAGAGTGCCGAGCAATATTTTTTTTCTTCAAAGGCTTTTCTTATGACATTAACTAATCGATGAGTTTGTTCAATTGTGCTGTATTTTCTTATAATTCCGAATTGATGGTTTAGACTGCAACTATTTTCATTTAAATCGGTGTTAATTTTGACACTAATAATTTATCAAATAGCTTTGATATTTTTAATAATAAGCAACTTTTGTATGATATTTACCTGGCTTTGGTATCATGGTAACTAAGGAAACCTTGCATTTTTCAGGATAGTATTCAAGGCGTAATTTTCTTTGCTTTACGAGGTAGCTCTAAAAGCATTGTGTTAATGATCTTATCAATACCAGGTGCCTTCTTAAAGCCTTTTTACACTGATCATCATCTAACACCTATCATCAATTTGCGAAGATGTTAACATCTTTCCATAAAAAATAAATAGGGTTAAAATCCAACATCTTTTAACATTTTTAAAAGATGTTCCTATCTCTCATTTGATTCCATTCAATATCTTCCAACTATATTAGTGTCAATAAGTTGTCATTTGTCAAGTTTTCTCTTTTATTGCAATGTTTTTTGTTAAGTATGTTTTATATTTTTAAACAAATTGAAATTTCTTATAAATTTTTGTGTTTTCTTTTTAAATTTTGGCACTTTTGTAAAAAAAAAACATTTTTTATTTTAATAATATTTTTTTTTTCAAAAATGGTGACATTTTTGTTTGATGGTAGATGTTAGATGTGAGCAATGAAAACAAATGTTTCACATTTTCTACATCTTTGATGGTAGATATTAGATGTTGATCAGTGTAAAAAGCCTATTAGTCACAAATAGCCTTTTCGATTTCTCTTATCTCAAATCTTAGGGGGATAGCTGCTCTAGCAGCAACAGGTGGTAAATCGACCGCAATTTCATTAGATATATTTGATGTTAATACGTTTCTCAAGTGACAAACAAACAGGCTTCCCTTTTCAATATCGTCTCTTGCCCAACTACCATTCAAGTTTTTTAATGGTGGCCTAGATATAACTGGCCTTTTTAGATTTCTAGCTGAACGCTATAATGAGTAGTCTGATTGTGGAGTTGCTTCAAGTTCCTTAAGATATTTTTCTAGAGAAGCCGTTTTCTGAGTCTGCAGTAACTTTCTTAGCCTTTTTGTGGACTCTTTAAATAAATCCTTAAGTTGCGGAGATCTGTATAGTTGCCAATCTCTTCGAACTCTCTTTTTTTCAGTCAAGAGCCGCTCGACATGTGAAGAATATATTTTATTATTTTTGATTTTTTTGGGGGAACCGCTGGAATGTTGAACAGTTTAAGATAACTGTCAAAGTTAACAATAGAGAGATCCACATTCTCCGGTGTACTAAGCGGAATATTTTCTGTGCAATGGCCACTGAGAATTTTTTAATATTTTAACCAATTTATTTGTGTGGCTGACGTTGCTAAGTAACCTGACGGAGATACAATTCTATTTGGGTTCGATATAGTAACAATTGTAGGTGCGTGGTGGGCTGATAAATCTAAGGAAGATTCAATATGACTCGTTTCTGTGGGGATATTTTTAACCACGCCAAAGTCTATAACATCTGGATTTTTTGCTGATCAGTAGGCCAATATGTTGGTGGTCCGATCGCGACCACATTTAAACCCATTTTAGAGATTGTGTTAAACAACACACGACCTTTTGGTGTTATACGTCGTGACCCCCAGAAGGTATGTTTAGCGTTATAATCGCCAGCGGCCAGGAAACAGGGGTCTAATGATTTATAATATTGGCTTTCTGATATGGAAAATCTAGGTGGAGAGTATAAAGAAGCAATTACTATGTTTCGATTTAGCTCTTCAACACAAACATTCGTTGCTTGCAGATAATCGTCACAATGATCAAACATTAAGTGCAATCTAGAACAGCAATTTTCAACAACTTTTTGCATTCTGACCATCATCGTTTCTGAAGACATGTGGGCCAATGACTCCACATGCCCATAAAGCTCACAAAACAGTAATTTTCTGTGAATGTTATAGTGTTTCGACAAAAGCTTGTGGATTCGCCTCACTCTAAATGCAATAATTCTTCTTATTTACGTACCCATTGTAACGACGTGATTCTTAACTGGTTGCTGGGGTAGGTTCTCAGTCCCAGGGTTCACTTTCTTCCAAAAGAAAACACAGGTCTTCGTGAAACGTTACAAAACGTACGTTATTGAACAATACACGTTAAACCGTACTTTATTTAAAAATACAAGATTTAATACGTACCATACAAATACAACACTTAACAGCGGTGCGACCGGAGTGTACAAGAGAACTGGGGGGAGAGAACGACATAACCCTAGAATCTCCCACGTTCCCAGTGACCAACGCTCTGACGGAATATTACCCAGACAATCAGACGCGGAAGCCTCTTAGACCACTTTAAGGTAATGCTAGGAGAACGAGTATAACCCAGAGTCTCTTTGCTAACTTTATTTAATTGAAGGAGTATTACTCTCAACCAAACAAATAAGATCTTACCTAGTCGGCGGCGGTAAGATGACTGACTGTCTGTGATCAACCACTCTGCTTTTTTAGCAATTTTCCTACACGCAACTCATACACACACATGCGTACGTATATCAGTGGCTCGATCACAGCTGTTTCAATTGGCTCATATTTCTTAGCTTACGTATACATTTTGCCATAGATTCCTACTCGGTCACAGATGGCGTTATCTTATTTTCAAATTTAAATTAATAACGTTAACAAGATGGAACCACACAATATGTATATAAATATAATTAACAAAGAAAAATTTCATATTTCAAAATAATAATACATTTCAAGTTTAGTAAAGAAACACAATTTCATATGAACAAAATTATACTGGCAATAAGAATATTAACAATTAAAATAGTAATCATTTGATAACTTCATTTTATGTGGGCAAGATAAGTAATAAAAATAATAATACGAAAATAATAAGTACATTTCATGTAATACTAATAATAAGGGTGTAAAATAATAGGTACACTTCATGTAAGAAAAATAGCACAATGATAACTCTATTTCATGTGGGCCAAAAACGATGGCTTGCAGACTTTTGGTCGTTACATTGTCTCCCTCCTCTACTGAGCTGTGCTGTTGTCACCAAGGGTGATTCTCTGGCTTCTGATGGTTGGTAATTTTACTCCAATACATCGACCTGGTAACTAGCAAATAAGTGGTTAATCAATATAAGGCTTCAGTTCACTAACATGGGCCCGTCTACGCTCTCTATTCTTCCAGTCTGATTAAACATTTTAGCATCTGGTGTAAGTCGATCCATAATGAAATGTCAAGCAAACTAAGCAAACTATGCAAAAAGCAACTATCAGCTGTTTAATCGGTGGTCAAAAAAGCAGTGATGCCAACTCAAAGTTGTATCAATCCAAAAAAAAACACCCTTAATAAAATATATAAAAAAAATTCAAAAAGCCAAAAAAGTGATTAATTTGTTTTAAGATAAAAAACTGTACATACATAAAAAAAAGTTTAATAGAGTGGGATTCGAACCCGCAAACCAATAGAAAGTTATTCGGGACACACCATCTAGACCATTCGACCACTGAGCCACATAGACAGCTGTTGTTGATATGAGTAGAAAAAACGTGTAATAAATATTTTTTAATGGTAATTTGAAGTATTTGCTTGTGTATAATATGGTAGGTAGTATTAAAGAAAAGAAGTTCACAACAAACCAAGCTTCCATATTTTAAATGAAAAAAACCAGAAACAAAATACATTGCATGCAATGCCGACACACAAACTATTGTACATGCTTGCAGGGTTACCGTTAGAAACTATTAAACGTAAAGCCGCAAAAAACTGTCGCTTTGCAAAATAGAATTCGCAAACATATTTAAATGATTTTTATTTATCAATAATAAAACACAAACATGCCAAACAAATGCTTAAATTGTAACTGCTTTTAAATCAATTTTTGTTTTAATTAATTTTATATGTTATTTAATAACACTGCTTTACAAATTTTTAATTTGGAAAAATACCAAGAACGCCACATGCCTAGATAAGTTAATTGGGACCTCCTGAATACGAAAAACGCTGTAATTAATTGTAAAAAACAAAATATGCTGAAAATTTCTATCTGATAAGAAATGGCTGAGTAATGGCACAAAATTTGCGTATTTTTTACGTTTTTTTTTTTAAATTTTTACATTAAAAGGAATAAAAATTCCAGCAATTTTCCTCATAATATTCAGTCTCAACATTAATTGTCTTATTAAATTGCATATTATTTTCTTTCATACAAAGAATATATTGATTTTTAATTCACCTTCCATAGTAATTCAATCGCAACATTTCTTACGAAAGTCTCGGAAAATTTCAATCTAAAATTTTCCAATCGCAATCATTTATCTAGAAGAAAAAAGAAAGGAAAACCTTTGATTATTAGTCTCAACACATTTTACTTGCGCAATTCGAAAATTCTTATAGTAGTAACTTCAAATTACAATACTTAATATATACAATAAATTCCCAGATTATATTTGTTAAAATAATTAAGTTAAATACATTAAATTTAAAATAGACACTATCCAGTTTTAAGATACAAAGAATGCTGACGAATGCACCGTTACAAGAGAATAGCTAAAGAAAGCATGTAACGGAAATATACAAAGGAAAATTCTGATAGTGCATAGAAAATATTTCTGGAAAATATTGAAGGAATAAGAATATTAAAGTATGAAGTCCTTTAAAATTGTAATTTGACTTAGAATACACATTCGAATAATATGAAAATTTATATAAAAACTAGCTGACCTGACAGACGTTGTCCTGTCCAAATTAAAAAGTTAAAAAGATACGAACATTTGAAAGAAAAATTAGTCAAATCGATGGAGCCGTTTTCTGATTTTAGGTAATTCGAAAAAAGTGGGCGTAAAAGTGGGCGGGGCAAAATTTTCTTTCCGTATAAACCTAAGTTGGACCATGGCGATGATTTTAAAGAAAAAATCGGTCAAGCCGTTATCAAGTTATGCGCTTAATAGAAAAAGTGGCGAACATTTAAAAGGAAAATTAGTCAAATCGAAGGAGCCGTTTTTTGATTTAAGGTAAATCGAAAAAAGTGGGCGGTGCAAAATTTTCTTTCCGTAAGTTGGAACCATGGCAATCATTTTAAAGAAAAAATCGTCCAAATCGGTGAAGCCGTTCTCAAGTTATGCGCTTAATAGGAAAAATGGGCGTTGTACATTTTTCTTTCGGTGAAAACATAAAATGCATTAATACGAACATTTGAAAGAAAAATTTGTCAAATCGATGGAGCCGTTTTCTGATTTTAGGTAGTTGCAAAGAAGTGGGCGTAAAAGTGTATTTCGTATAAATCTAAGTTGGACCATGGTGCAATATGAAAATTGGATTTTGCCACGCCCCTCCGCCCGCAGACCGAAAATCAAAAATCAGACTTTACAGTGTCACCCGCCTAAATATTCTGAAGATTCCTTGAAAATTTCATCAAAATCGGCCCAGCCGTTTTGGAGTCCATACGTTACATACATACACACATCCGGTGTTATATATATAGATAGAAGATGATAGATAGATAGATAGGTAGATATATATAATATATACCTATACAATAAAAGTTAAAAAAGCCAAAAACTGATTAATTTCTTTTAAGATAAAAAAGTGTACATAAACGGGATTCAAACCCGCAAACCAATAGAAAGTTATTCGGGACACACCATCTGGACCATTCGACCACTGATCCACATAGCAGCTGTTGTTGATATGAGTAAATAAAACATGTAATAAATATTTTTAATGTTAATTTGAAGTGTTTGTTTGTTGTTTGTGTATAATAGAGTAGGTAATATTAAAGAAAAGAAGTTCATAACAAATCAAGCTTTCATATTTTAAATGCAAAAACCACAAACAAAAAACATTGTAATGCCGACACGCAAACTATTGTACAAGTTTGCAGGGTTACTGTTATATGTATTTGAATTATTTTTTGTATAAATTGTCTAAAAAGCTGACTTATATGTTACCCATGTAAACAATAAGAAGGCAATTATTTCTTTTAATATTATGACGACAGACTAGATCGTGGTTCGTTATGTTAACGTTTTTTTCTTAAAAAAAAGTCGTCAAACTAATATTCTCTGAATATGTTTGTGCGACTCTTTATGAAGACTTTTAAGCAGGGTGAGCATTTTTGTAGGTAAATTCAGCACCAAAACTTAGATTAAGCTGCAAAATTTTCATTTGGTTCTTTATTTAGCTTAAAAAAAAGAACGTTTTAAGCTTCTTTGATTAATTTTAAAAATTGGGAGGAATAGTCTCAGCGACTGTTATAAATTGTTTTAAACTTACTTTTACCCAATCAATCATAACTCTTTTTTTAATATATAAACAAATAAACTGGTCCAAAAATCTTTTTTTAAATTCTTTTAAATCGAAAGGGAGATAAAACCGTTTGAGTAGATAGGTAATGGGGATCTTGGACTGTGTCCGGTTCCGATAATGTGAAAAGGAATGTGTGGTGTAATAGATTATCCAAGTTCCGAACCATTTCCGGTATACGAGCAGATGAGGTGAAAATGTATAAAAGTTTGTCCACTTATACATAGATGGCGCTGATTGTGCAGTTCCGTTTTTTAGACTTAGATGGCGCATACATTTATTTCATTTCCGATAGGATTTTAAAAATTTTGTGAAGAAAATACCAACAAAATGGGTATTTTGTGGGGATTTAAGCGTTGATTTGAATATTTATTTAGGATTTTAAAAATTTTGTGAAGAAAATACCAACGAAATGGGTATTTTGAGGGGATTTAAGCGTTGATTTGAATATTTATTTAGGATTTTAAAAATTTTGTGAAGAAAATACCAACAAAATGGGTATTTTGATGTAAACTCTATTTTAAGCTTTAATGTAAACTCTATATCATTTTAAAATTTATTTTAAGCAAGTTCTGAAACTTTTTGATGTGGTGAAGTTTATTTTTTCTTATCCTAGTTCCGAGCCAGTTTGTGAAATTTATTTTATTGAAATTTATTTTTGTGTGGTGAGATTTTGGTGAAGTTTATTTTTTCACCACTTATCTTAGTTCCGAGCCAGTTTGTGAAATTTATTTTATTGAACTTTATTTTTGTGTGGTAAGATTTGGCTTTGATCTCATTTTAACAGTGATTCTAAACAGTTTAATTTTATCAAAACTATCGAAGCCAAAATCGACAAAATAGAAAATAAAAGTTCAAAATTATGGTATAACCGGTATCTTTTCACATCAATTTTATAATCCTCAAGTAAAAAACAAGTTGGCGATTCTTTTAAAACAGTTTTTAGAATTAACACAATAGTCAAAGAATTTAAATTTAGTTTTGTTTTCTTCTTTGTATTAAGAAATATTTTGTTCCCGTTTATGCTGGCATTATGTTATTCTTATTTGCAGTTTGTTTTCTTTCATAATATAACGTCTCCTAAGAAGATTTAAAAAGAATTGGTATTTTGTTATAAAATGCTGCCGATGTGTCTGCATGTTTGTTTACATTAATCTGATGAAGAAATCTTTTTGTTATATTTAAGAAGCATAAACATGATTGAGCGTGTTAGAATGTATAATTTGTTTATAAAACAAAACATTAATTGCAGTTTGTTTTCTTGCCCTTCTTAAAAGGCTTAGTGGAGTATACTTCTGAAAACTAGGTTTATTTACATTTGAACATTGAAGATTTGAACAATTTAATTAGGAAAAGATTATTTTTATCATTAGTCAGTATACCGCAACATTCCTCAGAGTGACGATATATTTTTCAGCATTAAAAAAAAATAACGTTTTAAAGAATAAACAAAATTTTTGATAAAGTTGAAAATCAATAAAAATTACAAAAAAACCTTTTTTGAAAGTTCAAAAGAAAAGAAAAAAGTTCTTTTTTTATTTAAATCTAAAAAATTTGTTAATACAGAAAGTGCTAATTAAAATACTTAAAAATGGCTCCTGTATATTGCTCAGTTTGCTCTTCGAAGCTCAGCTGCCCAAAAATGCTTAAGGTGCATATGGAATTGCATAGAATTACTTTTAAAAGTTTTGATGCTAACGACTATGAAGTATGTTCGATATGCAATACGTCTATTTCCAAAAAAATGCTTAAGGTGCACATTAACCTCCACTGTCCCATTTGCAAGAAACTTTTCATGAGTTCAAGAAAACTCGTTGAACATAAAGAAACTCACGCTACCATCCAATCACCTCCTATTCAAAGTGCTAATGATAAACATTGCAATGAGTGCAATGAATTAATACCGGTAACATCATTTAATGCGCATATAAGAACAAATCGCCATATAAAAAATTGCCAAACAGTTAACATTAATAAAACATTAACTGTCAGGAAAAGTAATTTTAAAGGAAGAATTGAAACCTATAGATTGGTGAATGAAAATGAAGAAATGCTGTTTCCGGAGGAGTTCTTTAGAGATGCTAAGGCAGTTGTAATTGAAGAATTAAAAAGATGTGGCATCAAACACACTACATTTAAATTTAACATGGAGTTGTTATGTGAATATATGAAATTGGTGAATGATGAAATTCAATTAGCATCAATTGTGCATATTTCTAAAATGATGTTAATAACGCTTGCTGAGGATATCAGTAAGTCATATGACAAACATGTAGACGAAATATCCACTAAAATGAGTGAATTTCAGGAAAGGGACAGTGGATGGACACTCACTAAAATAAATTATGTAGAAGTCAATGTAAACAAGGTCAGCATTATAAGAGGATCCCAATTTATACCATTACCCAAGAGCATTAGCAATATTAAAGGTGCATGTATAAATGTGGAAAATAAAGATGTTTTTTGCTTTAAATGGTGTTTAATTGCAGCACTTCGTAAAGACTTAAGCAATAAACAAAGAAAAAACTGCAATTCATATAGCATTAACATCTATAGTAATAAGATTGCTCTGGGCGAATGTGATCTTAATTTTAAGGGATTGGAGTTTCCTATGCCTTTGAAGTCAATAAAAAAGTTTGAAAAACAAAACGAGATAAGTGTAAATGTATTTGGGTATAATGGTGAGTCAATCATTGGACCATATTATATAACGATTGAGGAAAAAACCATCCATATAAATTTACTGCTTTTGCATTCCGGTGAAAAGTTTTACTATGTTCTCATAAATGATATTTCCAAGTAAGTTTTTCTTTACATTAATAAATATACATGCGTATGTATATACTTATTTGTTTCTAAACCTAATTAAAAATTATTTTTATTTATTGTAGACTAATTCGATCCAGTATTACCTCACATAAAAGCAAAATTTATGTTTGTAATACGTGTTTATACCATACACATGATGAGACAGTTTCCAAAAATCATAAAAATGTGTGTGGAAAGAAGATTTCAAAGTTGCCTAGTCCCGAAGATGCATATTTATCGTTTGTAAACCATCAGAAGCAAGTGGATGTTCCGTTCGTGATCTATGCTGATTTTGAGTCAATTTTGGAAAAATTAGATGATAATGTGAGTTACAAAACAACTAATATTCAAAAGCACATTCCATGTGCTTTTAGTTATTATATTAAATGTAATTTTAAGGAGATTAAATCTGACAGATACTATTTAGGGAAAAATGCATCTAAAGTCTTTGTTGACAAAATTGTCAAAGATGCAACAGATATTTATAATCAGTATCTGTCCAAAGTAAAGAAAATGTTAATGAAAGTAAATGATATTGAGGTTTTTATTAAATCAACAAATTGCCACATTTGTAAAAAACTTCTTTATAATGATAAAGTTAGAGACCACTGTCATCTCACTGGTAATTTTCGAGGAGCTGCTCATAATGAGTGTAATTTAAAATACAAAAATTCCAATTTTATACCAGTGATCTTCCATAATCTTTCTGCTTATGACATGCATCTTTTCTTTAAAGAGCTGTCAACAATAAAAAATGCGACAATAAAAGTTATTCCTTTGAATAAAGAGCGTTATATTTCACTATCTGTTTATATTAAAATAGATAAAAATCGGGGATTTGAAATTAGGTTTTTAGATTCAATAAGATTTATGTCTTCTAGTTTAGATTCCTTAGCTAAAAATCTTGACATTAATGATTTTCGAACAGTTCGAGAACGGTTTCTTAATGATCATCAATTTAATCTAATCAGGAGGAAGGGTGTATTCCCATACTCCTACATGGATTCAATGGAAAGGTTTAATGAAAATCAGCTTCCAAGTAGAGATAATTTTTTCAATATTTTAAGTAATGAGGAATGCAGTGTAGTCGATTACGAACATGCCAAAAAAGTATGGAGTTATTTCAAGTGCAAGAACCTTCTTGACTATACAGAGTAAGAGTAAGAGTAAGAGTATTTATAATTTAGACCCTTGTCAGTACTACACTGCACCTGGTCTCTCTTGGGATGCAATGCTTAAGACAACGGATGTAACGTTAGAGCTATTTACTGATAGTGAAAAATACCTCTTTATGCAAAATGGAATACGAGGTGGATTAGTGCAATGCTCAAAAAGATATTCTAAGGCACACCATAAATATATGGAAAACTTTGATGAGAAAAAAGCATCAGAGTATTTAATGTATTTAGATGCTAACAATTTATATGGGTGGGCAATGTCAGAATATCTACCTTATGGGGAATTTGATTGGATGAACACTAAAGATATTGAAAATTTTAGAGTACAAAAGATATCAGATAACTCAGAATATGGTTATATTTTAGAAGTTGATCTTGAATATCCTGACTCTCTTCATGACCTTCATAATGATCTACCATTTTGTCCACAAAATAAAACTCCAGGGCAGTCTAAATTTAAAAAATTAATTGCAGATTTGACGCCTAAAGAAAATTACACTATACATTATAGAGTTTTAAAACAATGTATTACCAATGGTCTTGTTTTGAAAAAAGTTCATAGAATTTTAAAATTCAAACAGTCTCCATGGTTAAAAAAATATATTGATTTAAATACGCTGCACAGAACTAATGCAAAAAATAATTTTGAAAAAGATTTTTTTAAACTGCTTAATAATGCAGTTTATGGAAAAACGATGGAAAGTGTTGATAAAAGAAAAGATATACGTATTGCTACAGAGTGGGAAAATAGTAATAAGAACCATTTGGGTTTACGATCATTAATCAATAAGCCAAATTTTCTAAGTTTGACGAAGTTTAGTGATGATTTGTATGCAGTAGAGCTAAAGAAAATGGAGCCATACTACAACAAACCTATATATATATTGGATTTTCGGTATTAGAGTTATCCAAATGGAAGATGTATGACTTCCATTACAGATATATGATTCCAAAATTTAGAGAAAATTTGTCCTTAAATTATATGGATACTGATTCATTTATTTATTCAATTATAACAAATGACTTTTATGATGACATTCGTAGCGATGTCAGTTTAAATTTCGATACGTCAGAATATCCCAAAGACAATCTTTTTAATTTACCACAGCTAAACAAAAAAGTATTGGGAATGATGAAAGACGAAAATAAGGGAGAAATAATGATTGAATTTGTAGGTTTACGATCAAAAATGTATTCCTTGTCAACTATTAATTCAGAGGATATTAAAAAGTCTAAAGGCGTCAAAAAATGTGTAATTAAAAAACTAACATTAAATGATTATAAGGAGTGTTTATTTGAACAGAAAATAGTATCTGATGAAATGATTGTATTTAGAACTAAAGCTCATCAATTGTATACACAAAAGTTGCATAAAGTAGTACTTAATCATACGGATGATAAAAGAAATATTATGGAAGATAGAATAAATACTAGAGCTTGGGGTCACTTTAGAGATAGAAATGGCACTCATATGGACATTGAATAATAATACTAATCTTACTATTGAGATACCAGTGGTTAATAATAACTTAAAAATAAAAGGCTTTTCTTTTTTATACTTATTAAAATAAATTTTATTATTTTATATACATATATAAGATTACATCTAAATACATTTATTCTTATACAATAACCATTAAAATATATATATTTATTAATTTGTTTCTTAAAAATAATGTGTATGTTACTGTTTTTAAATTAATAATAATAATTATCTTTAAAGAAAAAAAAAAGTTAAATAATAAAACTTAAAAATTAAAAAATTGTTGTTCTTATTTCAAATTAGATTTTCTCTTTCAAGTAAAATAGCATTTTTTAAAGCGCAAACTCCATAGTTGTGATAACTGCAAAATGTGTTTTCTGGGTACTTCTTATTAAGTTCCTTTAAATTTATACATCCAAAATCTTCTATATTTAAAACTTTTTTCTGCATAATTTTTTCCAACCATTGGCTTTTTTCTGTTCCTTTTACATATATTTTAGAATTTTTTAAATTATTTTTTAAAAAATTACAAACACTCTTAAATGATACTACTCCTGCATTCCACTTAAGATGATGAAAATATTTTATTAACCAATATGCTTCTTCTTGCTCCTTTTGTGATAAACAATTGAAATCAAAAGGCGGTCTTATAATAAAATTGATATATTCCATAGAATTGAAAACAATTGCAACTTCTTTAACGATAAATTTGTTTGATTTTAATTTAAAACCTTGTAAATCAATGAAAACATGTTTACAAGACATATTTTTTAGGATTTATAAAATTTTTCGAACTTGTCCCTTTAATGGTATATATTCAATAATACGATCGTGAATGAGAATACAATAAGCTGATGTGTTTGCTGGAACATTAGTAGCTGTTTCAAATTCAATTTTTATATCAATTGGTCCGCTGACAATAGATTCATTTTGATAACTATCATCTACTACTATTATTGGAGAATTATTTTTAAACTCTTGAGATGTGAGAAGCGGCTGGGAGTCTCGCATATAGTAGTTCTCTTGAAACCTTAGATACATATCATATAGAATGGCATAACGTTCATTCTGAAACTTTATGTTTAGGTCATCATATGGATAAGACTCTGAATTTAAATGTACTTTTAAATTAGTCAGATCGCAGTGTATAAATTTCTTTTCATGTTGGAATGCAATCAAAACAAAACGAGGGCGTTCTCTATTCGCTGCTAGCTTAACATTCCACACATGATTAGTAGACATATTTAGTTGTGGATTTATATGACAATCCCAACTTCTAAATGCAATTGGTATTGAAGTACCACTGTTTATTATTTTTATCATATTTAATTTACAAAAATCTGATAGTTGTACATGGGGAATTCTCCACGATATACTTGAAATTGTTAATTTAGCCTTTTCGGTAGAAACAGTTGAATAAACAAGATTCTCATCATTTTTATTACGTAATAGAATCAATTCATGTTTTGCATTCAATAATATTTTGTTATAGTCTTCAGCGAATCCCAAAAACAATTTAAGTGGTACATAAAAAAATATCCATTTACGAGATCAATGTTGCTATCTATTGGTGATAATGAAACCAAATTTTTAATAGTACTTGATGTTCCTAAATGTCTTGTTTGATCAATTTCAACACCATTTACTTCGTAACGGATTTCATCCAATAGATGTGCTACAAAATTATTTTTTAATTTAATGTTGGCTGCAGAAGATACTAATTTTGTATTGCTATCATCTTTAACAAATCCTTCTACATATATAAAACTTTCCGATGGCAAAACATACAAGTCTTGATTTTGTATTGTTATACGAATTTCATCGTTAATTTTGTAAGATTGTAAATATGGGGTATACGTATGGTAGGCCTTTTTAATTATATTTTCATCGGACAAAGGTTTATCCAGAATATCTATTATTGAACTCATGGTTTCTTCAATTTTAAATTTAATGATTTTAGAAATTCTTTGTTTGATTGCGTTAAATTTATATTTTTTAATGAATTCTTTGAATTTAATTTATTTTTCAATGTTTTGTTAGAAGAAGAGTTTAATACTTTGTTTTTAGATATATTCTTCTTGTAAATTATCATTACTTTGTTGGTCTTAAATGTAATCGAATTGTAATTTCCTCTCCTCGGGAATTAAGTAAATCACCGTCTTGATCAACCACTCGCAGAGTAATGGAGCTTATCTCTCGACAGTTGATTGGTAAATAAATTAGATTCCTAGGAATCTCATCTATTTTATAGCCAGGTGGGACGTTAATGGCAAACTCATGCAAAGTATGTGCTTGGGAGTTATTCATGTATGTGTTGACAGCTATATTACTCTCAATTCGTAAAAGATTAACTTTAAAAATATTAACTGGTAGATCTGAGTAATGCTCTTTATTAGGTAATAGAATATTTTCTTTAAATCCCAAAAGCTTCCCAATTGTATTTTTCTTATTAAAGTATATTGGATCATTTGAGTTTTTTATTTTAACTTGCATCGTATTATTATTAGCTTCAATGTTAATTTTGTTTTGAGGACTATATCGTTGATATTGTTCTTTAATATAATCAACTATATCGTTTAGTTCATAAGATCCAATCGGAATTTCAATTACTTGTTCGCCAATATGAAACATATTATTATAAACATCTACATTTGGAATACTATTGTATGAATGAAAATCTGTAAGTGCACACTCATATTTTCCGTCCAACTCAATTGGAGGAAAATAGTTAGCCGTCAACTCAGTTGAATTAGAGCTTAAAGTGAGAGTTATTGACATTTCGACTGTTGAATTGCAAATAAAGTAAAAAACATAATATTATTTATTTAAAAATAATTTATTTACATATCTTATTTAATAATAACAATACATTAACTCTTACATTCAATTATTATAATTATAACTACTCTTACAAACTACAAAATATCAATCCCATTAATCCAAGAATTGTGTTGATTAGAAAATCCCAACCATTTTACATATGCCATGTCTCCTTTAGTTTTAAGAATTTTTTCAACAAGGTATGTATTAGGAAATCGAGTTTTTGAAAGTTCATCATCATAGAAACCACCTTCAATTGGATTTCCTTGATAGTCATCTAATATGTATGTTGCAGGATACGTATTTTTTACTGTTTTAATTTTAAAAATTTCTGTAGTCCAATTGGGAGTGTAACCTTTTTCAAAAATGTGTTTATATTTGCTTATGCGTACATAATCTCCAACATTAAATTTAGATTTTTTAAATATTTTTAAATGATTGTAAACGGTTTGCAATAATTTCATTTCGTTTCCAGAATTAACGTCAATTGGTGCCATTTTAATGGTGCGATGAACTTTTCTATTATATTTATTAATTAGATCTTTGTAAATATCAAGCCAATAATATGAACCATTAAAACTAAATTCTTTCCACATCATTCCTTTTAGAGTTCGATTAAATCGTTCTACTATTGAGGCTTTCATTATACTAAATGTTGAGTAGTGATTTATATTATGGTTGTGCATGAGGGTATTAAATTGTTTATTGAAAAATTCTTTACCATCATCAGTCTGCAAGTTTTTGGGAACTCGACCTAATTTTAAAATACTTTTCATTGCTTGAAATACTTCAGTTGCTGTTTTTGTTTTAAGTGAAACACCCCATGCAAACTTCGAAAAAGTATCAATGATCGTTAACAAATATCGATATTTTTTATTATATGTAGAATAATTCCCCATTTCAACTAAATCAGCTTGCCAGAGATCATCTATGCCTTTCATTACAACTCTTCGACGTATAAAATTTTTTCGGACTGGTTTATGAAGTTCATTTACTAAGTCTCTTTTTGTTGAATACATAATTATTAAGTAAGTCCTCTTTACTTAAGGGAATATTGTTATCTCCTGTTCTTTATTTTTAATATCAAGCCTGTTATATAGTTTCTGATTTAAGATTTTGATTCTTCTTTCAAAATCTTTTTTAATTTTCTCTATTATTTGATAAACTTCATTAATATTCTTGTTTAATTGATCCATTACCTCCTTCTGTGTTTTTTCAATTTGAGATTGCAAAAACATTTTATTGACACCATCGTTTTCTTCCAAAGCATTCGACATATGTTTGATTCTTTTGTTTTGAACATCAATGTTGTTATCTGTATCCATAAAGAACCCAAGCAATTTAGGTGAATTTTTCATAGAAATTACGCCACTTGTATCGTTAATATAGTGACCAAATTTATCAACAGACATTACTTAATGTTAATTTTATAGTTATTCAATAATATTAGCTTCGTATGATTCTTCAATAATAGAAACAATTTCGTTATTATGATTGCTGTGGCCTGCAGCTTGTGATGCGAGCAGGAGTCTAAGTCGATCTATCAACTCATTTGGATCATCCCAGTATATATAGTTTGGCTTATTTGGATTTAAATTCATTAACCCACTTCCAATATAATTTTCATTTGTTGTTTTTATTGTATCAGATGAAGTGGGAGATTGCGGTGTTTTGGTAGATGGATTTTTAGGTTTAATCAATTTTCTGATAATGTTCTTGTATTTATATGCTCTTGTACCCCTTATATGACCATCTGAGCTATAACCTATTTTATAGGCATTTGTATTATTTAATATTTTTTTATAAATATCTAACTCAGATTTATCATAGTTTTTTGGTATTTTTTGAAACATTAATGAAAATAAACCTGGAGTGAGTGCCCATATTTGGTTTCCAACTTGAATCTTATCTTCATTAAATTGAATGTTACTATCACCAAATTTCCATTCATTATTTGAATTTTTATGTACTCCATATAGTGTGTCTAACTCATTTCTTTTTTCTAAATATAACAAATCATTAAAATTTATATGATTATTTGGATTTTCTGTTTCTGGTTGAGAATAAAAATCATCATCATCATCATCATCATTATAATCTTCAGAGTTACTTGCAGCAGTAGATAATATATTTTTTTCCTGTTTTATAATTGGAATATAAGAATCTGTTTTAAATTGTTCTTGTTGTTTTGATTCATTTTTAATTTTATTCTTTTCAATTTTTAAATTTACTTTGGTATTTTTCGAACTATTAATGAAATTTTTCAGGGGTTCTTTTATGGGTTTAAATGTATCTTTAAGTTGTTCACGAGTATCAGCTTCACCAATTTTTATACTGCGAAATTTCTTCTTTAAAACATTTCTGCTCTTTACCAACTCTTTTAAAACTTTTTCATTAATTTTTTTATCGGACATCAGATCAGCTATTCGTTGGTTAACAATGCGTTTTATTGTTGTATTATCTTTAAAGGTTGATGTTATACTAATAATCGTATATAATATATTCTATAATTTATATTGTTATAAAATAATCAAACTGCTTTCTATATCTCCCATCATTTAATTCATCATCTTTGCTTATAACCAAAAATCCATATTTATCTTTCCAACATTCTCTACAAATTTCACGAAACTTTTCGTAACTCATATCGCTACCGACATGATCAGCATAAATATGTTTCATATTCATTTCATCTTGCTTAAACATAATAATCATATTAGCATTATCTCTTATTAAATGTTTAGGAATTCTTGTATATGTTTGACATAAGTAGAATGAGTCTACATTTCTATGTCTACCCATGCAAAAATATGCACGTATGTTGTTTTGTTTTTCACATGCAACATCATCGAATATCATAATTGAATTGTTTTGTGCTTCATCAGGAGGTATTACAGAATCATTATCTGAAAACGTATAAAACCCCATTCCTTTAATTGGCGATATTAATTTTTTTAAATATTCATACTTTGGTTGGAAAAGTGATTTTGAGTATAAATAGATGTTTTCAAATTTCAGTCCATTAGGACTCTCTAGTAAGCTTATCATAACGTTAGTCTTTCCACAATTTGAAGGACCTACAATAAGCGCACGAATAGAATTCGGTAATATAGAACTATGTCTTCTTTTTGAATTTATATTTGTTGATGAATCCGTATTACGAACAAAAATATTTTAATGTTGTTTTATTAAACGCATCTTTAGAACTGAGTGAAATAATTAAATATTCTGTTTTTCTTATAGAATAAAATCAAATAAAATGGTTATTCGCTTTAACAGCAAGGTTAATTGTAATAAAACCGTCAGAGGAGGAGGTTTAATTAATAAATTGGTAAATTCACTTCCTTTTGAACTACATCTTCCTGGTTATCAATATTGTGGTCCTGGAACGAAATTACAAAAACGTTTAGAACGAGGTGATAAAGGAATTAATCTATTAGACGCTGCATGCAAAGAACACGATATTGCTTATTCAAAAAGTAAAGATTTAAATATTAGACATCAAGCTGATAAAATTCTTGAGAATAGAGCTTGGGAACGAGCACTTTCAAAAAATATCAGTCTTCCAGAAAAATCGTTTGCATATTTGGTTACTAACGCAATGAAAGCAAAAACTAAACTCGGTACGGGGATGACTAAGCAAAACAAAAGTAATAGAAAATCAAAATCGAATAAAGTAATTGATTGAAACAGATCTTAATAGTGCTATTAAGATTGCACGCAAAACCATTAAGAAATCCTTAAAGGGAAGGAATTCTGAAATTGTAGTACCACGTGTAATACGTGTTCCAAAAGTTGGTGGTGTTTTACCATTAATACCAATATTAACAGCTTTAGGTGTAATTGGTACCCTATCGAGTGGAGGTGCTAACATAGCAAAAGCAGTTAATGCAGCAAAGAATGCTAAACTCCAAGTTGATGAAGCGACTAGACATAATAAGAATATGGAAGCAATAGCAATGGGTAAAGGACTTTACCTCAAACCATATAAGAAAGGATATGGATTAACTTATGAAGAAAAAGCAAAAAACTTCTAAACAAGCTACCCAAAAGGCCATTGACTGATATTGATATACGAAAATTCTCAAAAAATATTCCAAATTTTAGAGGAATTTTCATGTTAGACGCAATACCAAAACATCCCAGAAATATTGAATGTGGAGTCATTAATTTGGATTCTACAATCGGTAGTGGTACACATTGGGTAGCTTACTATAAAAACAATAAACAAATAGAATATTATGATAGTTTTGGAAATTTACAACCACCATTGGAACTAGTTGAGTACCTAGGAGGAAATATAAAATATAACTACAATCAACATCAAAACTATGATTCATTTAATTGTGGACATTTATGTCTTGAATTTTTATATAAAATAACTGAAAAAGAAATTAATAAATAAAACAATTGAAATTATTTTAAAAAGAAAAACAATGTTTTTTTTTTTATTTAATTATTTTTAGGTACATATTATTATTATTTTTATCGTTAAAATATTATTTAAAAACTGTTAAAGTTTGCGTATATGGGATATCTAGAATTGGCTTCAAAGATATCACCCTCCTCAAATGGCTTCAATCGCAAGTTGTTCTCCCCTTCCCTGGATATAAGATACGATCCAGATGATAAATTCTTCAAATCTTCGTCAGTTAGCGTATTGTAGCGATATGGCAAAAACAATATATTCTCCTCAAGCTCAACTTTTATTGAGCTCCCATACTTGGTTTTCACTCTACTTGCATTCATAATAATGTGTTTAGAAGATATCACAAGATCCTTAATGTGAATTAAGGATTTGCTGTAGCTCAGAGTATTAAATTTGGTTACTAAGTTTTTCGAGGGTTCCATTTTTCACAACCGATCACGTTAGTTTCTTTTTTTCAACTGATATTAAAACCACTTCTCTAAATTGAAAAGAGCTTAACTAAATCAATAATAATCTATTTTATTAATCAAGAAAAAGTTTATTGATATATAATCATGTGAATAAATGAGACGAAGACATACATTTCTTCCCTTTGCTCTAAAGAAAGAAATCGATATAAATAAACATGGAATAACACTACCACATAAATAAGAATCAATACAGAACAAATTACCGAATAGCATTGAGAAAATTAGTATAGTTTTCTCTTTCACTCTAGTTATTAAGTAAACCGAATAGCATTGCGAAATTTAATATAGTTTTCTCTTTCACTCTAGTTATTAAGTAAACCGAATAGCATTGAGAAATTTAATATAGTTTTCTCTTTCACTCTAGTTATAAAGTAAACCGAATAGCATTGAGAAATTTAATATAGTTTTCTCTTTCACTCTAGTTATAAAGTAAAATGTTGTGAAATAATAACTAGAAATTTAAAAACGAGAAACATTAACAAGTAGGACGCCAAGCGGATAATATTAAGAAATGTGTGCCTTAAAAGAATTTTTAACAAATTTTTTAAAAACATTTGAGGAGGTTTTATTACATGAGCACAGAGAGTGCATAATAAATTTCATTCCGATGCTGGATGAAAATGAGGAGTTCGGTGTTGGTGATGGTGAACTACATTTCGAATGCTGCCCGTGGTACAGCTCGTATTGTGAGGAGGCTCCTAGTCCGTGCAGGTGCACAATGTATCATTTAAGAAAAATAACTGTTGTAAATTTAATACATAATTACAGCTGTGCTTTTAATAAAGAAGAAATATAAAAATCAAAAATTTTTCTCCTTTTTTATTTATTTATTTTCAGTTCTATTTCAGTAAATAAAATGTATTCTAATACAAATAAAATAACAAATAAAATGAATAACAAAAAATGATAAATAAAAAAATATTTTGCTACATTTATTATGGATGATGAAATTTCAGCGTTTTGCATCATTGTTTTTGAGGATTCGACAAATGTAATTGGGATTTCAATAACATGATCATCATAATTAGTAATGTGATTGCTTCTAGCGATATTATCGTTTTTCATTTCAATATTATACTGAGGAATGTTAGAAAAATTATCGTGTCGTATTTCACCTTCTACTTCTCTGAGACCACAGGTATCATAACTGGGTGGTGGTAGTAGTTGATTTAACACATTCCAATTAATAGGTACATTATTGGTACAACATCTTCTCAGTAAAGCACAATTTGGTGACCAACGCAAATGTTCTGTTAAAGGTTGATCAGTAAGCCCCCAATTCCAAATTTCAACTTCGCAAAAATAACATTTTGTTTTGTCATAATCTCCACTATAAAACATGCCAGTCATAGCTAATTCTCTTTTATCTACCCATTTTAATGGCCAGCATGTAAAAGTTTTTAAACGCTCATCTTCTCTATGGAAAATATCAGTCATGCTATAGCGTGGCGTAAATGAAGATTGTTTTAAATGCTGATCTTCATTGCAATCGGATTTTAGATCTATAACCATTTTAAATTTTTTTCTTTCATAATTTCAACCGCAAATTTTATAAATACTATTTGAACTCCACGATAAATCACATTATACTTGCTGTTGAAATGAATTGTATACGCTATTTAAACATGGATATGTTCAGCCATTAAAAATTATTTTCGAAATGTGATGCAATATAAGAAACATTTATTTTACTTTTAAAAGTTTTTTAGTAAGTACATATATTTTATTTAATAACTACTTAAAAGTATTTGAATAAAAAGAAGAAAAAATTCACATCTCTAAACTTAAATCTAGTTCTCTAATGCAGCGATCTCCATCTTCGTCCAAATAAAACCCGTCATTTGCCTTTAAAATGATTTTATCACCCTCTTCGTCTTCCAAAAAATACTCAATTTCCCACAAAAAATCGTAGTAAGCCATTTGGTTGTTAGGGATCTCTTCCATAGAATTTTCATCGACAAATTCAATTTCAAAATCGCTCGAATTCATTGTTCAAATCTTCAATGTTCAAATGTAAATAAACCTAGTTTTCAGAAGTATACTCCACTAAGCCTTTTAAGAAGGGCAAGAAAACAAACTGCAATTAATGTTTTGTTTTATAAACAAATTATACATTCTAACACGCTCAATCATGTTTATGCTTCTTAAATATAAAAAAAAGATTTCTTCATCAGATTAATGTAAACAAACATGCTGACACATCGTCAGCATTTCATTACAAAATACAAATTCTTTTTAAATCTTCTTAGGAGACGTTATATTATGAAAAAAAAACAAACTGCAAATAAGAATAACATAATGCCAGCATAAACGGGAACAAAATATTTCTTAATACAAAGAAGAAAACAAAACTAAATTTAAATTCTTTGACTATTGTGTTAATTCTAAAAACTGTTTTAAAAGAATCGCAAACTTGTTTTTTACTTGAGGATTATAAAATTGATGTGAAAAGATACCGGTTATACCATAATTTTGAACTTTTATTTTCTATTTTGTCGATTTTGGATTCGATAGTATTGATAAAATTAAACTGTTTAGAATCACTGTTAAAATGAGATCAAACCCAAATCTTACCACACAAAAATAAAGTTCAATAAAATAAATTTCACAAATGGTTCGGAACTAAGATAAATGTTGAAAAAAAAATAAACTTCACCCAAATCTTACCACACAAAAATAAATTTCAATAAAATAAATTTCACAAACTGGCTCGGAACTAGGATAAGAAAAAATAAACTTCACCACATCAAAAAGTTTCAGAACTTGCTTAAAATAAATTTTAAAATGATATAGAGTTTACATTAAAGCTTAAAATAGAGTTTACATCAAAATACCCATTTTGTTGGTATTTTCTTCACAAAATTTTTAAAATCCTAAATAAATATTCAAATCAACGCTTAAATCCCCTCAAAATACCCATTTCGTTGGTATTTTCTTCACAAAATTTTTAAAATCCTAAATAAATATTCAAATCAACGCTTAAATCCCCACAAAATACCCATTTTGTTGGTATTTTCTTCACAAAATTTTTAAAACCCTATCGGAAATGAAATAAATGTATGCGCCATCTAAGTCTAAAAAACTGAACTTCACAATCAGCGCCATCTATGTATAAGTGTACAAACTTTTATACATTTTCACCTCATCTGCTCGTATATCGGAAATGGTTCGGAACTTGGATAATCTATTACACCACACATTCCTTTTCACATTATCGGAACCGGACACAGTCCAAGATCCCCATTACCTATCTACTCGTTTGTATTTTGTTTTTATCAAAGGGCCTTCTAGTTTCAAACTTAACTAGTTCTGTTATTTATACCTGATGTTATGTTAAATCTACCTAAATACTCGTTCAGATATTAGCATTTATTTTAATTTTGTTTCAAATGAGTCACTAGATTTAATTAAGATTAAAAAAAAATCAAATTATACAAACTTACATGTTCTTTGCTTTTTGATTATATTGAACATTTACATACGCAAATATATGATTATCGCTGAATGGTTTGTTTTCAAATAACAAATGCGAACATAAATGTAAAACTACCTAGCCCATTTCATGTCTGGGGTCTTTGGAAAACACATATCAAACGTAAGACGGACAGAGGGAGAGACGGTCAAAAGGACATCGTTAAATCGACTTCTCTGCTCATAAGGAACCAGAATATATATTCTTTATAGGGTCTTAAATCAATAATGTAGAAACTACAAACGTAATGGCAAACTTATATATACTCATTTTACCACCTGTGGTGAAGGGTATAAAAACATAAAAAAAATGTACTTCGGAATGTAAAATAAAAAATCATTCACAACAAGTTTCGATCCACCAAGTAGAACTTGGTATAAAGATTGATGTTTGACATCTGACTGCCAGTCGTCGTAAATGGTGGTGAATGTTTCAACGGCAAACCCTTCTGAAGTGATTGTGTGGTTACAATCGAAACATGTCAAGGCAACCTGTCCGTCAAAAACCTGCGTTCGACTCCCAGTTCAGTCAAGAATGAAAAATTACCAAAATATTTTAATTAATTTCTTGCTATAAAATTCCTTTCTTCATTAAAATAATTTAGTGAAAATTAAATTTTATAAACTTTAGCCCGAATAAAAAAATTAAAATATGGATGAAAGCCATTAACAGTTCAATAAAATAACCACATACTTATTATTGTTAACAACTTAGACACGAGTTTTTTTACATTTGTCCTTCAAGTTTGGCTGAAAAAGGTCAACGGAAACTGTTCAAACATCTTCTTCAGCATTTGCTTATTTACTAGTAGTATGTTTTGGGAAGTTCGGGACCACTTTTTTCATACAAAGTTGGGAGCATGCCTACGCTACGCCGGCATTTAAGTTCATCAATTGGTACTCTTTACTGAGTCATAATGCATACACTCCTCGGAAATATAAATAAGTGCAATATTTAAGAAAATTAATATTTTTTACACAATTTGTAAAAAAATATGTAACCCTATTTAGAATATCATTACTTATAATATCAAATACGAATATAAGAGAAAAGGAAAATTAAGTGAAACGAAAGTTATTGATCGGTTGATTAAGGTAGCATATAATTTATATTGATAACACTTAATAAACATTTTCTAAAATTATTTGCAGGTAATTTATCTGTTACTTACTGTTTACATCCTTAATGTTTTTTTTTCTAGTTTGGTACTCTACAATATCAGTCTAATGAATAGTTTTTTTTATAGTTTGGCACCCTACAATGTCTATTTAGTGAAGAATTAAGTTGAATCTTTGCTTATGCTACAGTTCATATAGTATATATTTATACCTTTTACATGCTGATACAATAAAATTTATATTTTAATAACCTAAGTTCATGGTTTATTTAATGTTTTGATAATACTTAGTATAAGTTTAAATATAGTAAAACCTCGAAGTCATATTTACTCTATATCATTTACTTTAAATCCAATTTTATTTTCACGCCACAGTCGGTTGGCTTACTCAATAAGATATTCCTTAGGTTCGATACATTGGAGAGATAATATTTTGTATATATACTTTATATATATATATATATATATATATTTTAAAGCCAAAGTTTTGTTTACAAATGGTTTGTGCTTTATTGCGATACAGACTTGTATTCTTAACCGCGCATACATTTTAAATTATTACAATTGCTTTTTTTAAATAAACATATGGCGAATGACAGCAAAATAAATGATTTTTACATAAATTATTTAACATTAAAGTGAACAATTTTTAAAAACTAAGAAGTAAATAAATAAAAATAAAAAAATATATATGTATGTATGAATGTACATACATATGTATGTATACATATTCTGAGCAAAAACATTTAGGTTTAAAATTCATATATTTTGGTGTTGTTATAAAAATACAATATATAATAAAAATATTTAAAGCACAGCAAAACTGTGAAAAACAAAAACAACTTTTTGTATGAGTTAAAACAATGAAACAACAGTAAAACTAATTGATAGAAATGTGTATGTAACAGTTCATGCAAACGAAAATAACGCTGAAATAAATAAAACAAAACAATATCAACTACTTAACGGCTAAGCCAATTGTTAAACTCTCTCTTGGGACAAGTGCTGCCGAGCCCGCAAGTATTGCCGCGACGGCAAAGACAATTTTAGTAAGAAATGATACCGTGAACTCAAACACAGACGCAATGGAAAACCCTCTAGTAAAAAGATGTCAAAAGCCTTAAGTAGAAGTTAGTATGGACAGATATATAACAGTGCTTAAACGGGGTCGTAGCCCTACCTCTTCAGCTGTTGCTTCGGTCTCAAAACAACAATCTTTTGATAGAAAATATTCACAAAATCAATCCTGGGGGATGAACCCTCAGAAGCACCAAACTTGAAAAAGTTCTCCAATGCTCCCCCGATATATCTTCGGGAGCAAAACTCAAACAAGCTAATAAAGAGTTTGATTTCGGTGATAGGTGAAAATTCTTTTTACGTAGCTGCAATCAAGCGTGGTATAGTTGTATAAACGAAACAAAAATACAAGTAAATCATGAGAATGATTTTCGCAATATAATTAACAAATTTGAAGCTGTTAAAAAAAGTTTTTATACATACCCACTGAAGAGCAGTAAAGGTCTTCAGGTAGTGATTTTGGGAATTGAATCTTGTGTGGACCCAGAAGAAATTAAAACTTTCTTGGAAGAAAAAGGCTTAAAAGTAAAACATGTAGTAAATATTAAAAAAAAAATATTCCCAACCATTATTTCGAGTGGAGTTAAAACCCGGCGAAGTAAAGCTTAAAAAAAAGAAAAGCATCCTTTTTTACAATTTGAAATATACTCTGTAAAGAAGAAAAACTATAGAAGAGCCACACAAAAGAAATGGTCCCGTTCAATGTTTAAACTGTCAAGAATTTGGTCATACTATGGCATACTGCAATTTACCCTCTGTTTGCGTAGTATGTGGTGAATTACATTGTTCAGTTCTTTGCGATAAGTCTAACACCGAACCCAACGTTAAAATATGTAGCAACTGTTGCGGTAATAACACTGGCAAATATAGAAGATACCCTGTATATACTATCGTCAATCAAACGTCTGGATCGAAAACTAATCCCTCTCAAACGCAGGTAACAAATCAAGTAAACTCAAATGACATTCAGGCTAATGCATGTTGCTTCGTCAAGTTATGATGAAACTCCAGTTTCAAATTTAAGTCATTTAGAAAAAACCATGAAAACATTAGTGCAAACAGTAACTAATTTTACGAACGCAATGGGTAATATGATGCAGGAAATTCTTAGAATGCAATCTATGTTATTGCAAGCTGTACTTTACAAGCCATGAACTGTTTAAAAATTTGTTTTTGGAACGCAAACGGCATCCGCCAACATAAAAACGAATTAGAATACTTTCTTAAAAATAAACAAATTGACGTCATGATGGTTTCTGAAATTCATTTGACCTCATGAAATATGTTTAAATCAGTGGTTATATAATATATGATACCAATAACCCTTGAGATAGAGCTTGTGGATGTTATGCTATTTCAATAAAAAACCCAATTAAACACTACCTAATGTGTGATCATTGTGAAGATTATATCCAAGGAACGAACATTTGTGTTGAAGAGCTAAATCGAAACATAGTAATTTCATCCTTATACTCACCAACTAGATTTGCAATATTAGAAAGCCAATATTATAAATATTATAAGTCATTAGGGCCCTGTTTCCTGGCTGTTGGCGATTATAACGCTAAACATGCCTCCTGGGGGTTACGACGGATAACACCAAAGGGTCGTATTTTGTGTAATACCATCTCCAAAATTAATTTAAATGTTTTCGCTAGCGGACAACCAACATATTGGCCTGCTGATCCGCAAAAAATCCCAGATGTCATCGATTTTGGCGTGGTTAAAAACATCCCCACAGAAACGATTCACGTTGAAGCTTCCTAAGAATTATTCTCTGAGCACACACCTACAATTGTTACTATAAAAAACACCAATAGAATTGTATCTCCCACAAATAAATTGGTTAAAATATAAAAAATATCTCAGTACCCATTGCAGAGAAAATATACCGCTTAGCACACCAGAGAATATGGATCTCTCAATTATTAATATTGACAGTTACCTTAAACTAGCTGTTCAACATTCCAGTATTGGCCCAAAAAAAAAAAAAAACAAAAAATAGTAAAATATATTCCACAGATGTCGTGCGGTTCCTGATTGAAAATAGGAGAGTTCGAATAGAGTGGCAACTGAACACACCACCGCAACTTAAGAATTTATTTAAAGAGTGCACAAAAAAGCTAAGAAAGTTACTGCAGACTCAGAAAACGGCTTCTCCATCTAAAGGAACTTGCTGCAACTCCACAATCAGGCTACTCATTATGGCGTGCAGCTAGAAATCTAAAAATGCCAGTTATATCCAAGCCACCATTAAGAAACTTGAATGGTAGTTGGTCAAGAAACATATTAAAAAGGGAAATCTATGTAAATGACTTGAAAAACGTATTTACACCAAATATATCTCATGATATAACGATCGAGTTACCACCTGTTGCTGCTAGAGCAGCTATTCCCCTAAGATTTGAGACAATCGAAAAGGCTATTTGTAACTTCAACACTAAGCACCTCGCATAGCAAAGAAAATTATTCTTTTTATTTTTAATGCTTTTTTACGCCTTGAATACTATCCTCAAAATTGGCAGCTTTCCTTAGTTACCATGATACCAAATCCAGGTAAAGATCATACAAAAGGTGAGTTATATATGCCTATTAGCTTATTATCAAATATATCAAAGCTGTTTGAGAAATTATTAGTTTAAAAAAAATTTTTTTTTTCGTATTTATTTATTGAATGTTCATAAAATATATGAACTAACAATAATTAATCAAATCTTAATCTAGCAATTCTAAGGTTTGCGTCCTGCCAATGCCAGTCGACAGTACCCCAAAAACGGTTCACATTGATGTTAAGCGCTCTTCGGATAAGTTCTGCAGTGTATCTTCTCCTTAAGCGAGTGTGGCCACCATCATTTAAAATATTTCGAGCAAATGGGGTTGGGTGCGATTCGAGCCTTTTTAAGTATTTAATTGAATATTTTGTGATCATCGATTTTACTGATGGTACATCGAGGTCTTTGTGAATGTTCGAGTTTTTTACATACCAGGGAGCGGACGTAATGATTCGAAGAATTTTGTTTTGACGCCTTTGTATTTTCTCTATGTTGGAAGCCGAGGACGTGCCCCATAACTGGATACCATAGCACCATATTGGCTTTAAGATAGAGTTGTAAATAAGGAGTTTACAATCTAGACTTAGGGTCGAATTTCTTCCAATGAGCCTATTTATTTGAACTGCTTTTAGTTTCATTTGAGTTAACTTTGCCTCTACATGGCATTTCCACGTTAAACGTCGATCTAAATGTAAACCGAGATATTTTACATTCGAATGTTGTGGTATTATTTGGTTATTGATTTTAATAGGGGGACATGATTCTCTACGCAAAGTAAATGTTATATGTATGCATTTTTGTACGTTCACCTTTATTTTCCATTGTTTCAAAATTAACATCATCAATTCGGATTTAGAAGAAAACAGAGCACAATTGATCAAACTCATCGAATAGGAAATGTCATAAGAAAGGCGTTTGAAGAAAAAAAATTATTGCTCAGCACACTTCATTGATGTTTCGCAAGTTTTTGATAAAGTCTGGCATGAAGGCTTATTACATAAATTGAAGGAAAATTTACCAGCAAAAACACACAAGCTGCTACTAAGTCGGTCGTCAACTTATTATTTAAGAAGGAAATTTCTTAAGTTCACCTCAGCCAATTGTCGCTGGAGTCCCACAAGGTAGCATCCTGGGCCCTCTATTGTATTTAATTTATACTTCGGAAATGCCAACAAACAACTACACCCAACCTTTACAGCTTACTTACAGCATCATATATTTCAACTTGGAATATGGTTAAGACAATGGAGGATAATGGTCAATGAGCAAAAATGTATACATATAACATTTACTTTGCGCCGGGAATCTTGCCCCCCTATTACAATTAATAATCAAATAATTCCAGAACATTTGCATGTAAAATATCTCGGTATACATCTGGATCGGCGATTAGCGTGGAAAGGCCATATAGAGGCAAAATTAACTGGAATGAAACTAAAAGCCATTCAAATTCATTGGCTTATTGGAAGAAATTCTGTCCTTAGCCTCGATTGCGAGCTTCTTATTTACAACTCTATCTTAAAGCCTATCTGGTGCTTCGGTATTCAACTATGGGAGACTGCCTCGGCTAGCCGCTCCCTGGTATGTTAAAAACTCAAACATTCATAAGGATCTCAATGTGCCTTTAGTTAAAACCATGATAACAAAATATGCAGTAAAATATTTAAAAAGGCTTGAACAACACCCAAATCCATTAGCTCGAAATATTTTAATTTATCCAATTAGATAAGAGCGATAAACTCCTGTATATGTATGTGAACAGAACCCGTGATGAAGAACATTTTTGTCTGGCACTGGCAGGACATAAATAAAGTATTAGGATAAGATTTGATTAATTATTGTTAGTTCATATTTAATATATGAAGATTTAATAAATAAATAATGATTAAAAAAAAACAATGGTTAACATTATTAGCTGATTTTTATAGTTCAAGTATCATTCATCTCCTTCCAACCTTAAGTGTTGAACCTCATACTCGGTATTCCAAATCTTTACATCCCGCATACTCTCCCACAAGATTCCCCGTTTTGCTAACACTAGTGTATAGCTAATTCACTTTTTGTGTTATATATTAAAAATTAATGTATAACATAAACTTAAAGTCGCTTTTGCCAACTAAATAATTAATCTGATACATTTTCAACTTTTTTTCACTGATTTAGTGTGTATGTTGCCAAAAATTTTATTCTTATTCTTATATTATATTTGTTTATAATAACGACCTCGTAGTGTTTGCTTAATATATCGTATTACATTCCTTCAAAAATTCAAATTATACAAACTGAGTATTGATAATTATTAACAATCAATTTAAAGCAACATAAAAAATTTTATATACGTACATATGTGAGTGAGTACAATTAAATGCGTAGTAACCAGTTCAATATCAATACGCCACTCGGTATTTTGTTTATTTCAGCGGTGGGCGATGGTTTGCCTGGATTACGAAGTTTTTCGGGTTTTTACATTTAATCGTCGTGTTTTTTTTACCAGAGCTGCTAAAAATGCAAAAATTGCCCTACTAAGGTATTCCTTAAAAATCCCCAAAACATACCATACACTACTAACTTAAAAAAAAGTAGGTTTAAAATAGAGAAATAAATTAAAAAAACTATTTTTTAGCAGTCAAAACAAGAAGAAACAACAATATTTACATTGAATAACACATACACGTGTTTGTGTGATGTTGTTTTCGCTCATTTACTACTGCCCACAAACTGCAAATCTTGAATTCATTGTTTCATGGATAAACAGTAACAAAGGCAACCCGAAAAACAAATACAACAGAAGGAAAAAAGTAATATTTTATTCAGTTGCTTAATAAATTTTAACAAAGCAGGACTGTTGCGCGTGTTGTTACTTTGGCAAATTTTGCAATTTCGTAGTGGTACATTGACAATATATTTATTGTGCTGTGATCAAGCTGTGCTTATGTATGTTTTTTCAGCTTGTTTTAAAAACGTTTCAGCAATCATGAGGGATGATGAATTATATAATAATCAAGTTTTTTTTTTTTTAATTCATTTTATTTTTTGCATATTTACGTAAGTATAAATAGTACACATTTTGAAATTTTTGCTCACGGTCTTTTCGATTTCAGGTGACAATATACATATATATATTTTACCGTAAAGGAAAACTTGATGTATTATATAATAATAATATTTTTACTAAACTTTTTTTTTTTTTTTTTTTGCAAATTTACATACAGTTTGAAAAACTTTTCAAAATTTTCTCTAAGTGTAAATCAACTAATATACTCTCTTTTATTCAATGTTCTCTATCTGCCCTTCGCTGGTTTAGATATAAATAAAAAAAAAAAATTTTAAGAAACGCTTTTCTTTACCTTAATATATTGATCAGTTGTGAACACAAAATGAATATGAATACTAAAAAATCGACTAATAGTTAAAAAATAAGAACATTTCAAACAACCTAAACTTTTAAATCAAAATGGAAAAAATCTTACACATCTCTTAAAGAAAATCGTGGGGCGCCCATGCCAACCTGAACTTAAAAAAAATTACTGAAAGAAATACAACCAGTCATATTTAAAGCTACGAATTTTCAATTATTGAGCATTTTGTTTCATAACAACTCGCCCCACGCTTTTCTTTAAGGGATGTGTGCCCCCCCCTTTATTTCATCCTGGCTACGCCCATGAATTCGAGTATTGTCATCGGGATTTTGAATGCCCGCAAAGTTTCATTCATTTACATTGAGTAAAAGGCGGTTAAATTAACGTTACAAGATTTGATGCTCCGAAGTGAAACTAAAGAAAAGCATTTTCCAAAAAAAAAAAAAATTTGCCCCCCCCCCTAGATTTCATCCTGGCTACGCCAATGTATTCGAGTATTGCTATCGGAAGTATGAACGCCTGCAAAGTTTTATCCATTTGCATTGAGTAGAACGCAGTCAAAAAAGCATTTTACCAAAAAAAATTTTATTTTTTCTTATTTTAAACTGGGAATTATTTCCTTGTGAAGGTTAAGCTTCGTACAGACGATGGTCAGATCTTACAATATTGGTAAGCAGCGTTGCTTAAATTGCATTAAAATTGGCTAAAATGTCTTACAACTGTTTGAACATTGTAAGCTCAATTGTATTTGCAGAATTTTGCTGCTGGCAACGCCTGCTTACAATATGGTAAGATCTGACCATCGTCTGTACGAAGCTTTACTTTATATTATATTAAACATTTTTTCATTTTTCGAATTTATTCTATGAGTTAAATTTCAGGTCTGTATTTTATAAAGCTTTTTTGTAATAGTTCTATTCTTTTAATTTTTCAGAAATGACTTTATACACTATCAGACTATTATATTGTATTTTCTTTTTTACATTTAACCTTAGCCTTCCTTTGGAAAGCAATGAAGTATATTGAATGTACAGAAAAATTTACAATTATTAGACACCAGCAGAATGTAATGCATTTTCTGGCCCGCTACGGCCTTCGTCAGCATTCTTTGTGTCTCACTGGATAGTGTTACTTTATAAATTGAATGTATTTAACTCAACTATTTTAACAATTAGAAACTGGGAATTATTTCCTTGTGAAGGTTACTTTATATTATATTAATCATTTTTTCATTTTTCGAATTTATTCTATGAGTTAAATTTCAGGTCTGTATTTTATAAAGCTTTTTTGTAATAGTTCTATTCTTTTAATTTTTCAGAAATGACTTTATGCACTATCAGACTATTATATTGTATTTTCTTTTTTACATTTTACCTTAGCCTTCCTTTGGAAAGCAATGAAGTATATTGAATGTACAGAAAAATTTACAATTATTAGACACCAGCAGAATGTAGTGCATTTTCTGGCCCGCTACGGCCTTCGTCAGCATTCTTTGTGTCTCACTGGATAGTGTTACTTTATAAATTGAATGTATTTAACTCAACTATTTTAACAATTAGAAACTGGGAATTATTTCCTTGTGACTTTATACACTATCAGACTATTATATTGTATTTTCTTTTTTACATTTTACCTTAGCCTTCCTTTGGAAAGCAATGAAGTATATTGAATGTACAGACAAATTTACAATTATCAGACACCAGCAGCATTTTCTGGCCCGCTACGGCCTTCGTCAGCATTCTTTGTGTCTCACTGGATAGTGTTACTTTATATTGTATATTGTTTTTTATGTTCCCAATTAAAATTTTTTGTTTAACTTGGAAAAACTTAAGTTTTCATATATCCAATTTTAACGAAAATAGTTAATTATAACTATGAAATTCCATTTAGACAATGAAAATTTTCATTTACCCAAGGAAAATTTTTTTATGAAAATGATTCGAAGCATATATGAAGCATTTTTCTTTCAGTGTACAATTGAATTTCTATTTTAATAACCATATTACATGGTTTATTCCATGTGTTGATAACACTTAGTAAAAGTTTATATATAATATAAACTTAAAGTCGTGAATATAAAATCATGTTACAAAATCAATAAGGATGATCTAAAAATATAATAAAATTTGGTTTTTGAATACTTAATGATGAAATGACTATTCTATATGCTTTAGTTATCATTTAAGAATTTAAAGATAATTGATTTTTTCTCATTATTACCGTTTTATACTTTTTATAGTTTAATAACCATACATACCACACAATGCCATATCAGTCATTATAATGCTATCCCATAACAACATATAGAATATCTTAAACAAGTAAGAAAGTGTAGTCGGTCAAGCCCGACCATATGATACCCTACACCACAATATTAAAAAACACATCATGCTTACATGTCCATATAAATATGGATTTATCTATGCTTATAAACTTCATTAAAATCGGATTGAAAGTTTGTGAGAGACAGAAATTGCCCTAACCTCCCCCTGTGGTCCTTTTTTTGAAAAACGGTATAGCTTACATATCGTCGGTTGATTATTTAATTGTCGTATGTGGATACAAATTACATACGACAATTAAAGAATCAGCCTACGATATGTGTCCATATAGATATAGATCTATCTATGTATGCCTTAAATTTCATTTTAATCGGTTTGAAAGGCATAAAATGCGCCTATCTCCCCTCGAGGTCCTATTTTTGAATGCAACCCTTGTGTCCATAAAGATATGGTTATATATATGTCTTAAATTTCATTAAAATCGGTTTGATTCTTTCTGAGAGGAAGAAATTTCCCCCTATTTTCCCTCGTGGTACTACGATTTGGCCCATTTTCAAAAGGCTTGGTGCTTGTGCCAATAAGAACCTATGTCCCAAATTTTCTAAAATTTTCTCCAAAATTTCGACCTGTACTTTGCGCACAAGTTTACACGGACAGCCAGCCTCTCAGAAACTATCAAACCGATTTTAATGAAATTGTAAACATAGATAGAACCATATCTATATATACACAAGCTATAAATTTTTTCAAAAATAGGACCACAAGGGGAGGTAGGGGCAATTGCTGCTTCTCACAAACTTTCAAACCAATTTTAATGAAGTTAATAAGCATAGATAAATCCATATTTATATGATTATTTAAGCATGATGTGTTTTTTAATACTGTGGTGTAGGGTATCATATGGTCGGGCTTGACCGACTATACTTCCTTACTTGTTTTTTTCTAGTTTGGTACTCTATAATGCCAGTTTAGTGAAGAATTTAGTTCAATCTATTCTTATGATACTAGTCATATTTATACCTTATACATTCTGATGCTCCTCAAGTTTTTATTTTAATAATCAAATTACAAAACTTATTTAATGTTTTTATAACACATAGTAAAAATTATATATAATATAAACTTGAAGTCGACTTTACCATTAGAATATTGAACGATATTGAACAAAATTTATTAAGATGACATAAAAAAAAGGGGATAGCACAAGGGTTTTGAATATCTAATTGGGAAAAACCTATCATATCGCTTATAATTATCAGTTAAGAATTTTAAGATAATTAATGTTTTTATCATTATTACCACTTTATATTTTTTCTAGTTTAATAACCATGCATGATCATCCATAGAATATCATAAGTACCATACTATTTATACAGTTAAAACCACAAAAAAAAAAATCACAAACTTAAGATGTCGTTTGGAAATAACAAAACAAAAGATTGAATATTCGGGTAGTTTAGAATACAATAGCTTGCCGTTACAAATTAAAGACTGTTGTACAATATCATCCTTCAAAAAAAAGTTAAAGGATTATTTGTTGCAAAATATCGATATGCTTCTTCTTTAATTCTAAAATCTAATAAATGTTTTATTTTTTAAGTTGGTATACTTTGGAATATGTATATTTAATTAATTTTTATGTTCGTATTTTAACTACTAGTTTTAAATATTGCCAGTATGTCTCTTTAATGCCCTAGAGGCGCTGAGACTTTGAATATTGTATGAATTTAGAACAATTTTGTTTAAATAAAATCTTAAATGAAAAAAAAAAAAAAAAAAAAAACTATATTTATTTATATAAAACCTTACTCCATTGATCATATCTTTATACTATATACAAACTAATATCACAAAATGTCTAGTTTAATAACCATATTTTATGATTTAATTATTGTTTATAAGAGGTTGCACAGCATATATTCGCGTAACTCAAAAACGGCTTAGTTTATTGAAATTACTAAGAAACCGAAATTCCGCAATTAATTATAAAGTGGGGTTGATCATACATTTCACCCATCTAGGAGCATCCTAAGCGCTGTTTTATACAAATATGGCGGTTTAATAAATTTGTTTAATTTGGCCGCTGCAGCCCGTAGGATGCTCCTAGATGGGTGAAATGTAGGACCAGTCCAACTTTATTATTAATTGCGGAATTTCGGCTTTTTTAGTAATTTCAATAAACTAACCCGATTTTTAGTTACGCGAATATATGCTGTGCAACCTCTTACATTTTCGAAATAACGGTATATCTTGAAAACAAGAGCTTACCTAAAATAACGGTTAGCACCACTGGATTAAGCGTGCCCCAATTAGGGTAAATTACCAGGTGCGCGGCTGGTCTGTTTTTTGCAACTAGCACAGTGAACTTATTGCTCAAAATTACAATATTTAAATTCTATTTTAAAATTATTTTTTTAAAGGTTGCGAAAGAAAAAAAATTATATCTTAAAAAAAACACCTCCTTCATAGTTTCATGATTTTTTAAGAACAGTTTAAGGTTTTTTTTATTAAAAAGAAAACAGCCAAATAAAATAATAGGTTTTTGACTTAGTCCGTTTTTAAAATTTAATATTTTGCAGATATTACATTTTTCCAAGAGAATTATTTTTTTCAATATACGGTTTGTAGCCCCAAGTATTCTCTTTAAAATGTCAAGTAGTTTTCAAGATATTGAAGAAATAAGCTTAACACATTCGGCTTATTCGGCGAAATGATGACATTATGAACATGACATAACTTTTGAAAAAAAAAAAAAAAAATTTTTTTCGTTCATATATGTTCCTTATAAGATAAAAGGAACCTTCTCACCAAATTTCATTAAAATCGGAAGGGGTCGTGTCCCACTCTTGGTCGTTTTGACATGGAATAACCCATGGGATACGTATGATTGAAGTTTTCTCTTTCATTTTAAACTTGTTATTGATTGTAAAATTTTCATATTAGTTATTTCATTGATTGTAAAATTTTCATATTAGTTATTTCATCGTCATTGAGATAAGTTATTTTCTTTTCTCATTAAAATCAACAATTCTTATATATGTATATATATATATATATATATATACATATATAATATATATATACATATATAATATATATATATATATATATATATATATATATATACATATATAAGAATTGTTGATTTTAATGAGAAAAGAAAATAACTTATCTCAATGACGATGAAATAACTAATATGAAAATTTTACAATCAATGAAATAACTAATATGAAAATTTTACAATCAATAACAAGTTTAAAATGAAAGAGAAAACTTCAATCATACGTATCCCATGGGTTATTCCATGTCAAAACGACCAAGAGTGGGACACGACCCCTTCCGATTTTAATGAAATTTGGTGAGAAGGTTCCTTTTATCTTATAAGGAACATATATGAACGAAAAAAAATTTTTTTTTTTTTTTTCAAAAGTTATGTCATGTTCATAATGTCATCATTTCGCCGAATAAGCCGAATGTGTTAAGCTTATTTCTTCAATATCTTGAAAACTACTTGACATTTTAAAGAGAATACTTGGGGCTACAAACCGTATATTGAAAAAAATAATTCTCTTGGAAAAATGTAATATCTGCAAAATATTAAATTTTAAAAACGGACTAAGTCAAAAACCTATTATTTTATTTGGCTGTTTTCTTTTAAATAAAAAAAACCTTAAACTGTTCTTAAAAAATCATGAAACTATGAAGGAGGTGTTTTTTTTAAGATATAATTTTTTTTCTTTCGCAACCTTTAAAAAAATAATTTTAAAATAGAATTTAAATATTGTAATTTTGAGCAATAAGTTCACTGTGCTAGTTGCAAAAAACAGACCAGCCGCGCACCTGGTAATTTACCCTAATTGGGGCACGCTTAATCCAGTGGTGCTAACCGTTATTTTAGGTAAGCTCTTGTTTTCAAGATATACCGTTATTTCGAAAATGTAAGAGGTTGCACAGCATATATTCGCGTAACTAAAAATCGGGTTAGTTTATTGAAATTACTAAAAAAGCCGAAATTCCGCAATTAATAATAAAGTTGGACTGGTCCTACATTTCACCCATCTAGGAGCATCCTACGGGCTGCAGCGGCCAAATTAAACAAATTTATTAAACCGCCATATTTGTATAAAACAGCGCTTAGGATGCTCCTAGATGGGTGAAATGTATGATCAACCCCACTTTATAATTAATTGCGGAATTTCGGTTTCTTAGTAATTTCAATAAACTAAGCCGTTTTTGAGTTACGCGAATATATGCTGTGCAACCTCTTATAAACAATAATTAAATCATAAAATATGGTTATTAAACTAGACATTTTGTGATATTAGTTTGTATATAGTATAAAGATATGATCAATGGAGTAAGGTGGTTTTATATAAATAAATATAGTTTTTTTTTTTTTTTTTTTTTCATTTAAGATTTTATTTAAACAAAATTGTTCTAAATTCATACAATATTCAAAGTCTCAGCGCCTCTAGGGCATTAAAGAGACATACTGGCAATATTTAAAACTAGTAGTTAAAATACGAACATAAAAATTAATTAAATATACATATTCCAAAGTATACCAACTTAAAAAATAAAACATTTATTAGATTTTAGAATTAAAGAAGAAGCATATCGATATTTTGCAACAAATAATCCTTTAACTTTTTTTTGAAGGATGATATTGTACAACAGTCTTTAATTTGTAACGGCAAGCTATTGTATTCTAAACTACCCGAATATTCAATCTTTTGTTTTGTTATTTCCAAACGACATCTTAAGTTTGTGATTTTTTTTTTTGTGGTTTTAACTGTATAAATAGTATGGTACTTATGATATTCTATGGATGATCATGCATGGTTATGAAACTAGAAAAAATATAAAGTGGTAATAATGATAAAAACATTAATTATCTTAAAATTCTTAACTGATAATTATAAGCGATATGATAGGTTTTTCCCAATTAGATATTCAAAACCCTTGTGCTATCCCCTTTTTTTTATGTCATCTTAATAAATTTTGTTCAATATCGTTCAATATTCTAATGGTAAAGTCGACTTCAAGTTTATATTATATATAATTTTTACTATGTGTTATAAAAACATTAAATAAGTTTTGTAATTTGATTATTAAAATAAAAACTTGAGGAGCATCAGAATGTATAAGGTATAAATATGACTAGTATCATAAGAATAGATTGAACTAAATTCTTCACTAAACTGGCATTATAGATACCCTACACCACAGTATTAAAAAACACATCATGCTTAAATAATCATA
Organism: Pollenia angustigena; assembly: GCA_930367215.1. Taxonomy (NCBI): domain Eukaryota; kingdom Metazoa; phylum Arthropoda; class Insecta; order Diptera; family Polleniidae; genus Pollenia; species Pollenia angustigena. The sequence continues at coordinate 1,345,051 of OV884061.1, forward strand.
TAAATATGGATTTATCTATGCTTATTAACTTCATTAAAATTGGGTTGAAAGTTTGTGAGAAGCAGCAATTGCCCCTACCTCCCCTTGTGGTCCTATTTTTTAAAAAATTTATAGCTTGTGTATATATAGATATGGTTCTATCTATGTTTACAATTTCATTAAAATCGGTTTGATAGTTTCTGAGAGGCTGGCTGTCCGTGTAAACTTGTGCGCAAAGTACAGGTCGAAATTTTGGAGAAAATTTTAGAAAATTTGGGACATAGGTTCTTATTGGCACAAGCACCAAGCCTTTTGAAAATGGGCCAAATCGTAGTACCACGAGGGAAAATAGGGGGAAATTTCTTCCTCTCAGAAAGAATCAAACCGATTTTAATGAAATTTAAGACATATATATAACCATATCTTTATGGACACAAGGGTTGCATTCAAAAATAGGACCTCGAGGGGAGATAGGCGCATTTTATGCCTTTCAAACCGATTAAAATGAAATTTAAGGCATACATAGATAGATCTATATCTATATGGACACATATCGTAGGCTGATTCTTTAATTGTCGTATGTAATTTGTATCCACATACGACAATTAAATAATCAACCGACGATATGTAAGCTATACCGTTTTTCAAAAAAAGGACCACAGGGGGAGGTTAGGGCAATTTCTGTCTCTCACAAACTTTCAATCCGATTTTAATGAAGTTTATAAGCATAGATAAATCCATATTTATATGGACATGTAAGCATGATGTGTTTTTTAATATTGTGGTGTAGGGTATCATATGGTCGGGCTTGACCGACTACACTTTCTTACTTGTTTAAGATATTCTATATGTTGTTATGGGATAGCATTATAATGACTGATATGGCATTGTGTGGTATGTATGGTTATTAAACTATAAAAAGTATAAAACGGTAATAATGAGAAAAAATCAATTATCTTTAAATTCTTAAATGATAACTAAAGCATATAGAATAGTCATTTCATCATTAAGTATTCAAAAACCAAATTTTATTATATTTTTAGATCATCCTTATTGATTTTGTAACATGATTTTATATTCACGACTTTAAGTTTATATTATATATAAACTTTTACTAAGTGTTATCAACACATGGAATAAACCATGTAATATGGTTATTAAAATAGAAATTCAATTGTACACTGAAAGAAAAATGCTTCATATATGCTTCGAATCATTTTCATAAAAAAATTTTCCTTGGGTAAATGAAAATTTTCATTGTCTAAATGGAATTTCATAGTTATAATTAACTATTTTCGTTAAAATTGGATATATGAAAACTTAAGTTTTTCCAAGTTAAACAAAAAATTTTAATTGGGAACATAAAAAACAATATACAATATAAAGTAACACTATCCAGTGAGACACAAAGAATGCTGACGAAGGCCGTAGCGGGCCAGAAAATGCTGCTGGTGTCTGATAATTGTAAATTTGTCTGTACATTCAATATACTTCATTGCTTTCCAAAGGAAGGCTAAGGTAAAATGTAAAAAAGAAAATACAATATAATAGTCTGATAGTGTATAAAGTCACAAGGAAATAATTCCCAGTTTCTAATTGTTAAAATAGTTGAGTTAAATACATTCAATTTATAAAGTAACACTATCCAGTGAGACACAAAGAATGCTGACGAAGGCCGTAGCGGGCCAGAAAATGCACTACATTCTGCTGGTGTCTAATAATTGTAAATTTTTCTGTACATTCAATATACTTCATTGCTTTCCAAAGGAAGGCTAAGGTAAAATGTAAAAAAGAAAATACAATATAATAGTCTGATAGTGCATAAAGTCATTTCTGAAAAATTAAAAGAATAGAACTATTACAAAAAAGCTTTATAAAATACAGACCTGAAATTTAACTCATAGAATAAATTCGAAAAATGAAAAAATGATTAATATAATATAAAGTAACCTTCACAAGGAAATAATTCCCAGTTTCTAATTGTTAAAATAGTTGAGTTAAATACATTCAATTTATAAAGTAACACTATCCAGTGAGACACAAAGAATGCTGACGAAGGCCGTAGCGGGCCAGAAAATGCATTACATTCTGCTGGTGTCTAATAATTGTAAATTTTTCTGTACATTCAATATACTTCATTGCTTTCCAAAGGAAGGCTAAGGTTAAATGTAAAAAAGAAAATACAATATAATAGTCTGATAGTGTATAAAGTCATTTCTGAAAAATTAAAAGAATAGAACTATTACAAAAAAGCTTTATAAAATACAGACCTGAAATTTAACTCATAGAATAAATTCGAAAAATGAAAAAATGTTTAATATAATATAAAGTAAAGCTTCGTACAGACGATGGTTAGATCTTACCATATTGTATTGTCTGCAAATACAATTGAGCTTACAATGTTCAAACAGTTGTAAGACATTTTAGCCAATTTTAATGCAATTTAAGCAACGCTGCTTACCAATATTGTAAGATCTGACCATCGTCTGTACGAAGCTTAACCTTCACAAGGAAATAATTCCCAGTTTAAAATAAGAAAAAATAAAATTTTTTTTGGTAAAATGCTTTTTTGACTGCGTTCTACTCAATGCAAATGGATAAAACTTTGCAGGCGTTCATACTTCCGATAGCAATACTCGAATACATTGGCGTAGCCAGGATGAAATCTAGGGGGGGGGGCAAATTTTTTTTTTTTTTGGAAAATGCTTTTCTTTAGTTTCACTTCGGAGCATCAAATCTTGTAACGTTAATTTAACCGCCTTTTACTCAATGTAAATGAATGAAACTTTGCGGGCATTCAAAATCCCGATGACAATACTCGAATTCATGGGCGTAGCCAGGATGAAATAAAGGGGGGGGCACACATCCCTTAAAGAAAAGCGTGGGGCGAGTTGTTATGAAACAAAATGCTCAATAATTGAAAATTCGTAGCTTTAAATATGACTGGTTGTATTTCTTTCAGTAATTTTTTTTAAGTTCAGGTTGGCATGGGCGCCCCACGATTTTCTTTAAGAGATGTGTAAGATTTTTTCCATTTTGATTTAAAAGTTTAGGTTGTTTGAAATGTTCTTATTTTTTAACTATTAGTCGATTTTTTTAGTATTCATATTCATTTTGTGTTCACAACTGATCAATATATTAAGGTAAAGAAAAGCGTTTCTTAAAATTTTTTTTTTTTATTTATATCTAAACCAGCGAAGGGCAGATAGAGAACATTGAATAAAAGAGAGTATATTAGTTGATTTACACTTAGAGAAAATTTTGAAAAGTTTTTCAAACTGTATGTAAATTTGCAAAAAAAAAAAAAAAAAAAGTTTAGTAAAAATATTATTATTATATAATACATCAAGTTTTCCTTTACGGTAAAATATATATATGTATATTGTCACCTGAAATCGAAAAGACCGTGAGCAAAAATTTCAAAATGTGTACTATTTATACTTACGTAAATATGCAAAAAATAAAATGAATTAAAAAAAAAAAAACTTGATTATTATATAATTCATCATCCCTCATGATTGCTGAAACGTTTTTAAAACAAGCTGAAAAAACATACATAAGCACAGCTTGATCACAGCACAATAAATATATTGTCAATGTACCACTACGAAATTGCAAAATTTGCCAAAGTAACAACACGCGCAACAGTCCTGCTTTGTTAAAATTTATTAAGCAACTGAATAAAATATTACTTTTTTCCTTCTGTTGTATTTGTTTTTCGGGTTGCCTTTGTTACTGTTTATCCATGAAACAATGAATTCAAGAAATTCCGCAATTAATTATAAAGTGGGGTTGATCATACATTTCACCCATCTAGGAGCATCCTAAGCGCTGTTTTATACAAATATGGCGGTTTAATAAATTTGTTTAATTTGGCCGCTGCAGCCCGTAGGATGCTCCTAGATGGGTGAAATGTAGGACCAGTCCAACTTTATTATTAATTGCGGAATTTCGGCTTTTTTAGTAATTTCAATAAACTAACCCGATTTTTAGTTACGCGAATATATGCTGTGCAACCTCTTACATTTTCGAAATAACGGTATATCTTGAAAACAAGAGCTTACCTAAAATAACGGTTAGCACCACTGGATTAAGCGTGCCCCAATTAGGGTAAATTACCAGGTGCGCGGCTGGTCTGTTTTTTGCAACTAGCACAGTGAACTTATTGCTCAAAATTACAATATTTAAATTCTATTTTAAAATTATTTTTTTAAAGGTTGCGAAAGAAAAAAAATTATATCTTAAAAAAAACACCTCCTTCATAGTTTCATGATTTTTTAAGAACAGTTTAAGGTTTTTTTTATTAAAAAGAAAACAGCCAAATAAAATAATAGGTTTTTGACTTAGTCCGTTTTTAAAATTTAATATTTTGCAGATATTACATTTTTCCAAGAGAATTATTTTTTTCAATATACGGTTTGTAGCCCCAAGTATTCTCTTTAAAATGTCAAGTAGTTTTCAAGATATTGAAGAAATAAGCTTAACACATTCGGCTTATTCGGCGAAATGATGACATTATGAACATGACATAACTTTTGAAAAAAAAAAAAAAATTTTTTTTTCGTTCATATATGTTCCTTATAAGATAAAAGGAACCTTCTCACCAAATTTCATTAAAATCGGAAGGGGTCGTGTCCCACTCTTGGTCGTTTTGACATGGAATAACCCATGGGATACGTATGATTGAAGTTTTCTCTTTCATTTTAAACTTGTTATTGATTGTAAAATTTTCATATTAGTTATTTCATTGATTGTAAAATTTTCATATTAGTTATTTCATCGTCATTGAGATAAGTTATTTTCTTTTCTCATTAAAATCAACAATTCTTATATATGTATATATATATATATATATCAGGCGCGGATTCAGGGGGGTGAAAATAAGGAAATTTCCCCCCGTAAATTATAAAAATATGTTTTGTTAATTTCGATAATACATGAATTCCCAATAAAAATATTTTTTTAATGTACAAAATTTTTGGAAATCGCAGCAAGGTTTTTTTCGTTTTTTTTTTGGAATCTCTAACGAAATTTTCAATAAGTATTTTTTAATGAATGAATCTCTAACGATTTTCAATCCATATTTAAATCCTAATAGTTATTTATTAGATATTTCCAATGAAACATCTAATTTACCGTATCCAATTACTTATTATACTACATTCAATCCCAGCAGGTGCCATCTATATCCAAAGACTAAACGTTTGACTTGATAATGCGTGCGGTTGAATTATTAAAAAGCCTTAGAATTTTCAATATTTATGTATGTAAGTGTTATATGAATCAAAATTCTACTCGATAATTTTTGACGAAAGCAGTGATTTGTCGGGGAAACGCCAGATTTCCTTATCTTTAAGATTTTTCAACATACAACAAAAAGTTTTTAGGGAAGAATTTATTGGCTTTGTTGTAAACTCATTTGAAGAGGCTTCAAAAGATATTGATGACGTTGATGTGTCAATTGATGCGAAGGAACTATCATCAATAGTTTTTTAAGCTTTGACAAATTTTGATATTGACCTAAAAACTTGTGTTCCATATGGGTGTCCTCTGATGTCAGCAGAAAATGGAGCTGTTCAAAATTTCTGGAAAAGGGACAAATGCGAAACAAACGCCTTGCTACTCCCATAAATCGAACAACTCAATTTCTAAAAGCAATAATGTGTCATTAATACAAAAAGTTGTATCATTTGTTAAAGAAACGACAAAAATTTTTAAATATAATCATCCTAAGCAAAAACAGTTTTAGCAAAGTATTTGGGAGCCAAACTCTCTTCAGTATGCGTCTTTGCAACAAGTGCACATTTTATAGTAGAAGCTTTGGAAAAAATATCTGAGTGGAAATGATGTAGTATCTCTACCTTTATATTAAGGAACTCCTTAGTACGTTTGAACTTATTTGCGGAATATACATATTTAGTGTGATACTTGTTGAAACACAGCCACTAAGTATCATTTTACAAAAGCAAGATATAGATCTTCAAAAAGGATCAAGCCTTATCAAAATTTTAATCATGTGCCTTGAAGAAAAAAGAAATAAAGCCGAAGAACAATTTAAAGCGATTTTTGAAAAAGTTAAAGTTATTTGCGTTCAAATCGAGGTTCCTATCGAAAAGAAAAGATTTAAACGAAAAAATCACATCCAAAATGTTGAAGATTACTACCGAGTTTTAGGTTACTTTCCTCTAATTAAATTTATTTTAGAAGATCTCATAACAACTTTTTCAATACATATCCCAAATGTATTGAACCTAAACTTCTACCTCAGAGTGTAATCAAGTCATATACAGATACAAAACTGTTAAAACTACAACTAGGTGATGAGCTGATTATATTTGATAAAAGAGATAAACACCTACTAAGATCTAAACTTGAGCCGGATCTATCAGATAACGTTGTAGATGCTTTAATAAACTGTGATGAAGATAATTACCCAAATCTAAGAAAAATATTTAAAATTTTCGTTTCAATGCTCGTCAGGAAAGCTACGAACGGGAGGTCATTTCCTACCCTTCGACGAATAAAAACATGGCTCAGATCAACAATGACAGAAGATAGACTGAACTGTCTAAATTTGCCTCACAAGGAAATCATAAATTGCTTATTTAAAAAGATTAATGTATATTAAACTGATCTTATATTTTATTTAACCTTTTTGTTGAGTTTTTTTTAATATAATATACGCATATTGTTTTTAATAAACTTTTAAAAACAAATTTTTTATTTTTTTGTATCATACAAAATTTCCCCCCCGTAAGGCTCAAGCTGGATCCGCGCCTGATATATATATATATATACATATCGAGCCTTTGGTGCAATACCGTAGTAATTCAAAAAATCGTGAACTGAGAAAAATGCATTTGAAGTTTTCAGTCATCTTTTTGATAGTATTTTCGTTTACTAAAGTTATTTTTTTTACAAGTTTTTTAATGAAGAGGAATGTTTTATAATTAAATTAGGTAAAAAATTACTAAAAATATGAAATATTTATTTATATTTAAGTATTTTGTATCAACCTATCAATAATGTATCGTTATTGTCACAAAATTAACGACAAAATTATTAATTAATTCGGAATATATCGATATAACAAATAAACTTTTAAGATTTTTTAAATTATGCCGAAATTAATCCATATATTATAAAAAAATAAGAAAACAATATAGATTTTTGGATTTTTATAAATTTTTCAGTTTAATTTGATTTTTATTTTCATAGTTTAAAAATATATAAAAACTTAAAAGAAATTTCTAATTCATTATCCATAACTAAAAAGCGAAAAAAAGATTTACAGAAAAACTACAAATTTTAGTAAAATGTCTTATAAACTGACGGTATTAAATTATTTTTAATTAAGTCCATAAGATCAGATATTTTTTTATCTGAAATTCCTGGTTTTGTTCGGTAGGCCTTGTTTAGTTGTATTTCGAATTTGTTTTTATTTTTAATCACAACGATCTCCTGAAACTCGGTCTCCGTATATGATGTTTTAATAAATATAGATCTTGGAGCAGTTGACAAAATTTTTATTACTTTTAATTCAGATATTTTCATTTGTTTTAAGTTTGTTAAGTCGGAGGCAAGTTGTTTTATATCTAGAAAATCTTCGTAAGACATTTCTACAACATGAAAAGGTTCTCCTTTCTTTTTTGCTGACTTGACAATAGAGATAAAAGATTCAGGAGAGTATATAATTCCACTTTTCAGCATTCGTCTGACTTCTTTTTCTATGACTGCATGACAGGAATCACCTTCATTTTGTGTGTGACCCTTAATGAGGTACTTATGTGTTATGGAATTAAAGCCAAACTTTTTAAAAGCATAAACTTATTTTTTTGTTGGCCAGCGCAATTATTGGAGTAAAATATAATGTCGGATTCCTTAGGAAACCACGATGAGCATTAGATTCATCCCAAATAAAGCATGTACATTTCTTGTTTTTTAAATCGTATACCGTAAAGTTAAATACATTTAATTTGCTTTTGTAGTAAAATGCTGATGTGTTCCCCTTCGGAATTTGAACTACTGCTTCCAAGTCATAAACACTTACAAAGGCATTGGTTTGGTTTTCATCATTTTCTTTTTCGGTTCTGGATAGTTGTTTTTCTAATTGGTGTTGCTCATATCTTAATTTCATGTCTTCTTTGTCTTCCCCAGTTACATTTTCAAAGGCTGTACACAGTTCACATACATCATTTTTTGGGGAAAAAAAAGGAAATGTTGTAATCTTCATTAAATACTCTATAGAAAAAGTTATAGGACGAATGACTCATTTGAATTTTTGCAACTTTCAACATAATCTCTATAAATACTTGAAACAGTTTTGCCACCATCAATATATCGTCTGGTACTTTTAGCTCTCGTATAATGACTATCAATTTGCGGAATTTTTTCAATGAATGACTTAACTCCGTCCTTGATTTTTTGATCTATAGTTGCGTGATTTGAATGCCTTCCTCTTTGATCTATTTCCATAACACATCCAGCTATCTTTTCTCTTTTTTCAACAACAGTCATAATGTTACGATCATTTATGCATAACGTATTTTTCAAAAATAACTTACACACTCTTATATCTTCACCATTCTTTTTTAAATAAAAGGAGTTGTTGTTTCTTCTTGGACCTCTCATTCCCCCAATTCGAATATATCGATAAGTGGGAACAACGTCTACCATGGAATTCGAAATGAATTGTCTCTGTTTTTCTATGTCACCGAGCTCCCAAAATTATGAAAACAACGCTTTTCGATCTTCATCCGTAAAGTTATCAGAACATTTTTGTGCGCATCGCTGTGAGCATGGAGCTTTAATTTCTTTTTTAGGACAAACTCTTTTATGCTTAGAATTTGAAATGTATTCTTGGCCGCTGTTCCTTAGTTTTTTTGTCATTGTCCTTTTCCATTTATCATTATTACGTTTTCTTCCACGTATCGGGCTTTGGAGTTCGTTGTTTGCTGATGAATTTTCACATGTAGATTCTTGTAATATTTGTTCATTCAGAGAATTTATTATATCTTCATCGTCCAATCCTTCAGTATTAGCGGTTTCAATTTCTTGTAAACAGTCTTCCATTATTCAAATTATTTTCTTCCTTAAGTTTTAATTTTATATATTAAATATTATAAGAAATTAAATCAAAATGCACTTACCTGATACATATGTATGTAGTTTCCAGTTTTTTTTTTTTTTTTTTGTTATAGAGTTTTTATTTATAATAATACAACCACTTTATTGACGAACAGTCGAGCTTTACATGAAATAGAGAAATAACTCGCCTTGAAACAAATCTTTAAAAATAACAAATCGCATTGCTCATTTGAAATAACGGTGTATTGTAAATTAACACAAACAAAGTTGTAAATTCTTTTTCAATGACGTCATATTGCGAATTAGCATAAGAAGAAATGATAACTAATTTTTTTTCAACAAAGATGAATTGTAAAATAATACGATCAAGTAAAAAAGAACACAAATTATGCAGTTGTGTTCTTGTGCCTAAAACGTAGCAAAAAAAATTATTGCCTTATTGTTTTTTCACAATTAGTTTTCTGTTTGTAAGTTTCTTGTCATAAAGGAAATATTTCATTATTGCAAATAAATATTGTTGGACAAAGCTAGAGGCAATAAAGCCATTTTTAGCTGTAAAATCTGAACAGTTAGAGATAGAACCATAATCTTTTTTTCTTTAGATAGATATATCCCCAAAGATCATTACTGCATACCCAGTTCAAAAAATTCAAATTTTGAGTTACTACGGTCTTGCACCAAAGGCTCGATATATATATATATATATATATATTTTTTTTTTTTTGAAACTAACAAATCTATCATCAAAATTAGGTTTATATTCATAAACAATAAAACATTCTCACAAATAAGAAATTACGTTTGCACAACTTTGCAGTCTGCTTTTTCGTCTTAGTGAACGAATTTATGGGGAAATTTATAAAATAAGTAAAATCTAAATATTTCTCTATAAAAAATTATAAAAGAATATGCTCTTAATTAATTTTAAATTTTCGGTCACGGTGGACCTTTAGAAAGAAATGCCCATATGGGGAAAACCGTAAAAACTGTTGATAACAGGTAAGATATCAATACAGTATATTTAACCTTATTTTCATAGGTCGATTAAAATACATAATGAAATGCTTATAGTTAAGTTGAAAAAAAGTCAGAACTGAATATAATAACCAAAATACATTGGTTTTCTGTCTTAGAATTATCAATATAGAAAATATACAATTTTCATTATGATAATATCTTGATAATATTAATATTAAAACAAAAATAATATTAGCATATATGATATGTATGTTGATACTAGAAATTATATTACCAATAATTTTGATACATCGTCATATTCAAACGATAATTTTGTTGTCATTCCTTTATTAATATAAATGTTTTGACAATGACAAAAGATGACTGGAATGATAAAATAATTTAGAAATAAATTGGCATAAGAGTTTACATGTGTTCAATATTAGCAGAGTTGATAAAGTAAAAAAAATAAAGAGATATACATATATATAATAAACTACAATTTTTTATATTTAATGAATTGTTTTTTTTTAAACCCTTTCTTTAGCTTCACTTCGGAAAACCAAAACTTTTTTTTTTTTTTTTTTTGGTAAAATGCTTTTTTGACCGCCTTTTACTCAATGCAAATGGATGAAACTTTGCAGGCATGCATATTCCCGATGACAATACACGAATACATGGGCGTAGCCAGGATAAAATCTAGGCGGCCCAAAATTTTTAAAACTTTTTCTTTAGCTTCACTTCGGAAAATCAAATCTTGTAACGTTAATTTAACCGCCTTATACTCAATGCAAATGGATAAAACTTTGCAGGCATGCAAATTCCCGATAACAATATACGAATACATGGGCGTAGCCAGTATAAAATCTAGGGGGGTGGATTTTTTTTAAATGTTCTTTTTTAAGAAAAGCTTTCTTAAAAAATTTTTTTTTAAATGTTCTTATTATTTTTAATTTAGATACTTATTGATGATTATAAGTTTCAAAAACTATCAAATTATTCTCTATATTCTTGATTTTCATAGTATAATATCCAATATATTTTTGATTCTTTTAAACTAAAATACTTATTCTGATATATATTGTTTAAAATACATATTATCCTTTTTCTCTTAGTAATTGACTACATAATTATATTAAAAAAGAGTGAAAAGAGTAGCTTCTGCTAATTGATCATAACTATTATTTACTGCTTGAACTATTGCTGATTTAACGAACGCTAAACCTTCCTGAACTGACGTAACTCTTAAAATAGAAAGGTATACTAAATATACAACCATTTTTATATCAAATCATATATATCACAATGAATATTACATCATTTTTTTACAATAACCTATACAGTTTTTCAAATCAGTAATCAGTTAAAAGACATATTTTCATCTCAAGATGTTTGGTTTGCTCCATAATACAATTAATAAGGTAACCCTAATAGCTCAGATCCTTATTGTTTCGATCCTCACATTATCTCTCATTTGGTTAGAATTTCGGCGGTTTACAATTAAGAGTATTTAATAATGATTGAAAAAAACATTTTTTTTACCAACAAAATACATATTGTTCTCGCATTCTTATACTTATTATAGAACTAGGACTAACATATTTATTGGACCATGGTCTACATTTTTTTTTGTGTTTATTTAATTCGGTTTCACTGCATAAATAAATGCATACAGTTAGTTTAATGGTTTTGATGTGAGTTAGTTAGTATTTTTTTTAGCTTATTTTTATTCGTTCGAACACAACAATATAGGTTTTGCGAGATAAAATTTAGTTTATCTTATGGTTATGCTACAGCCGAGAGAGATGCATAACGAATATAGTTATACGTTATACACTAACAACATACATTTCCTAGTTTTATAACCAAATATATGGTTTAGTATAATGTTTTTATATCAATTATTAAAAATTAATGTATTTTATAAACTTATATTTGTTCCTACGTTTATACGTAGACTATTCACAAAAAAAAAACTATTTGCGATTAATTAACATACTGTTTGCATACCAATTATCGTACTGAAAATTCTTGTTTTTATGTGATGCCGAATGGAAAATTTGTGCATTAGGTAGCACAGTATGTCGTTAATCAGGAAATGTTTTCGTGAGTTAGCTTTTCGCAAATAGAAATTAAATTCACTGTTTATGCGGAAATTTTCTCTAATTGCAATTAGTTTATTTGCGAATAAGTGTTGCGTATAAACGTTGTATATACCATCAGAATTTTGAGTGATACATAATAACAAAATAGAATCATATTACACAATTACTAAAGAGGATATTATAAAGAGAAAGGCACAAATTCATGTGCCTATAGGTAACAGTTAAGAATTTTATACCTATATGATATTTCTAATTTTGAGTTTAGTTTAATGGTTTAAGATGTGTGTATGTATGTAACGTATGGACTCCAAAACGGCTGGGCCGATTTTGATGAAATTTTCAGGGAATCTTCAGAATTTTCAGGCGGGTGACAATTTTTTTATTTTCGGTCTGCGGGCGGAGGGGCGTGGCAAAATCCAATTTTCATATTGCACCACCAATGACATACATATATTTGATGACAGCTACCGAACCAGTCCGACTGGTTGGTTAGCTGACTATGCAAACGATGGACGGACGAACATGGTTGTATTGATTTTAAAAGTACTTCTAAGTAAGTAAGTTGATTCGGTTTACTAAGAAGTTGGTCTAGCTATGATCAACAAATATTTAAAAGTGTTGCAAACATTATAATGAACATAAAATAAGAAGAAGAAGAAAATTGACATATAATCGCAAATAATTTTTATTTGCGAATAGTCTACGTATAAACGTAGTAATAGTCAACTATAGTTTAAACAATACATTAATTTTTATAATTACTATTAAGACATTATATAAAAGCATATATTATGGTTATTAAACGAGAAATTTTATGTTGTTAGTAGGGATGCCAATCGGAACTGGTTTTCGCAAATCCCGGGATTTCAACAAATCAAATCCCGGGATTCCGGGGTTTTTCGGGATATCGGGATTCGGGGTTTTTGAAAATTAGAAGATAAATGCTTTTTATAGATATTCATATTCATTAAAAGCGGCTTACAAGCAAACGTTTTATATTGATTTGTTTTTTTAAAGTTAATGTTATATATATATATATATATATATATATATATATATATATAAATATATATATATATATATATATATATATATATATATATATATATATATATGTATATATATATATATATTTGTAACATTTAAAAATATTGAAAATTGTGATTTTTTTCTTAATTAATGATTGATTTAATTAAAAATATGATAAAAAAAAAGCAACAGTTGATTCAAACTAAATAAAAAAAAAAATTTATATTGTAATTGAATAGAGCAAACTTGTATGTAATTGATTTATTTGTAAGATTTTATTCAAATTTTTATTAAGTGAATTGGAATTAATAATTTAAATTTATGTTCGAAATTAATTATCAAAATCAATTTATTTAGTTAACCATAAAATTCTAATTTTAACAAGAAAACATTTTTATACCCGCCACAAAGTGATAGGAATTAGGTAGTGTTTAAAATACAATTCTTTGTTTTGTAAAATCGCTCCATAAATTGCCGTAGTTCCTATGCCTACTTTCGAACAACATTTTTATAATTCTAACCCAGTGAAGAGTAAAGTTGTAATGTCGAATTTGGTGCACCAGTGGAATGTTTTGTGCATTTTAAAAGATATTTTTTTCCTTTATTAATTTTCTTCTTTAATTATTTTTTTCACTTCTCGCTAAAATTTCTTTATAATTGTTAGACACGCTTAAAACAAAGTTTAACTTTTTTGTTTCGTTTTCAATGACAGTATTAACAGAATAATCAAGGAAAAATTAAAGATCAGTATTTTGTTCCCTATGCTCTCAAGAAGGAATATCATGATTAATTTCTTTTTATAAAAAAAGGTAAAGCAAGAAAATTTTGTTAACAATTTCGGGATTAACTTAATCCCGAAAATCCCGGGATTACAAAATTTAAATCCCGGGATTTTCGCGATCGGGATTGGTATCCCTAGTTGTTAGTGTATAATGTATAACTATATACGGTATGAATATCCCTCAGCTATAGCATAACTATAAGATTAATTAAATTTTATCTCGCAAAACCTATATTGTAGTGTTTGAGCGAATAAAAATAAAAAAATACTAACTAACTCACATCAAAAAAAATATTGACCATAGTCCAATAAATATGTAAGTCCTAGTTCTATAATAAGGGCCTGTTCGTCGATAACGAAAGAAGACTTCGTTCGCTTAAATAACAGTTAAAACAAAAACAAATTATAAAATATTGTTTTTGTTTTACATGTAAGTAAAGCGAACGGAGTTTCATTCGTTATCGACGAACATGCCATAAGTATAAGAATGCGAGAACAATATGTATTTTATTGGTAAAAAGCATGATAGATTTTTAAAAACACAAAATGTGTTTTTCTATCATTATTAAATACTCTTATTTGTAAACCACCGAAATTCTAACCAAATGTGAGATAATGTGAGGATCGAAATAATAAGGATCTGAGCTATTAGTCTGTGTTCATACGGCTCATATCTTATTGACAAAGTTGCTACCTTAAAGGCGAGAGAGACGAGGGAAAAATAAACGGGTATATAGATGCATGTACTGTCTTTACGTTTTGCTTTCTTATTCGTTGTTTAACTTTTTTTTTGTTTTCAATATCATATAAAACAAAATAAAAAACATGCCGTCAACATGACAAGATTCATTTGAACGCCAATTTATGTTCAAAGAAGAAAAAGGAAGAATCTTGTCAATAAGACATGAGCCGTATGAACTCAGACTTAGGGTTACCTTATTAATTGTATTATGGAGCAAACGAAACATCTTGATATGAAAATATGTTTTTTTAACTGATTATGATTCATTTGTTGTTTTATATAATATTTATATAACATATAAAAACATTTTAAATGTGTTGTTACTCACGGTATTAATTGATAGAAATTTGTTTGTATATGAATATAAAACACACTAAAAAAAATAGTATGGTACTGTATGATATTCTATGGATGGTCATGTATAGTTAATAAAGTAGAAAAAATAAAAAGTGGTAATAATGATAAAAAAAATTAATTATCTTTAAATTCTTACCTGATAACTATAAAGCATAAAGAATAGTCATTTCTTCATTAAGTATTCAAAAACCAAATGTTATTCTAAGATGTTATGTTAAGATGATCTAAATCTTTACTGATTTTGTAATATGATTTTATTTTTCAATATTATTTAATATTCTGATGGTAAGTTTATATAATAAACTAGCTGGCCCGAGATACGTTGTCCTGTCCCAATTAGGAAAAATGTTTGCGTTCGATTTTTAAAATCCGTTAAAAAGATACGAACATTTGAAAGAAAAATTAGTCAAATCGATGGAGCCGTTTTCTGATTTTAGGTAAAAAGTAGGCGTTAAAGTGGGCGGGCCAAAATTTTCACATCATGCTTACATGTCCATATAAATATGGATTTATCTATGCTTATAAACTTCATTAAAATCGGATTGAAAGTTTGTGAGAGACAGAAATTGCCCTAACCTCCCCTTGTGGTCCTTTTTTGAAAAACGGTATAGCTTACATATCGTCGGTTGATTATTTGATTGTCGTATGTGGATACAAATTACATACGACAATTAAAGAATCAGCCGACGATATGTGTCCATATATATATGGATCTATCTATGTATGCCTTAAATTTCATTTTAATCGGTTTGAAAGGCATAAATTGCGCCTATCTCCCCTCGAGGTCCTATTTTTGAATGCAACCCTTGTGTCCATAAAGATATGGTTATATATATGTCTTAAATTTCATTAAAATCGGTTTGATTCTTTCTGAGAGGAAGAAATTTCCCCCTATTTTCCCTCGTGGTACTACGATTTGGCCCATTTTCAAAAGGCTTGGTGCTTGTGCCAATAAGAACCTATGTCCCAAATTTTCTAAAATGTTCTCCAAAATTTCGACCTGTACTTTGCGCACAAGTTTACACGGCCTCTCAGAAACTATCAAACCGATTTTAATGAAATTGTAAACATAGATAGAACCATATCTATATATACACAAGCTATAAATTTTTTCAAAAATAGGACCACAAGGGGAGGTAGGGGCAATTGCTGCTTCTCACAAACTTTCAAACCAATTTTAATGAAGTTTATAAGCATAGATAAATCCATATTTATATGGTTATTTAAGCATGATGTGTTTTTTAATACTGTGGTGTAGGGTATCATATGGTCGGGCTTGACCGACTATACTTCCTTACTTGTTTTTTTCTAGTTTGGTACTCTATAATGCCAGTTTAGTGAAGAATTTAGTTCAATCTATTCTTATGATACTAGTCATATTTATACCTTATACATTCTGATGCTCCTCAAGTTTTTATTTTAATAATCAAATTACAAAACTTATTTAATGTTTTTATAACACATAGTAAAAATTATATATAATATAAACTTGAAGTCGACTTTACCATTAGAATATTGAACGATATTGAACAAAATTTATTAAGATGACATAAAAAAAAAGGGGATAGCACAAGGGTTTTGAATATCTAATTGGGAAAAACCTATCATATCGCTTATAATTATCAGTTAAGAATTTTAAGATAATTAATGTTTTTATCATTATTACCACTTTATATTTTTTCTAGTTTCATAACCATGCATGATCATCCATAGAATATCATAAGTACCATACTATTTATACAGTTAAAACCACAAAAAAAAAAATCACAAACTTAAGATGTCGTTTGGAAATAACAAAACAAAAGATTGAATATTCGGGTAGTTTAGAATACAATAGCTTGCCGTTACAAATTAAAGACTGTTGTACAATATCATCCTTCAAAAAAAAGTTAAAGGATTATTTGTTGCAAAATATCGATATGCTTCTTCTTTAATTCTAAAATCTAATAAATGTTTTATTTTTTAAGTTGGTATACTTTGGAATATGTATATTTAATTAATTTTTATGTTCGTATTTTAACTACTAGTTTTAAATATTGCCAGTATGTCTCTTTAATGCCCTAGAGGCGCTGAGACTTTGAATATTGTATGAACTTAGAACAATTTTGTTTAAATAAAATCTTAAATGAAAAAAAAAAAAAAAAAAAAAAATATATTTATTTATATAAAACCTTACTCCATTGATCATATCTTTATACTATATCACAAAATGTCTAGTTTAATAACCATATTTTATGATTTAATTATTGTTTATAAGAGGTTGCACAGCATATATTCGCGTAACTCAAAAACGGCTTAGTTTATTGAAATTACTAAGAAACCGAAATTCCGCAATTAATTATAAAGTGGGGTTGATCATACATTTCACCCATCTAGGAGCATCCTAAGCGCTGTTCCATACAAATATGGCGGTTTAATAAATTTGTTTAATTTGGCCGCTGCAGCCCGTAGGATGCTACTAGATGGGTGAAATGTAGGACCAGTCCAACTTTATTATTAATTGCGGAATTTCGGCTTTTTTAGTAATTTCAATAAACTAACCCGATTTTTAGTTACGCGAATATATGCTGTGCAACCTCTTACATTTTCGAAATAACGGTATATCTTGAAAACAAGAGCTTACCTAAATTAATGGTTAGCACCACTGGATTAAGCGTGCCCCAATTAGGGTAAATTACCAGGTGCGCGGCTGGTCTGTTTTTTGCAACTAGCACAGTGAAATTATTGCTCAAAATTACAATATTTAAATTCTATTTTAAGATTATTTTTTTAAAGGTTGCGAAAGAAAAAAAATTATATCTTAAAAAAACACCTCCTTCATAGTTTCAGGATTTTTTAAGAACAGTTTAAGGTTTTTTTATTAAAAAGAAAACAGCCAAATAAAATAATAGGTTTTTGACTTAGTCCGTTTTTAAAATTTAATATTTTGCAGATATTACATTTTTCCAAAAGAATTATTTTTTTCAATATACGGTTTGTAGCCCCAAGTATTCTCTTTAAAATGTCAAGTAGTTTTCAAGATATTGAAGAAATAAGCTTAACACATTCGGCTTATTCGGCGAAATGATGACATTATGAACATGACATAACTTTTGAAAAAAAAAAATTTTTTTTTCGTTCATATATGTTCCTTATAAGATAAAAGGAACCTTCTCACCAAATTTCATTAAAATCGGAAGGGGTCGTGTTCCACTCTTGGTCGTTTTGACATGGAATAACCCATGGGATACGTATGATTGAAGTTTTCTCTTTCATTTTAAACTTGTTATTGATTGTAAAATTTTCATATTAGTTATTTCAACCTTTTCATTATCATTATGCTCATCGTCATTGAGATAAGTTATTTTCTTTTCTCATTAAAATCAACAAATCTTATATATATATATATATATATATATATTTGTAACATTTAAAAATATTGAAAATTGTGATTTTTTTCTTAATTAATGATTGATTTAATTAAAAATATGATAAAAAAAAAGCAACAGTTGATTCAAACTAAATAAAAAAAAAATTTATATTGTAATTGAATAGAGCAAACTTGTATGTAATTGATTTATTTGTAAGATTTTATTCAAATTTTTATTAAGTGAATTGGAATTAATAATTTAAATTTATGTTGGAAATTAATTATCAAAATCAATTTATTTAGTTAACCATAAAATTCTAATTTTAACAAGAAAACATTTTTATACCCGCCACAAAGTGATAGGAATTAGGTAGTGTTTAAAATACAATTCTTTGTTTTGTAAAATCGCTCCATAAATTGCCGTAGTTCCTATGCCTACTTTCGAACAACATTTTTATAATTCTAACCCAGTGAAGAGTAAAGTTGTAATGTCGAATTTGGTGCACCAGTGGAATGTTTTGTGCATTTTAAATATTTTTTTCCTTTATTAATTTTCTTCTTTAATTATTTTCTTCACTTCTCGCTAAAATTTCTCTATATAATTGTAAGACACGCTTAAAACAAAGTTTAACTTTTTTGTTTCGTTTTCAATGACAGTATTAACAGAATAATCAAGGAAAAATTAAAGATCAGTATTTTGTTCCCTATGCTCTCAAGAAGGAATGTCATGATGAATTTCTTTTTATAAAAAAAGGTAAAGCAAGAAAATTTTGTTAACAATTTCGGGATTAACTTAATCCCGAAAATCCCGGGATTACAAAATTTAAATCCCGGGATTTTCGCGATCGGGATTGGTATCCCTAGTTGTTAGTGTATAATGTATAACTATATACGGTATGAATATCCCTCAGCTATAGCATAACTATAAGATTAATTAAATTTTATCTCGCAAAACCTATATTGTAGTGTTTGAGCGAATAAAAATAAAAAAATACTAACTAACTCACATCAAAAAAAATATTGACCATAGTCCAATAAATATGTAAGTCCTAGTTCTATAATAAGGGCCTGTTCGTCGATAACGAAAGAAGACTTCGTTCGCTTAAATAACAGTTAAAACAAAAACAAATTATAAAATATTGTTTTTGTTTTACATGTAAGTAAAGCGAACGGAGTTTCATTCGTTATCGACGAACATGCCATAAGTATAAGAATGCGAGAACAATATGTATTTTATTGGTAAAAAGCATGATAGATTTTTAAAAACACAAAATGTGTTTTTCTATCATTATTAAATACTCTTATTTGTAAACCACCGAAATTCTAACCAAATGTGAGATAATGTGAGGATCGAAATAATAAGGATTTGAGCTATTAGTCTGTGTTCATACGGCTCATATCTTATTGACAAAGTTGCTACCTTATAGGCGAGAGAGACGAGGGAAAAATAAACGGGTACATAGATGCATGTACTGTCTTTACGTTTTGCTTTCTTATTCGTTGTTTAACTTTTTTTTTGTTTTCAATATCATATAAAACAAAATAAAAAACATGCCGTCAACATGACAAGATTCATTTGAACGCCAATTTATGTTCAAAGAAGAAAAAGGAAGAATCTTGTCAATAAGACATGAGCCGTATGAACTCAGACTTAGGGTTACCTTATTAATTGTATTATGGAGCAAACGAAACATCTTGATATGAAAATAGGTTTTTTTAACTGATTATGATTCATTTGTTGTTTTATATAATATTTATATAACATATAAAAACATTTTAAATGTGTTGTTACTCACGGTATTAATTGATAGAAATTTGTTTGTATATGAATATAAAACACACTAAAAAAAAATAGTATGGTACTGTATGATATTCTATGGATGGTCATGTATAGTTAATAAAGTAGAAAAAATAAAAAGTGGTAATAATGATAAAAAAAATTAATTATCTTTAAATTCTTACCTGATAACTATAAAGCATAAAGAATAGTAATTTCTTCATTAAGTATTCAAAAACCAAATGTTATTCTAAGATGTTATGTTAAGATGATCTAAATCTTTACTGATTTTGTAATATGATTTTATTTTTCAATATTATTTAATATTCTGATGGTATAGTCGACTTTAAGTTTATATAATAAACTAGCTGGCCCGAGATACGTTGTCCTGTCCCAATAAGGAAAAATGTTTGCGTTCGATTTTTAAAATCCGTTAAAAAGATACGAACATTTGAAAGAAAAATTAGTCAAATCGATGGAGCCGTTTTTTGATTTTAGGTAAAAAGTAGGCGTTAAAGTGGGCGGGCCAAAATTTTCTTTTCGCATAAATCTAAGTTGGACCATGGCGATGATTTTATAGAAAAAGTCGTCCAAATCGGTCTAGCCGTTCTCAAGTTATGCGCTTAATAGAAAAAGTGCGCGTAAAAGTAGGCACGGTACATTTTTCTCTTGATGAAAACGTAAAATAGATTAATACGAACATTTTAAAGAAAAATTAGTCAAATCGATGGAGCCGTTTTTTTATTTTATGTAAATCGAAAAAAGTGGGCGGGGCAAAATCGTTAAGCGCTTAATCGTAAAAGTGGGCGTAAAAGTAGGCGTGGTAAATTTTTCTTTCGATGAAAACTTAAAATGGATTAATACGAACATTTGAAAGAAAAATTTGTCAAATCGATGGAGCCGTTTTCTGATTTTAGGTAGTTGCAAAGAAGTGGGCGTAAAAGTGGGCGGGGCAAAATTTTCTTTTCGTATAAATCTAAGTTGGACCATGGTGCAATATGAAAATTGGATTTTGACACGCCCCTCCGCCCGCAGACCGAAAATCAGACATCACAGTGTCACCCGCCGGAATATTCTGCAGATTCCCCGAAAATTTCATCAAAATCGGCCCAGCCGTTTTGGAGCCCATACGTTACATACATACACACATCCTGTTTTATATATGGGGGATTTCATGTCAAGTGACCCAATTTTGAAATCGATGTCTTCCGATTTGGATGAAATTTGGGCCAAGGCTAGTCCTATTGTATAGTAGTGTAGACACAAATTTTCAACAAGATCGGTCTAAAAGTTTCTAAGTAAGTGGGGCTCAAAGTTTGACATTTTGGCCATACAGGTGTTCTTTCTTATCTATGTAACTTATTACCTATTGGTGTTAGCAAAATTTGTCCCAAGTAGCTTTGATAGCTTTTTGTTCCATCTTTTGAAAAAATTTTTTTTGTTTATTTTAAAAAATTTTTAAAATTTTTTTTTTTCAAATTTAAAACTTTTTTTTTATTTTTTTTTAGCGGGAATGTTTTTCTTTTTTTTTATGTTTAAGGTAGTTTTGGTCGCTTTTTGGGATGCGAGTGGCTTATGTATAAAAAAAAAATAATTTCTAACTCTAGACGAGGGTTTTTCAATTTTTAGCATACGAACTATTTTGAATTTTTTCCTCATTGTGTTTAAGTGTTTCTAAAGCCTTAAAAATAAAACGTATGCAAAGAAACTAGACAAATTAACCTTTCCGACGGTATGTTACAAACCCAACTATTGTTTTATACCTTCGATACTGTAATGCCCACAATATGTTAATCTTAGGAATAAAATCGCTTTTTTCTGTAGAAATGTTGACAAATTAAATTCTTTTTATTAATTTGTAATAATAATTAAATTAATATAGAATTATAATAATAATAATTTCTAATAATAATAATAATAAAAAGATTAATAATTTAATAAAATTTTATCTTAATCACATTAGATCCTTTTATATCCTAATTTTTTACATTTAATTTGTTGTAGCTGATGAAGTGTTTGTTTGCAAATTTTCAAATACCCAGTCTTTCACACTCCCTATATATCGCACTTATTTTCAGCTTTTTTTGCCAATCCTTTGTTGGCGTTACTTCGTTTAGCTGTTGATTTTGCTGCTGGTTTTGGAAAGAAATCGCATTGAGTAGAGGCAGAAAACTTTTTTAACTTGAGTCTTCCATCGTCAAGCGGTATAAAAGCATGGTATTGAGCGGTGCCATCGATTGTTCCAGCAGCATCGAATCTGCTCTTCAGTGTTTTCAATGTTTCCGAATGATCCTCATTGCTTCTAAAAACTATTTCAGTTTCTTTACAATAATTCTTTGCCCAATGGAATAAATCAGTCGCATCTAAGATGCGATTTTGATGAGAGCACTGGAGACTATACTTCGCTGCATTTCTTTTCAGGTTTGCTCCAACACCATCACATGCTCCTTTACCATGAGCTGTCGGATGAAAATGGCACTCAGCTGGCATTCCAAAATTTTTTTCATGAGCTAAAAGATTTGCGAAGCTACTTTTGTTTTTAAAATGTTGACGAGCTCTACTGTAAAATTACATTTAAGATAATTAAGTATTATCTTCTGGTAATCATTAAGTGAAACGGTATCATGTTTTAAATCGTCAGATATGATTGCCATACTTTTGTGTTCCAGTCTTTCATCTTTCATGTAGTAAATAACTACTAGGGTAGTTTTGCTCAAATCGTCTATTCTTCGAATATCGAATAAACCGGTTACTTTGGTAAAATAAACCGGTTATTTTAGAAATGTGTAATTTATATACATTTTCCATACTTTTGTTAAAAATAACCCGTTATTTAAGTATTTGTCTAATTGAATATTTGGCAAACTTATGGCCATTTTCTCATTAGGCAATTATCTTTTTCCCCAACGAAAAACTGCACATTAAAGACATTTGGTTTTCTCAATGTCTCATTTGCTTCGATTTTATCGCAAAGCTAACCGGCACTCATCTGCCAATTATTTATTTTCCTTTTATTTGCCGTACAGATAAATTTAATCAGCTGACTCCCAACTTTTACATGTATTTTGAGTGGCGTTGCCAGCTGAAAACAATGTTTTTTGTCGGTATATTGAGAAACTCAAAATCGTTAACGGGCAGTTTAACGGTCCAATAAATTTATGTTGACATTAAGTAACAGGCAGTTTGTCGATACATTGAGAAAATGGCCATTAAACTTATTATAAAGAATGTTAAAACAAAATGTAACAAAAGTCAAACAAGCAGTGTATGCTTTACAAATTTTAAGTTTGGAAAAATACCAAGAACGCCACATGTCTAGATAAGTTAATTGGGACCATCTGAACACGAAAATTGCTGTAATTTTTTTTCCTAAGTACCGTTTTTTAGATAACGGCACTTTTGTGTTTTTCGGTGTATGGTCCCAATCAAACCCTTATGGAGCCCAACCGAAAAGTCCAAAAGATGAAAATATTGTCGTTCCACAAAATCCTTAATACAAACTTTATTTTTCATCAGATTTTTTTCAAATTACGCTTAAAATGTTGGTAATTAAATATACTATTTGGTTAAAAAGTAAAACATTCCAGATATTTAATATAACGTAGAAAAAAACGAAATAAAAATTAAAAATTTTGAAAAAAACGTAAAAAATAGGCAAATTTTGAAATTTGATGTGCCATAACTCAGCCATTTCAGCATATCGACGGAAAAGGCATTCGATTATCTTTCACAAAAGTACCGTTATCTAAAAAACGGTACTTAGGAAAAAAAATTACAGCTATTTTCGTGTTCAGGAGGTTCCAATTAACTTATCTAGGCATGTGGCGTTCTTGGTATTTTTTTCCTGTAAACCAGTGTTATGAGTAATGTAAATAACGCGCTTATATAAACATGTATTCTTGTAACAAAGACCAAAAACAAACAAAAATACTAAAAAACTTAAACGTATTTAATTTGCAATTTGACAGTATTCTTAATATTGGAACTGATTTAAAAGACAATGGTGCTTAAAGGGACACAAATGATAAGTTGCAAAGGTTCTTTAACGTCACGACTTTTTAATCACCTTTAATTAGTCCACAAGCTTGACATAAATATACGCCAAGTAAAACTTGACTCTGTTCTAAGTAGTCTTTAAGAGACTGCCAATAATACTTTACTAAAATATGCTGCCAATAATGAATGAAAACTCTCTCAGCCATACCTAAACAAGAGCGGAAAGCGTCTTCTAGCTGTCAAAAATTCTCATGCCCATACAATTTGTATGAAGCATCCCTAAATAGCGCGGCGTCAACGCTTTACAATTGGAAAATCCAATTTTGACAGAAGGATTAATAGTAAAGTTGGCCGCTTTGTTAATAAATAATGTCAATTTAGCTATTTTTTCGACAATCTAGCGGTTTTTTCTCTTCTTTTATTCTATTATGTGGGTTTTATTAAACAAGAAAGTTAACACTTCTGTTTGTGACACAACGTGGATGCTCTTGTTTTGGTATGGCATATCAGCGTAAAAGCTAAGCGGAAGAAAACGTTCCGCCTTCCGCTCTTGTTAAGATACGGCTGTTAAGTAGTTCCATCATATCTTCATGTTAAAAACCATAACATACCGACGGAATCAACGATATTCTTCAGTTTTATTTATTAAAACACCAGAAACTTAAAACAAAATTGAAGGAATCAAACAATGTCATGGAAGGATTTAAATTGTGGTCGACGAATCGACAGATATTTCATACAAAAAGCATGTTCATATTACTATTCGTTTCTATAATGCTGAAACCAAATAATTTTAAGTATATAATCCTGGATAAGAGGTAATGTTTGCAACTTTTCAAAAATATGTTTGAATTCTACTGATTCTTATAGACATGCTTAACCACCATCAATTAAAACTCATTTTATGCCAAAGTTTTCAAAACTTCTACAGCTATGTTTTTACTGGTCACACTTTTTTGGATTCTATCTTCAAATATTTGTTAGGTCTGAACATAACTTAAATCATATCTATGCATTTTATTGGTTCCTTACCTTATTGAATTGTTTTGTTTTTATTTTAATTAATTTTTTATCATAAAAACTAATTTGATTTTTGTATTTTTATGTATTCGAATTAAAACCGGTTAACCGGTTATTTTTAAAATGCTTAACCGAAAACCGGTTTTTTAAAAATAGCAACTATTCGGAATATTCGAAAACCGGTTATTGAAAAAAGTCGAATAATCGATATCCCTAATAACTACTGTGAATATAGTTGCTTGGTCGTTATTGAAGTGGAATGACTGTATGGCATCCTGAAGAACATATTTATAGTTCTCTGCGAAATCAAACGAAATAACGAATTCACCAGACTTCATATGTATCTTCAAATCCTTGAAGAATGACCACTGATCTGATCTCAAATTTAGCAATCCTCTACACATTTCTTCCACAAAATCATCTACATTTGAACTGATTGTTTTCAATGTGCATCTTTCATTCTGAAGCCAAGATTCAAATTTTATCTTCTCAATACATTCTCGCTCAAAAGAGTTAATACAATTCTCTTTGATGAATGTTTTTTCCGGGCAATTTGAACATTCGCCTAAGTGGCAAGAAGTTGTTGCATTAGGACACATATTCAATTTAAGGCAATCGCGGAAATCGTGCAATTCTTCTGGTGAATCATCTGTTAAATACCTTAAGCTAATTTCCTTTAACAACAGTTTAACATTTTCATGGTAAATGCAAACGCATACTGTGTGAGTTCCGCTGCACCCTGCCAAAACGCAGTGTTTTGGCCTCAGTTGGGTAAATTTTGTGAAGTCAATTTTGACATCATCGTGTTCTGTTTGAAATGTTGCGAATAACTCATTCAGGTTGCAGAGAACCATGCTCTTTTGCATTTGAACTTTCTTGCCATCGATTCGTACGGACATCCAGTCTTTTTTGTCTGTTTTGACACTCATTCTTTGAACGTATACCTTAAGGTGGGTCGAAAAAAAAAGTTGTGCCAGTCACCCCCTAGAATGAAAGATATGTCAATGAAGTTTCTAAAACAGGAATTTTTTTTTTTTGCCACGCCCCAAAATACAGCACTTTTGGTTTTTTATATGTAGCTCTGACATTTAAAGTCCGATCTCATCATATCGCATATCGTTTTTCATGGCTTAACAGTGGCTTCAGGCTTCATTTTTGCCTTTTGTGACTTTTTAATCCGAGCTCAAATTCTGGGCGCCACTTGTGCCATCTCGGATCCTTCCCCCAAATGTCAAATTTTTTTCACGTGCCAAGAAAGCCCTTCTAAAACTTAGTATGTATAGCTTTTAATATGCTCACTTTTATGACACGCCTCAAAATTATTAAGCCCCTTATTTCTTTTTCACATACATATTACATTTAACCAGGTAGAAGCCAATATAAAAAAATGTTCATCTGTCACGCCCTAGAATAAAAGGTATATTTATTAATTTTGAAGCACTTTAAAAAAATTGTTTTTGCCACGCAATAACTTACAGCTCTTTTTGCTATATATATATGTAGCATCGTCATTTAAAGTCCAATTTCATCGTATCGTATATCATTGTTAATGGCTAGAATATGGCTTAATTTTTGTATTTAATGCTTTTGTTAAACTAACTAAAAATTCCAAATGGGATTTATGGTATCTCAGATCCTTCCGCTCTGATGGTTAAAGTTTTCTACGAGCCAAGAAAGTCCTTCTAAATATTAGTGTAAATAGCTTTTAATATTGTATTTAAATTTAATTTATATAATTTCCTTACCATTACAGTATAACCTAGCCAAGATGAGTCTCGCCAAGATTTACATACATTGACTACCCAATTTATAATTTTTCTCATATGTATATGTCTTGCGGCATTCATTTTTATGCATTTAAATTATTTTGTATTTTTTAATTTTTAAGACTAAGTAATTTCTTTAGATTTTTTAGTTCTTGTTTTAACTCTGTACCATGGTTTCATATTTATATTATGTTTGCTTTTACAAATGTCTTACTTAAGATTTTTTAAATTAATATAGTTACAATAGGTCCTATTTGTGGTATTGAAATAAATAAAAAAATACGGAAAAACCGTACCAGTAGAATATGCCATAAAAAACTTGGCCTGATGATGAAATAATAAAATGGGTAATTTTAGGGCGTGAGGAAAAAGTGAGAATGTAAAAAACTTTACTTATAAAGTTTTAGAAGAAAATCTTTTCTAGAAATATTGGACATAAGAGGGAAAGCATCCGATATTTTATAAATGTCATTTAGATTAAAAAAGCATTAAATACAGAAATTAAGCCAAATTCTAGCCATTAACAATGATATACGATACGATGAAATTGGACTTTAAATGACGATGCTACATACATAAGTATATATAGCAAAACGAGCTGTAATTTAGGGCGAGGAAAAAACAATTTTTTTAAAGTGTTTCAAAATTTATAAATATACCTTTTATTCAAGGGCGTGACAGATGAAAATTTTTTGGTTTATATTGGCTTCTACCTGGTTTAATGTAATATGTATGTGAAAGAAAAGGGGCTTAATTTGGAGTCGTGTTAAAAAAGTGAGCATATTAAACATACTAAGTTTTAAAAGGGCTTTCTTGGCACTTGAAAAAAATTTGACATTTGGGGGAAGGATCTGAGATGGCAAAAGTGGCGCCCAGGGTTTGAGCTCGGATTAAAAAGTCACAAAAGGCAAAAATTAAGCCACTGTCAAGCCATGAACAACGATATGCGATATGATGAGATCGGACTTTAAATCAAAAGTGCTGGTCTTATTTTGGGGCGTGGCAAAAAAAAAATGTTCCTGTTTAAGGAACTTAATTGACATATCTTTCATTCTAGGGGGTGACTGGCACAACTTTTCTTTTTTTTTTTGTATGGAGGTCGACCCGGTCTAGTTTACCTTCTACTGAAAAGTGAGAATAACCATCATCATCAGCAGTTCTGTCAACATTCACCAAATTACTTTTATCTTCAAATGGGATAACTTCAACGCAAGGCTTATTAGTATTTAAGTCCGGTAATTCGTTAAACTTTCCCAGCTCTTTCCTGCATTCCCCACAAATTTTCCACCGTTTTGACAGCGTAGGGAATTTTTTTAATAAGCCGTCGGAAATATTTCGCATATCCGATGATCTGTGAACTTTTTTGTTAAAGGGTTTAAAACTAAAAGAAGCAAATATATCACTTTGAAGCTTTGCCTTTTTCGGAGCTATAGCCATTGTAAAAATTAATTATGTAAATAACACACGTCTAAGCTGTAACACTGTTTCAAAAAAACTAAATACCGTCTTTAGAATGACAATAAATAGTTTTTTTAAGATCATATAGGTAGTGCATTTTAATGAAGGTGTCTAATTTCTTTTATAAGGGTGAAGAAGGGCTTAGTGTGGGTTAACCGCATGTTACATAATAAAAATAATAAAGTACTTTTTTAAACAATTATTACTAATAATAATAAAAATAAGCCGCCTGTAAATTTTCACCTTCTAAATCTTTCCACCCACATTTCAAAGGCAAGTGTCATAAAATAATAAATTAACTGGTATTTCGGAGAATGGCCATAAAATATTTCCACCTGATTTAAAAACTTGTGTCTGGGACACCTGATATTTTGACAACAAAAATCACATTTAGTATTACGTGCGCTCAAATCTGTATTTTTTTATGTAGGAAAAATTAAAAAAAGAATTATATGTCAACATTTCTACAGAAAAAAGTGATTTTATTCCTGGGATTAACATATTGTGGGCATTACAGTATCAAAGGTATAAAACATGAGTTTGGTTTGTAACATACCGTCGGAAAGGTTAATTTGTCAAGTTTCTTTGCATACGTTTTATTTTTAAGGCTTTAGAAACACTTAAACACAAAAAGGAAAAAAATTCAAAATAGTTCGTATGCTAAAAATTGAAAAACCTTCGTCTAAAGTTAGAAATTATTTTTTTTTTATACATAAGCCACTCGCATTCCAAAAGGGACCAAAACCACCTTAAAGGAAAAGATATAAGCTCTCTTTTGAGCAAAAAAAAAAAAAAAAATTCCGGATAAAAAAAAATATAAAAAAATTTTTTTCAAAATATTGATCAAATAGCTATCGAAGCTACTTGGGACAAATTTTGCTAACACCAATAGGTAATAAGTAAGGTGACCATACATACTCTTTTTTAGAGGACAATCCTCTAATCTGTCATCTTTGTCCTCTTTATTTTTAAAAGCATGACCAATATTTGCTTTTATTTTTTAAATTAAAATAAAAATTTTATTTCACGGTGATCAAGGGTTTTTTCTGTGCAATCGTATGGAAAATGTTGTGCCATGCTTGTTCTGTTCATACTCCTCATACACTTGCAGTATACAATTTTGAATAATTTTTTGCAATGATTATTAAAGTTTAGTTGTTTTTTTTTTTAACTAATTTTACTTAAGTAAATGTAAATTCTTATACATCGTCGGCTTAATATGCAAACCTGCTAACTTCCTTTCAACAAATTTTACAGGAAAAAGTTTTTATTTTTCCTATTTACTGCTTGAGAGGAGAACCATAAATATAGTTGATTTGACACACTTCAAGACTCAAAATGAAGAATTACTACATGTTGGTCGACGAGGCATACTTATTTCTCTACCACACGGCATCAAATCTCAATTTACTTAAAAAGTGGATTTCGCAGGTCTGCATATTAAGCCGACGATATGTAATTCTTTTTAAATTTTCTTTACATTTATTAATATGGGAATGTCAATTTGTCTGTAAAAAATGTAAAAAAATCTTGAAGTCAAAAATTTTTTTTACTTTTTTTCTTAATGTCCTCTATTTTTATTTTCAAAATCTGGTCGCCTTATAATAAGTAACATGGATGAAAAAGAACACTGCATATGCTAAAAATTTAAAAACCCTTGTCTAGAGTTAGAAATTTTTTTTATATACATAAGCCGCTCGCATTCCAAAAGGGACCAAAACCACCTTAAATGAAAAGACATAAGCTTTCTTTTGAACAAAAAAAAAAAAAAAAGAAAAACATTTCCGCTAAAAAAAATAAAAATAATTTTAAAAATTAAAAAAACAAACAAAAAAAATTTTTTCAAAAGATGAAACAAATAGCTATCAAAGCTACTTGGGACAAATTTTTCTAACACCAATAGGTAATAAGTTACATAGATAAGAAAGAACACCTGTATGGCCAAAATGTCAAACTTTGACCCCCACTAACTCAGAAACTTTTAAAACCGATCTTGTTAAAAGCTTGTATCTAAATTACTAGCCAATCGGACTAACCTTGGTGCAATTTCATCCAAATCGGAAGACATCGATTTCAAAATTGGGTAACTTGACATGAAATCCCCCAGATATAGAATAATAGAATAAATTTAGAATATCTGTGGCAATAAATTATAATGGCTTAAGTCGAAATTTCGTGTTTTGAGATATTAACGGTTTTATCTATAATGAAAGAAAAGTGTGTTTATTTATTTATTTTTATTGTATTGTGTAAGTCAAAATATAAATGCGTGTAGTTTTATTAATAATGACATTTTATACTTTATATAAATTTTATAGATCTTGAAGATGATAATAAGAATATGTAATAAAATTTAAAAATTACTTAAGACAACTTAAGCCATTATTATTTATTGCCACAGATATAAACTTTTACGAAGTGTTATCAAAACATTGAATATACCATGTATTACGGTTATTAAAATAGAAATTTTATTGTATCAGCATGTAAATGGTATAAATATGTACTGTATTGTACTGTAGATTGAACAAAATTCTTTACTAAACTGACATTGTAGAGTAACAAACTATAGAAAAACCCTGCATTAAACTGGCATTGTAGAGTACCAAACTAGAAAAAAAAATATTAAAGATGTAAACAATGAGTTACAGTTAAATTAGCTTCAAATGCGTTTAGTAAATTCGTATTAAGTGTTATCAATAAAAATAATATGCTAACTTGATTAACCGATCAATAGTTACTTAACCCTTTGACGTACATAGGGAAACATACTTGCCCAGGGGATTTTGCATCATATAATTGTTCACGTAAGAGATAGAGTAAATATGTTTAAAACGGATTTGTAGCGGAGGGTTGGGGAAACAAAAATGTGGTAGGTGGTAGGGGCCTATCTGGCCCCATTTGCCCGCTAGAAGGCCACAAAGTTGGCTAAAAAGTCGCCTTACTTCAGGGGGTGCTGTGGGGAGAGCGTAGGGCGCACCTGGCTAAAACTCGCGTATTTTTTTGGGGCACCTTTTACCTTTCAAAAAATATATTGGGGAAGTATGTGTAAATTTCAACCTGCCCACATTTACCCCAAATATGTTTGGCAAGTATGTTTGCCTGTGGGTTGAAACGAAAAAAGCACCTAAAAATAATTTAAATATTTTTTTTTATTTTCATCATTGTATGTATGTGTGTATATAGTTAACGTTTTTCTTTTTTTGGTGCATGTTTGTCTGTTATTGTTCAAAGTTTTTTTCGCGCTGATTATTTGTTTGTTTTCTGTCATTAATTATTCGAAAGCAATCAGGGTCTAATCGTACGTATCAGCATAGTAAAACTACCCAGCATTCGGATGTATTCGTCTACAGATCCAACATATCATCAAGCTCAGATATCATGACACGGCCTCTACTTGAGGAAATTACTTCCAATCTGCACTTCTGCGACACAAATCAGGCTGATGTCAACGAACGTGGATACAAAATCCGAGAAATTATAATCCATATACATAAATAAAGCTATGCCAAAAGCATACACTTATTCAAAAATCAATTGAGGAACATATGGTGAAGTTCAAGGGACATAATGTCATGAAGCAATTAATGAAGAACAGCCCCGTGTCATGGAGCTTCAAACTTTTCAATTTGTGTGAGTCGGTAACCGGATACCTGTATAATGTGGACATATACACCGAAAAAATACGTCTGTGGAGCACAGCCTTGGTGAGTCTGTAGTTTTGCAATTATGTAAGTAGCGTAAACTTGCTGGACATTATACTACAAAATTACATCATGGCATGCGGAACAATTCGCAGTAATATAAAGCACACGACAAAGCAGTTTCCGGTTAATGAAAATATGAAGCATGGTGACATAAGCTATTTTACATCTGACAGCATATCCGTAGTCAAATGGATGTAAAATCGCGCTGTTAACCTGTACCTCGTTTCTGTATTTCTCGCTTCGTAAAATTTTCCGCATGAAACGTGTGAATTGCAACAAAAATAGTGTGAAATGAAACAAAAAATGGTTTTTCTCACGCAAGTGTTTCTGTATCTTTTCTTGGCGAGAATGATCTGTCATTTTAATAATTTTCCAGCAATTATTGGAAGGATGCGAGAAAAAGTGTTTCTATAACAATGTTTTGCGAAAAGTTTCTTTCAAGAACTGTCAAAATAAGTCGCATTTGAAATTGGTGGCGAGAAAAACAAAATGTAGATATTTTGAATTTAAAATATGTTTATATACTATTTTTTTTAAATAAATAAAAAATAGAAGGAATATAAATGATGAATGCATAATTTATATGATGAAAATAAACAAAAAAAACATTGTTATATTTTGTTATTTTAAATTTTTTTTAGCCTTTTCTTGTTTTGGTTTTAATCAGCGCTGCCAGATAAATTTGTGTCAAAATCGTCAATTTTCTGAGAAAAAAATCTAAAAGATCCTCCTTTTTTGTTTTAAAAATCATGTAATTTAAAATAAATTTTAAACAAATTTGTTTCGACTTTTATTAAAACATAATCAAACAAAAACAAAGTTAAAGTTCATGGGTATTTAATAATTTCTTTACATTTATATTTCTTTTGTTAAGCTGAAGGATAATTTTTTATAAAACTATTTATTTTCTTTAATCCGATAACAATTAAAAATTGTTTTTCCCTGAAGAAGTCACACAAAGGCATGAGAAAATATCATATTAAACAAAAAATAAAATAAATGGCCCATAACTATAGTCATAAACAAAGCATACTTTAAGGCGCGTTTTCACAACTTACCGATAGCTAAAGGTAGGATTTTATCGGACGTATAAAACCTGTTCCATTATTGCAACTTTACTTTTACCTACCAAGTAGGATGGACCTTAATTTACTTTATCGCTCACTTTTGGTAAAAGTAAAGTTTTAATAATGGAACAGTTTTTATAAGGCCGTTTAAAGTCTACTTTAAGCTATCGGTAAGTTGTGAAAACGGGCCTTAGAGTTCTAAAGTAAACTTTTATTAAAAATATGCTTTTGATCTACTATAGACAAGCAAAAGCATACTTTACACGTTAAACCCGATGTTAATTTTAAAACCAGCTGAAGTTGTGTTTAACTCATTTAACAACAGCATCAGCTGTTTTTCGCCAAATAAAAAAGTACTTGCAAAAAGTAAAAAATGTTTATGTTATAAGATGTTGGCTGATATTTTGCAATTATTAATGATTTGCAGGAAAATTTTTATGGAAAGAAACACAAAATATATATGTATAGGCCCTAATTGTGTAAAACGCTAGGCCAAAATTGCCTAGCGTTTTACACAAAGTTTTGTAATTTTGTTGTTGCTTTCTACATAAAATCATATTGCGTGTTTCAACCGTACAAGATATGCAGTGTTTTATTTATATTTTAATTTTCAATGTCGGCTGCTTAAAGTTGCCACTTGCTTATATTTTGTTGTATGTTGTATGAAAAATTTGCTACATTTGAGGTGGCACCCAGTTAAAGTCGGTTCAATTTAAAACATACTTTAGTTTCGACTATACAGTGCACTCGCGATATTATGAACTAATTAAAACAAAGCCAGTTCACTTTTGCAAGATTCTTCATATTTGCGAATGGCAAAAGTAAAAGTTTCTAATGTTAAAGTTTTTTTTATTTACTGTTCATTGGATTTAAAAAACTATTGATTTTTAAAAAAGAAAAGCAAACTTAAAGCTTTGCGAAAAAGCCTGTGATTTTCTTTCGTTCAATCGGTTTAAAAACGCCAAGCTCTATTAAAAATCTCCTGATATTTGCCGTGTCTGCTAACAGTGATCTTTTTGTATCTCATTTTCAAAAAACATTCGGTGCATGCATTTTCCATTTTTTGTATGTAAAACATTTTGATTAACAACTGAAGACAATTGTAAAGCTATAGCTAGGGAAATCCCCAATTTATTATACAGTTGAATAAAAATTGATTTTTATATAACACTGTGTAGGTAGATAAAAACCGTTTAAAATACAACTATAAGTTGTTCATATTTTAAAGCGTTTGCACAAGTTCATATTTTAGAGTAGTCAATGGAAGAAAATAAGTGTTCATATTTTGGGGTATTCATATATTAGGGTGTTCAATTTATCGTGTTCATATTATCGCGAGTGCACTGTAGTAGCAAAATATTTAAAATAATGTTTTTATTTTAAAGTTGTTTTTAGCGTTTGACTATGATTATGGGCCAATATTTTTACAAAAGCAAAAAGAAGCCAAGCTTAATAAAATAAACATACATCCTTATTTAAAATAGATAAATATAGATAAATAGATAAATTTTTTAATTAAATCAGCTTTGTAAAAAACCTAGAATTCATAGTGACAACGTTGTTTTATATTTATATCGTATGTACTCCGAAATAGTATTTTATTGAAATTTAACTATATCGGTTAACAAATGGCTGAGATATAAATCTGTAATTTACCTATTCCTATACATTTTTTTTTCTTTTTTTTACCTGAAATAGACTTAGTAGAACAGCTGGTAGTTTTAGTTAAAAAAATCGGTTCATAAATGAACGGGTTACAGACAAACAACTTTTTTTCTTGAAGAAATAATGGTTTTGGCCCAAAAATGTCCATATAAGATAAGAATACCAAAAGGGTGTTTCCACAGAAATTGACCCCTTAAGCCTGGTACTCTGTTCAACATTTCACGTGAAATGCTGTCAAAATGCATATGAAAAAAACTTGTGCGGAATAATCATGAAATAATGTTGATGGAGTTGTACTCTGTTTATTTTGTGAAAAAGTACCGAAATGTTTCTGGCAACATTTTTTTTACAACTGCGAAATAATGTAAGCTGCCTTTATTTCACGTGGAATTTTAAGCAAAAGCAAAAAAGTATGAACTTAATATTTAAAAAAGAAATAAAAAATTAAAATAACACAATCGGTAACAGTTTTTTAGCCGTATTTACTTTTTTTTATTAAATTTTTTATTAAAAAAAAATAATTTTAGTAAAATACATGTGGCGTTTGTTTACATACACGAAACAATGTAGCATACTTTGAAGGAATAAAAACGTCAAATTATACAAACTCGCACGATTGGTAACATTGATAAATGCCAAAATTTTCGTGTGGAATAATCAATGTTGCTCAACATTTTTCACAAATTTGAACAGAGTACTAGGCTTTATAGTTCAAAAATTAAATTTTTATTTTGAATTAATTTTTCCGCTATTATACAAAATAAATGTATCGTGTCATATTCCTAAAGATTAACTTTAATTTTATTTATACTAACAAAAATATATTTTTTTTGTCACCGATAATAAATGAATTCACACGCAAAAAACTTGTAATTTTTATAATGTATTATTTAAACAAAACATTTCAAAGAATTAAATCAGATATTTAACTTGACATATCCTGTGCAAAATTTTACAAAACATGATGTTTTTTTCAGACATTTAAAAACAGCACATTTATAAAGTAACGGCCGTTACTTTGGATACACCCAAATATCAATCATATTTTATTAATGTATATAAGAAGTATTAAATGTTCAAAATAAGCCAAATCGGTCCATTTCTTTCCCTCGAAATTTTGCTTTTGCCGATACATTTTTCAGGGAAGAGGCAAACAACTTCGAGGACAATTTTCATAAAAGGGATAAATAAAAAAATTTAAGCTGTCTTGTTTTTAAAGATATTTTTTTTACTAATAAACAAACATAATCAAATATTTAAAACTATCTTATTTCGAAGACTAAGGGGCAACGCCAACAATTTCATTGAAAGCAAAAAAAAAAAATCAAAAGTATTTTATATATTTGTGGTTACTTTCTACAGAAATTCATTTTGTTTTTTCAATTTTCAACGCCACAAAATATGAAGTGTTTGAAATTTAAAAATTCAATATGAATTTCTATAGAAAGTAACAAAAAATTATAAAATATTTTTGATTTTGTTTTGGCTTTCGTCACTTTTTAAGAAAAATCATTAAATCGTCACTTTGCTAATTTCGGAACAAAAAGTTGTCAAAATGACAATAACTCGTCAAATCTGGAAGCCCCGTTTTTATTATATTTATTTCTTTTGTTGACGTTTCGCTTTTATTTGACACTTAAGTACTGGAAATATTCCAGTATAAACAGAATTTGTTGTGTCTGTTTTCGCATTCAAATACAGAAACACTTTTATCTCATAAATCGAGAAACGATGGAATTTTTTGTTTCACACTTCATGTAAGAAATTTTACGATGCGAGAAATACAGAAACGAGGTACTGGCTTCCAATTTTATTGACCTAACTGCGTTGTGCAAAGTAAAGTGGCGTGTTGCAGGACAAATAGGTAAAGTTGATATAGATTGCCCGTTGGTTGTCCAGCATTACAACAAGGGAATGGGAAGTGTTGTAAGGATGACAATTTTCAATAAACGCATATCTGAACACAATTTGGAATATTTATGTACACTTTTCATTGGCTGTAAATCCTGATATTTTCTTTTTAATTTTGTAGGTCTTGATTTTATTTATAAAATTTAGAAAAATTTTAAGGGAAAATTTTCATTTTGAAGTGAAAAAGAGTGTGTATTGGTTCTAAAAAAAAGAATATCTTTTTGTGTGAGGAATTTTAATTTAATATTTGTGCAAATAAAACGGAAACCTTAAAGGGAATACTTTATTTTTTGCCTGAATTTGGGACGAAGTGCAAGTCCTTCAACTTGAAATTTAATTTGGCTAAGGTACGTTTGCAAGCCACGAACAATTAAATCAAGAGTCTGGCTATCGTTTATTGGAAAAAGAAGGCAGTTGTGTGTTTTAATTTGTTACCAGCCGATAAACAATCCTGATATCCGGTATCATTTAAATATTTTGTTTATTTAAAATATAGGGTGACCAACTGCCCCATAGAGTTTATACGTAGTTGCATTATAAATTCAAGTAACGTGGTGTGTAAATCACTCAAAACTATTTGTTTTATACAATTAACGTTGAACACATCATATTCGTTTATACAAATAAGTGAATTTTATTATCCGTGTATTTTTTATATGGTTGTGGTCCCATAACATAATATCATAGAATGCAGTTTTATTAATATATCGTATTTAATGATTTTTATTTTATTTCCACGAGTTGCCGACTTGGAATTTGATTTTTTTTTTAACTTTTTTTTCCTCATTATTTATTTATTGAATCTTCATATATTAAATATGAACTAACAATAATTAATCAAATCTTAACCTAATACGTTATTTTATGTCCTGCCAGTGCCAGACAAAAATGTTCTTCATCACATGTTCTGTTCACTTATATAGGTGTTTATCGCTCATCTAATTGGGTAAGTGCTGCAGTGTCTCTTCTTCTTAAGCGAGTGTGGCCGCCATGATTTTAAATATTTCGAGCTAGTGGATTTGGGTGTTGTTCAAACCTTTTTAAATATTTCATTGCCTATTTTGTAATCATAGTTTTAACTAATGGCACATTGAGATCCTTATGAATGTTTGAGCGGCTGTGATTATTCGAAGAAGTTTATTTTGGCGCCTTTGAATTTTTTTCAATATTAGACGCGGAGGCAGTGTCCCATAGCTGAATACCGTAACACCAGATTGGCTTTAAGATAGAGATGTAAAGTAGAGGCTTGCAATCGAGACTAAGGACAGAATTTCTTCCAATAAACCAATGAATTTGAATGGCTTTTAGTTTCATTTGAGTTAATTTTGGCTCTATATGGCATTTCCAGATGTATACCTAGATATTTAACATGCGAATGTTGAGGAATTATTTGATTATTTATTGTAATATGGGGGCAAGATTCCCGGCGCAAGGTGAATGTTATATGTACGCATTTTTGCTCATTGACCATTATCCTCCATTGTCTTAACCATATTTCCAGTTGAAATATATGATGCTGCAAGTAACGAGATGCTTCATAACGGTTTTCGTGGACGCTTAGAAAAGCTGTATCGTCTGTAAATGTTGAAGTTTGGGTGTAGTTGTTTGTTGGCATGTCCGAAGTATAAATCAAGTATAATAGAGGGCCCAAGATGCTGCCTTGTGGGACTCCAGCGCCAATTGGCTGAGGTGAACTTAAGAAATTTCCTTTTTTAATAATAAATTGACGACCGACTAAGTAGCTTTCTAACAGCTTGTGTGTGTTTGCTGGTAAATTTTGCTTCAACTTATGTAACAAGCCATCATGCCAGACTTTATCAAAAGCTTGCGAAACATCGATGAAGAGTGCTGAGCAATATTTTTTTTCTTCAAATTCTTTTCTTATGACATTAACTATTCGATGAGTCTATTAAATTGTGCTGTGTATTCTTCTAAATCCGAATTGATAGTTTGGAATACATCTATTTTCACTTTAAATCGCTTTATTGTTGATGCTTTTGTTTAAACTTTGATATTGTTACAAGTAGAACTGTTGCTTATAAGTCTTATTCGTTTAACAGTTTTATTTGGTTTAATATCTTTAGTTTTTCTAAAATCTTTATGGATGAAGTTTCCTGATGATCTGGCCTAAGCAACCAGTGAAATGCGCATAGGAATAGCTTATCCCATATACAATAAATTTCAAGTGTTTTTATCAAGAATAAAAACTGGGAATTAAGCACGAATAATAAAATATTTTAAAATTAAAATTTTGTATTCCCAAAAATTATTTTGAAATCGGAGTTAATTTTGAAACAGCTTTGACATTTTCTCAAACAGCTTTGACATATTTGATAATAAGCTAAAAGGCCTATATGACTCAACTTTTGTATGATCTTTGCCTGGCTTTGGTATCATGGTAACTAAGGAAACCTTCCATTTTTGAGGAAAGTATTCAAGGCGTAAAATAGCATTAAAAATAGAGACAATAATTTTCTTTGCTATGCGAGGTAGCTCTAAAAGCATTTTATTACTATTCTTATCAAAACCAGGTACCTTCTTAGTGTTTAAGTTACAAATAGCTTTTTCGATTTCTCTTATCCCAAATCTGAGGGGAATAGCTGCTCTAGCAGCAACAGGTGGTAAGTCGACCGCAATATCATGAGATATATTTGGGGTAAATACGTTTTTTAAATGACTAACAAACAGATTTCCTTTTTCAACATCATTTTCTTGCCCAACTTCCATTCAATTTTCTAAATGGTGGTTTAGAGACAACTGGCCTTTTGAGCTTTCTAGCTGAACGTCATAATGAGTAGTCCGATTGTGGAGTTGCATCAAGTTTCTTAAGATATTTTCCCAGAGAAGCCGTTTTCTGAGTCTGCAGCCTTTTTGTACACTCTTTTAGTAAGTTCTTAAGTTGAGGGGATCTGTGCACTTGCCACGCTCTTCGAGTTCTCCTTTTTTCAGACAAGAGACACTCGACATCTGTGGAATATATTTTAATATTTTTATTTTAATTTTTTAAATTTTTTTGTTTTTTGGGGGCAATACTGGAATGTTGAACAGCTAGTTTCAGAAAACTGTCAAAATTAACAATAGAGCGATCTACGATCTCCGGTGTTCTAAGCGGAATATTTTCTGAGCAATGGGTACTGAGATATTTTTTATATTTTAACCAATTTGTTTTGTGTGGCTGACGTCGCTAAGTAACCAGTCGGAGATACAATTCTATTGGGTTTCATTATAGTAACAATTGTAGGTGTGTGGTCGGAAGATAATTCTAAGGAAGCTTTAACATGAATAGTTTCTGTGGTGATGTTTTTAACCACGCCGAAATCGATGACATCTGGAATTTTTTGCTGATCAGTAGGCCAATATGTCGGTTGTCCGTTCGCGACCACATTTAAATCCATTTTAGAGATTGTATTAAACAGTACACGACCCTTTGGTGTTATAGGTCGTGACCCCCAGAAGGTTTGTTTAGCGTTATAATCGCCAGTGGCCAGGAAACAGGGTCCTAGTGATTTATAATATTCACAATATTGGCTTTCTGATATTGAAAATCTAGGTGGAGAGTATAAAGATGAAATTACTATGTTTCGATCTAGCTCTTCAACACATATGTTCGTTGCTTGCAGATAATCCTCACGATGATCACACATAAGGTAGTGTTTGACTCGATTTTTTATTAAAATTGCAGAACCTCCACAAGCTCTATCTCGAGGGTCCTTGGTATCATATAGAACATAACCATTGATTTTAAACGTATTTCTTGAGTTCAAATGAGCTTCAGAAACCATCATGACATCAATTTGTTTAGTTTTAAGAAAGTATTCTAATTCGTTTATAGGTTGGCGGATGCCGTCTGCGTTCCAAAAACAAATTTTTAAACAGCTCATGGCTCGTTAAGTACAGCTTGCAATAACATCGATTGCATTCTAAGAATTTCCTGCTTTAACTTTTAACTTTAATTAAATTTTTTTTTTATTATTAACGTTTAAAAATTATATGGTCACCTTAATTTAATTCATTTTTGTTTGAACTTAATTTAAATTTATATCACACAAACAAATAAACACTCATTTTACTTACAAATCCACCCCTATAAACTAACAAAACCTCACTCATTTCGTATTAAATAACACTCGTTCACATGTACACATAAATACTCATATACATAAATACAGTAACAATATGTGTGGATTTGCTTGCAAATAGAATTTTTAACATTCATACGTAACGTATTCCACACAACATTATAATTAAATCCAAAATTTGAGTTAAATTAAATTTTTTATGATATCTATCTGCTGTCAATGGGCGCCTGCTGACATCGTGGGATTATATCAAAGTAAGTTAACTTTTACTTATTATTAATTTTTATTCCTCCATATTATTAAACTCTCTCTTTTGTGGATTACAATTAGCATTTTCAAAATATGAATATTTATATTTTTTTTTATGCATTTTACAAATAAAAACTCATTTGCAACAAGGGTTGCCATGTGTCATTTGAATAAATGTTATCAAGTATTCATATTATGTTTACAATTTAAATACTACCTAACGACAAACATTACCACATTTCATAATATTCTTTATTTCTATTTAAAAACTTATAAATTTTTTATTACATTTGGTTTGTGCTTTGTTGTGATACAGACGAGTATTTTTAACCCCGCATACGATTTAAACTATTAATTAATCACATTTGATTTTGGCATATATCAGCAGCGAATGGACGCTTAAAATAAATAATATATTTTGTTATTTAAATTATTTAACATAATAGTAAACAATTAAAACGATAAAATAAAAAAGTAAAAATATATAAACATGTACGTATGAATGTTCATTCATGTATGTATGTATACATATTCTGAACACAAACATTTAAGTTAAAATTTCTTTTTTTTTTTGTGTTGTGTAATACAATAAATAATAAAAATATTAAAAGCAAAGCAAAACGGTGAAAAACAAAAACAACTCTTTGCATGAGAACGAACAGTGAAACAACACTAAGACAAAATGAAAGAAACGTTTACGTTTAAGTTAATGCAAATGAAAATAATGCAGAAATAAATAAAACAAAACAAAACAATATTAACTATAAGCTAAGCCAATTATTCGAACACGTTCCCTCTCACCCTCGGTATTTACACAAACGGTGGATATTGACTCATTAAAAAAACTACAACTAGATTTGGTGACAAGTGTTGTCAGGCCAGCAAGTATTGCCGTGACGTCAAAAACAAATTTAGTGGGAAATGATACCATGAACTTAAACACAAATGCAATGGAAAACCCCCCTGTAAAAAGTTTTCAAAAGCTTCAAGTCCAAGTTGGTATGGACAGGTATATAACAGTCCTTAAACGGGGTCGCAGCCCTACTTCTTCAGCTGTTGCTTCGGTATCAAAAGTGCCATCTTTTGATAAAATAAATTCCCAAAATCGCTTTGCAATTCTAGGATGAATCC
The DNA here is from genome assembly GCA_930367215.1 of Pollenia angustigena. NCBI lineage: Eukaryota > Metazoa > Arthropoda > Insecta > Diptera > Polleniidae > Pollenia > Pollenia angustigena. Next base: position 1,387,263 of record OV884061.1, read on the forward strand.
TCTGAAGCACCAAACGTCATAAAATCGTCCAAGCCTCCCCCGATATATCTTAGGGAGCATAACTCAAATGATCTAACAAAGAGTTTAATTTCGTTTATTGGTAAAAATTCTTTTTATGTTGCTGCAATAAAGCGAGGTAGTATAAATGAAACTAATATTCAAGTTTTTTTTTTTTTTTTTTTAATAATTTATTTTTATTATTGAATCTTTCTTATCGAAATTTACAATATGTATTCAAATCTTAATTCTACTTGTTGTTTATTAGTTGTTACCTGTGTAACCACTAACTGCTGTATTCAAATTTTTAAGACTGTCTTCTAGTAAGGCTCAAAGTATCGGTTCTTTTTAGCCTCTGGTGACCTTCGAACTGAAGCAAACCCCGAGCGAGGTAGTTAGGGTGAACCATTAGTTTACCGATGTAGCTTATTGAATATTTTTTAATTTCCTCCTGGATAGTGGGGACGTTGAGATCTCTGTGGATAATATCATTGCGTATATACCATGGGGCGCAGACAATTTGTCGTAATATTCTAGACTGTCTTCTTTGAAGCTTTTGGATGTTAGATGCGCATGCAGTACCCCATAATTGGATGCCATATGTCCATATTGGTTTTATGATGGACTTGTATAGAAGAACTTTGTTGTCTAAAGACAAGTTTGAGTTTCTACCGAGAAGCCAATGTAGTTGAGCTGCTTTAAGTTTCATAGCCGTTATTTTCGCTTCGATATGACGAGACCAGGTCAAACGTCTATCTATATGAACTCCCAAGTACTTTACATGGTTTTCTACCGGAAAAGTGATGTTATTTATTTTTACTGCTGGGCACGTTTGTCTTCTGAGCGTGAAAGTTAAGTGAGCACATTTAGCCGGGTTAACCTTTATTCTCCATTTTTCTAGCCATGCCTCTAGTTCATTGATGTGGGACTGCAGATTTTGCGATGCGACTTTTGGGTCATGGTTAACGCTAATAAATGCTGTGTCGTCTGCAAATGTAGAGGTATGCGTGCTCAGGTTTGTTGGCATATCCGCTGTGTATATTATATATAGAAGCGGTCCTAATATGCTGCCTTGGGGAACACCAGCAGTATTTTCTTGAGGGGGGAGTATTTATCTTGCGACCTTACTATGAATGTTCTGCCTGTTAGATAGCTCTCCAGAAGCTTGTGAGTGTTTTGAGGAAGCATTCGTGTTATTTTGATGAGTAGCCCATCATGCCAAACTTTGTCAAATGCTTGGGAAATGTCTATAAACAGGGCTGAGCAGTATTGCTTTTTCTCAAACGCCGATCTAATAAGGGTGACAATTCTATGCACTTGCTCTATTGTACCATGTTTCGCTCTGAATCCGAACTGGTGATCCGGGATGATGTCGTGTTCATTTAGATGAGGAGTTATACTTAAAATGAATATTTTTTCGAAAAGCTTTGATAGGATTGATAATAAGCTTATCGGTCTGTACGACGCAACCTGGCTAGCATCTTTTCCTGGCTTGGGAATCATAACAATTATAGACTTCTTCCATGAGGATGGGAAGTATCCGACTCTTAATATAGCGTTAAAAATGAACAGCAAGATTCTGGAAGCAGACGAAGGTAAGTTTCTTATCATTGACCCTGTGATACGGTCAAGTCCGGGAGATTTTCTAATATTCACTTTTTCTATTGCAGATTTTACTTGAGTAATGTTAAATTTTAATGGATGGTTTACCTTATCAGGAATGGTTGGACGACAGGAACAAGTATGTGTATCATGTGGCGTGAAAACTTTCTCAAGATGGCCCGCGAAAGCGTTTAATTTTTCATCTGTGTTTTTCGCCCAAGTGCGGTTTTCCAGTCTTAATGGAGATTCTTGGGTTATAGGGCATTTCATATGCCGTACAGCCTTCCATAAGCTATAATTGGAGTTTTTTGTGGCATCTAGGCTGTTTAGATAGCCTTCTATTGCAGACTCGTGGTTCTGTCTCAATTTGTTGCGAAGAGTTGTCAGGCATAATTGTAGTTGGGCCTTAGTGGTTGGGGAACGACTGTTTTGCCATTGTCTTCTTAACTTCCTTTTTTCTCTGATAAGGGTCTCTATATCCGTCGATGTATTGTAAGGAGCACGTTTAATTGTCCGCTTGATTGGGGTTGCATTTCTTGCTGCAGCATCCAAGACTTCTGTAAATCGGTCGACAGCTATTTGGATGTCAGATGAATTTTTTTAGGGGAATGCACTGTGATAGGTGAGAGCTCACATACATTTTATACTTTAACCAATTTGTGTTTCTGTTTGGATAGGAAAACCAGTTTGCAGCTTCGGCGTCAGAGTTACATTTTAAAATGAGGATTGAAGGTGAATGATCAGACGAAAGATCATAGGAGGAACTAACTAGTACCTGATCGCGCTTGATGTTTTTGATTACAGCAAAGTCAATAAGGTCTGGTAGCTTGTTGAAGTCGGTTGGCCAATAGGTAGGCTCACCACTCGATACCACATCAAAGTTATTTGCAGTTACGGTATTATATAGCTGATTACCTCTAGGACTAATAAGTCTGGAGCCCCAATATGTATGTTTAGCGTTGTAGTCGCCAGCAGCAATGAATTTCTGGCCCAATGTGGAGAAGAAGTTGAGAAATTTATCGTGTAGAATTTTGTGCCTCGGGGGACAATAAACGGATGTTAACGTTAGTTTGAAATCAGTCAGATTTATAGATGTGGCCTGGATACAATCTTCTTCGAACTCTGGCAATGGTAAGTGTCTGATGTGTTTGTGCACAATTATGGCTGTGCCACCACAAGCTCGTCCGCTGGGATGTTTTGTGTCATACGTAAGGTAACCATTTACCCTAAAGCAGTTTTTATGAGTAAAGTGTGTTTCAGAGACAAGAAGTACGTCGATTTCATGCCTATGAAGAAAGTTTGCAACTTCGTGTTTATGTTGGGATAACCCGTTTGCATTCCAGAAACATATTTTTAACTGGTTCATTTTTTGTTGAGTAGAACTTGCAGGAGCATGTTCTGGTTTCGCATCATTTCCTGAAACATGCTCTGCATAGTGGCCATGAAGTTATTCATAGTTTGAATTAAATTTTCAATTGAGGTAGGCATTTGTAGACCTTCCCTAGGAACATTAGCGTATGGAGGTTGCTTTGCGTTGGAAGTACTCGGGGGATTTTTCGCATTAGGGTTTCCTTTTAGGACTTGGGCATATGATTGGTTTTGTTTGTTTGTTTGTGTAGTACTAGCAATAGAGCCAGCGGCTTGGCTGGGCGCATGTGATGGACCATATTGGGAGTGAGTATATTTTTGACCTAAAGCTGGTTTTTTTAAATGCAAGAAGACTTTACAACCCCTATAGTTTGCCGTGTGATTTTCGCCACAGTTGCTGCATTTCTTGACATTTGGGTCAACTTTAGAACGATTACATTCGGCGGTTTTATGAGCGTCGCCACAAACCACACATACGTGAGGCAATTTACAATATGATTTTGTATGCCCATATTCCTGACAGTTTGTGCATTGGGAGGGACCCTTTCGTTTTATTGGCTCCTCAACAGTTATTCTTCTGTTGAGTAGGTAGCGCAAGTTGTATATGGGATGAACTGAATTTTTGGTTTTGAGAACCGATGAATCAAACGATATCTCAATGCGGTGCAGTGGTTGGGGAACTTTGTTCCTGTTCAAAATGTTATGAACCGATTTTACCTCGTACCCCTCTTGCTCTACGGCAGATTTTATTTCATCTGTAGGAACGGAACTATCTATGCCTTTTATGACAATAATCAATCCCTTAGCACTTTTTAATTGGTATGTATAGTAGCTTTTATTTTCTGCGTCCAGGTGTCTTGATATAATACGAAAGTTCGTTTCTGTACTGGCTTGAATTTTGGTCTCTTGAATTTGTCCGCGTCGTATAGAAACGACGTAGAAATTGTTCTTACCTACAAGTTGAGTCAACATGTTGACTATGCTATTTGATGTTTGCTCCCGCAGATAGATAGGTGGCGGTTTAACTTCTTTAGTGGCTGTCCCATTAGCTAATTCTGCTTCTTCATCGTCAGGTATGGATAGTACAGAGAATCTGTTACCATTTGTTGGCAAAGAGACTACGTTAGAGCCTTTGTATTGTATATTCAAGTAAATCATAAAAATGACTTTCGCAAAATAATAAGCAAATTTGAGGCACTTAAAAAAAGTTTTTACACATACCAACTCAAGAGCAGTAAAAGTCTCCAGGTGGTGATTAAGGGAATTGATTCATGCGTAGACCCAGAGGAAATTAAAACTTTCTTGGAAGAAAAAGGCTTCAAGATAAAACATGTGGTAAATATTAGAAATAGGGACAAAAATCCACAACCACTTTTTCGAGTTGAATTAGAGCCCGGCGACATTAAGTTAAAAAAAACGAAACGCATCCCATTTATAGTGTGAAATATATTCTATACAGAAAAATAACAATTGAGGAGCCGCACAAAAAAATGGACCTGTTCAGTGCTTAAACTGCCAAGAATTTGGCCATACCAAGGCATACTTCTACTTACCCCCTGTCTGCGTAGTATGTGGTGAACTACACGGTAAGTAGTGTGTTTAGAGGGGTTCTAAATATGATTTTCCATACAAAGTTGGGAGCCTACCAGTAGGGGTGTTCACAATCTGTAAACATTAATAAAAAGTTGGGTGTATATCATGAGGGTTATTCACAGACTGTGAACACCCTAATGCCATGCATTTACTTCTGAGAAATAGAGGCCTTTTATACTAGAGGGGTTCTAAATATGATTTTCCATACAAAGTTGGGAGCCAGTCCTTTTATACTGTAGGGATTCCAAATATGATTTTCCATACAAAGTTGGGAGCCAGTCCTTTTATACTGTAGGGATTCCAAATATGATTTTCCATACAAAGTTGGGAGCCAGTCCTTTTATACTGTAGGGATTCCAAATATGATTTTCCATACAAAGTTGGGAGCCAGTAAATTTTGTGAGGGATGAAAATTTTACTTGTGCATAAGAATTTGTGGGAAAATTTTTTTTTGTTTATAGTGGCAGGTGTTAAATTTTACTTGTACGTGTCTTGAATATTTGTTTATGACTTTTTTTTTTGCTTGTGCGTATTCATATTGATGATTTACAAGTTGTTGGTGTGAAATTTCTTCGTGGACGTCTCCGTCTTGAAGATTTTAAAAATTTTGTTAGGAATGATAATTTTACTTGTGCGTTTTCGTATTAAAGATAAAACTGATCGTGAAATAATTATTTTTAGTTTTTTCAGTTATTGTGTGTGTGTTTAGAATAGTTAATGACTTTGTTGCATAGGTTTCCTAGTGACTTTTTGCTTTGAATGACTCGGTAGGCTTGTGGGATAGTGAGCTAATCTCAGTATAAGGGTTGCATAATTGATTATCACTAGAGACTCTGGTCTGTTTCACTATAGCAGACTAAGGATCTAAGCAACTATTGATCGGTTGTGTATGTGTGTGTGTGTGTGTGTGTGTGTGTGTGTGAGTGTGTGTGTGTGTGTATGATTGATAACGATTATTCATGTGAAAAGTAGGATTCCATCCACTTGTTTTTTGTATCAACAGCAACCAGCTGCACATTAACTGTGTTTACATAATTAATCAGCATAAATACTCAGAATTATATTACAAAAAACAGTAGAAAGTAACTTCTTGGTTAATATTTTTCCTTATCGTACTCTACTCCTCCTTATTTATAACAACAACAACTTAGAATATACATGAATAGAGCTGACGCAGCTGTGACAAGTCAAACAGAAAACAAATCCAAAAAAAACAAAATGTTTGGTTTTCTGAAATTCTTAAATTCTACTAAAATAAGCCCCGCCCCTTATTTATAAATTTTTTAACTAATGAAATAAGACGGGATTGTACCAAAAATATGATTAATTGTGAAATTCAAACTGTTGATTGAACATGCTTAATCATGTTTATAATTATTAAATATCACAAATACATTAATAAGACTAACCTAACAATATCAAAACCAGACATGATTGAACTTGAATATTATTTTTGTCAAGCTAATAGGGCCTAAATTTCTTCAATGTAAATAAAATTCAATTTTTATTTCAATATTTTGTTTAAAAGTAAAATTTTTATCTATAATAAAGAGATATAAATATTAAATGAAATGGAAAAAATGTTGTTCTTGTACTACGTGTCTTGAAGATTTTAAATTTTGTGAGGGATGATAATTTTACTTGTGCGTATTCATATTGATGATTTACAAGTTGTTTATTTTAGTGGAAGGTGTGAAATTTCTTCGTGTACGTGTCTTGAAGATTTTAAAATTTTGTGAGGGATGATAATTTTACTTGTGCGTTTTCGTATTAAAGATAAAACTGATCGTAGAATAAGTATTTTTTTAGTTTTTTTTCAGTTATTGTGTATGTGTTTAGAATAGTTAATGACTTTGTTGCATAGGTTTTCTAGTGACTTTTTGCATTGAATGCCTCGGTAGGCTTGTGGGATTAACCACTTTTTTTATATCAACAGCAACCGGCTGCACATCACTTTTAATTACATTTAACAAATAGAAGGAGTTGTCATTTTTGGGTTTTGTTAATCTTAAATAGAATTATATATAAATATTTTTTTTTTTTTGCGCAGATTTAATTATCACAAGAGACTCTGGTCTGTTTCACTACAACGGACTAAAGGTCAAAGTAACTATTAATCGGTTAATTAAGTTAGCATATAATTTTTGTTGATAACACTTAATAAGCATTTTCTAAAAACATTTGCAGATAGTTTCACTATTACTCAATGTTTATAAACTTTTATTTATTTTTTCTAGTTTGATACTCTATAATATAAGTTTAATGAAGAATTTTTCTATGGTTTGATACTCTACAATGACAGTATAGTTAAGAATTTAGTTCAATCCATGGATACACTGCATACAGTTAATAATTATACATTATACATACAAATACAATAAAATGTCCATTTTATTAACCATAGTACATGGTTTATTAATTGTTTTGATAATATTTAGTAAAAGTTTATATATAGTATAAACTTGAAGTCGACTATACCAATAGAATATTAAATGTTACTGAAAAAAGGAAATCATATTACAAAATCAATTAAGATGATCTAAAAAAGAGTATTACATAGGAGTTTTGAATATTTAATAAGGAAATATCTATTATATCTGCTTATAATTATCAGTTAGGAATTTAAAGATAACAAATTTGTTTTATAATTAGTACAGCTTTACATGTTTTTTTTTTTCTAGTTTATTAACCATACATTATCATACCATACCATTATAATCCATAGAATATAAAACAATTTAAAATAGTTAAATCCGCAAAAGAAAATCACAAACTTTATGTATTTATTTATGTAAAACCTTACTCCATTAATCATTTATTTATACTTTATATATACTAATACCATGAAATGAATAGTTCAATAACCATATTATATGGTTTATTTAATGTTTTGTATACCGTTTTGTAATTCCTATAATTTGTTTTCCTATTATTTCCCTTATATATTTAATATTTATACACTTCCATACATCCTTAAATATACATTCTATTTTAAGCATTTCTACTATACATATATAAAAATTTTTTTCTTATACTAACATTCTATATTTAATCTTAGTATTATAATCTTACTCTTGATTTTAATCTTAGTCTTAGTGTTAATCTTAGTAGCAGTCTTTTGATCTTAGTTTTATAGTTTCGGATTTCAATCTTGTTTTTTTTTGTTTATAGACTTGCAACATTACTCTTGTATTACTCTTGCGTGCTGCTTTGTTTACGTTTTCTTAGACTGAATACATATATGGAAATTTAAAATTTCTTTACTTACATATAAAATATCTATCTACTGTTATACGAATGCGTTGAACTTAGTGTTTTCAATTGAAATATTAAACTTCGATTTTAAACAGACATATGCATCTTTTATTTTATATAGGAAATTAATACTCGGTACTAGCGACTACCTCGAAGCTTGCACCGACCCCAGTTTTCATAACGTGCAAGAATCGAGTTTCTACTATACTTCATTCTCATCAAACTAATCACACAAGGCGATTTTAAGAAAATCCATACTAATCCTTTCCATTTTATCAAATCTATCCATTATATTATTATTTTAATTTTAACAATTCTTATAAATTCAATTCAGTTCTCACATAATTTAATTCATTCTATATACAACCTTAACCAGTAACTCATATTTATATATACAGTTTTTTCAAACCACTTTTAAAAACATATTTTAATTTTTACTTGTCTACTATATTAAAAAATAATCTATTAACTTAAATGAAAATTTAGGTTTATATTAAGTAATTTGATTATACGCTGAGATACGCTGATGGTTTTTCTACCTTAAATTTATATATTGGATAGAAAGTTACATCTGAATGTAGTGTTTCGATAAGAATGTCTCTATATTACTTTAAATCAGGTTTCTTATAATACAAAGTTTTTGAATGAAATATTAACAATCCTAATGTTAATTTCAATATAATTTCATTTAAATCATATATACATACATATAAATATTAATTTGTTAGAATCAAACCATCAATTACCATCATGATCTTATTAATGTCATATATTTTTTTTTTTTCATTATTTTTATTATTCGTTAAAAACTTTATATTCTTATATATAGGAGATGCATATGATTTGGGATTTCTCCTTCATTTTAAAATTGTTTGATTTTACAATTTTTATATTAGTTATTTCAGCCTCTTCATTATCATTATGATCATTATCATAATCATCATAATTAAGATCAGTAATATTCTTTGATCCTTAAAAACAACAATTCTATTATCTTATGTTTTTTTTTCTAGTTTGCTACTCTATAATATTAGTTTAATGAAGAGTTTTTCTATAGCACGAAATGAATAGTTTAATAACCATATTATATGATTTATTTAATGTTTTTGCATACAGTTTTGTAATTCCTATAATTTGTTTTCCTTTTATTTCCCCTTCTATACTTAATATTTATATACCTCCATACATCCTTAAATATACATTATGTTTTGAGCATTTCTTTACTATACATATATATAAATTTTTTCCTTTACTAACATTCCTATATTTAATCTTAATCTTATGATCTTAGTCTTGATTTTAATTAATCTTAATCTTAGTGTTAATCTTGATAGTAGCCTTTTAGTCTTGGTTTTATAGTTTCGGATCTCAATCTTAGTTTTTGTATAGACATCTCATTTACAAACCTATAACTTCAATCTAATCAAACCTATCACACAAGACGATTGTCTTCTGTTTTTCAAGAAAATCCATACTAATCCTTTCAATTTTATCAACTCTATCCATTATATTATTATTTTAATTTTAACAAATCTTATAAATTCTATTCAGTTCTCACATAATTTTATTCATTGTATATACAATCCTTAACCATTATCTCATATTTATAGATACAGTTTTTCAATACACTTTTAAAAACATAGTTTGATTTTTACTTGTCTACTATATTAAAAAATAATCCATAAACTTAAATGAAAATTTAGGTTTATATTAAGTAATTTGATTAAACACTGAGATACGCTGATGGTTTTTCTACCTTAAATTTATATATTGAATAGAAAGTTACATCTGAATGTAGTGTTTCGGTAAGAATGTCTCTATATTACTTTAAATCAGGTTTCTTATAATACAGAGTTTTTAAATGAAATATTAACAATCCTAATGTTAATTTCAATATAATTTCATTTAAATCATATATACATACATATAAATATTAATTTGTTAGAATCAAACCATCAATTACCATCATGATCTTATTAATGCCATATATTTTTTTCATTATTTTTATTATTCGTTAAAAACTTTATATTCTTATATGTAGGAGATACATATGATTTAGGATTTCTCCTTCATTTTAAACTTGTTTGATTTGAAAATTTTCATATTAGGTATTTCAACCTTTTCATTATTATTATACTCATCATAATCATCATAATTGAGATTAGTTATATTCTTTTCTCATTAAAACCAACAATTCTATTATCATAATCATCAAAATTGAGTTTAAATATATTTTGTTTTTATTTTTTCGTTGAAACCAACAAATCATAATCATTATTATCAAAATCAGGTTTATATATGTTTTTTTTTTTTTTTTTAGTCAAGATACTTTAACATCATCATAACCAGAAATATTATTTTTACAAATGTTGATATTGTGATTTTAATTAAACTGGTTATAATCACCTAAGGTTGAAATGATAGAGATGTTATCCGTTTAATTCTGTTGACTAATTCACATTTATTAAGACATATAGATAATAACAGAATTGATAGAGGATTCATAATTGAATAACTTTGAATAAGAATTGAGCTTATAGTTGGATGTAAGTACGATTTAAACAATAATAACCGACATCGAATAAGTGATTCATCATTTTATTTAATTGAAAACATACCACTTTACATCAAGATACCTTATTTTTAATCTGGTAGCATAAAGCAGTTACCTATTTTTGATCTGGTAACGTATAAACAGAGAGAATTAATATCAGATTTAAATAACAAACCAAATATAAGATACATTATATAATCCAACAACAACAACAATATATTCAACATGAATTGATTCGAAATAAAATACACACAATTCTTAAATACATTCAATTAGTTTGTCTTATGATTATACTTTAGCTGAGAGAGATTAATACCATATACATATTTACACGTTATGCACTTACAACATAAAATTCAAAGTTTATTAACCATAATATATGGTTTTATATAATGTGTTAACAGCAATCATTAAAAATTTATATATAATATAAACTTATAGTTGACTGTACCATCAGAATATTGACTGATAATATCACAATAGAATCATTTTACACAAACAATATATAGAATATTATAAAGAGAAAGGTATAAACTCATATGTCTATAGGTAACAGTTAAGAATTTTACAATATATTGGTTTAAGATATGTTATTTCTAATTAAGAGTTTAGTTTGATGGTTCTTGGAAGTTTATTTTCAATATAAATACATACATACATATTTGCTGATTTATTCCTATTTGATAATTTTTGATTTGATTGTTTTTTTTTCTTTTTACCTACAACACATTAATGAAATGGATATACATTAATGATGATGTTTTTTAACACTTTTAAATATTTGTTAAATATAGCTACATCAACTTCTTAATACATCGAATCAACTTACTGAGAATTAATTTTTAAATTAATATTTTGATATCCGTATACCCAGCTGATAGGCTGGTTGTGTATAGGTTTACATGATAATCACAAATTTCTTTAATAATAAAATTTCATTGAATTAACTCTCAAATTGCAACCATACCCATAAAGTATAGATAGTACATCCCATATAAATTTATACTTTTACATTAAATTATTTAGTTTCACTATGTTCTCATCATGATTAATATAGAAAATCATATTTTCATATACCCACACCACAAAAGTGAAGAGTATATTAGATACACGTTAATACTAATCCTAGTTACCTTTTGATATACTAAATCAACTTATTTACTTAGAATTACTTTTTAAAACAATTTAAACATGAACCAATCCGACTGGTTGGTGGGCTGTCTATTGTGTGGTTTATAGAACACAAACGCAAAACTCATCAGTTCAACTTTCATTTAAAACAAAATTTGTTTCAGTTTTAAATGTAAGTTGAACTGATGAGTTTTACGTTTGTGTTCTATAAATCACACAATAGACAGCTAGCTGTGCATGTAAACCTAAAAATCAAATTTTATTTTTAGTTTTATATGAACAGCCCACCAACCAGTCGAATTGGTTCATGTTTAAATTGTTTTAAAAAGTAATTCTAAGTAAATAAGTTGATTTAGTATATCAAAAGGTAACTAGGATCAGTATTAACGTATATCTAATATACTCTTTACTTTTGTGGTGTGGGTATATGAAAATATGATTTTCTATATTAATCATGATGAGAACATAGTGAAACTATATAATTTAATGTAAAAGTATAAATTTATATGGGATGTACTATCTACACTTTATGGGTATGGTTGCAATTTGAGAGTTAATTCAATGAAATTTTATTATTTTAAAGAAATTTGTGATTATCACGTAAACCTATACACAACCAACCTATCAGCTGGGTATACGGATATCAAAATATTAATTTAAAAATTAATTCTAAGTAAGTTGATTCGATGTATTAAGAAGTTGATGTAGCTATATTTAACAAATATTTAAAAGAGTTAAAAAACATCATCATGAACGTATGTATATCTTATATCCATTTCATTAATGTGTTGTAGGTAAAAAAGAAGAAAAAAACAATTAAATCAAAAATTATCAAATAGAAATAAATCAGCAAATATGTATGTATGTATTTATATTGAAAATAAACTTGCAAAAACCATCAAACTAAACTCTTAATTAGAAATAACATATCTTAAACCAATATATTGTAAAATTCTTAACTGTTACCTATAGACATATGAATTTGTACCTTTCTCTTTATAATATTCTATATATTGTTTGTGTAATATGATTCTATTCTGATATTATCAGTCAATATTCTGATGGTACAGTCAACTATAAGTTTATATTATATATAAATTTTTAATGATTGCTGTTAAAACAATATATATAAAACCATATATTATGGTTAATAAACTTTGAATTTTATGTTGTAAGTGCATAACGTGTAAATATGTATATGGTATGAATCTCTCTCAGCTAAAGTATAATCATAAGACAAACTAATTGAAGGTATTTAAGAATTGTGTGTATTTTATTTCGAATCAATTCATGTTGAATATATTGTTGTTGTTGTTGTTGGATTATATAATGTATCTTATATTTGGTTTGTTATTTAAATCTGATATTAATTCTCTCTGTTTCTACATTACCAGATCAAAAACAGGTAACTGCTTTATGCTACCAGATTAAATATAAGGTATCTTGATGTAAAGTGGTATGTTTTCAATTAAATAAAATGATGAATTACTCATTCGATGTCGGTTATTATTGTTTAAATCGTACTTACATCCAACTATAAGCTCAATTCTTATTCAAAGTTATTCAATTATGAATCCTCTATCAATTCTGTTATTATCTATATGTCTTAATAAATGTGAATTAGTCAACAGAATTAAACGGATAACATCTCTATCATTTCAACCTTAGGTGATTATAACCAGTTTAATTAAAATCACAATATCAACATTTGTAAAAATAATATTTCTGGTTATGATGATGTTAAAGTATCTTGACTAAAAAAAAAAAAAAAAAACATATATAAACCTGATTTTGATAATAATGATTATGATTTGTTGGTTTCAACGAAAAAATAAAAACAAAATATATTTAAACTCAATTTTGATGATTATGATAATAGAATTGTTGGTTTTAATGAGAAAAGAATATAACTAATCTCAATTATGATGATTATGATGAGTATAATAATAATGAAAAGGTTGAAATACCTAATATGAAAATTTTCAAATCAAACAAGTTTAAAATGAAGGAGAAATCCTTAATCATATGTATCTCCTACATATAAGAATATAAAGTTTTTAACGAATAATAAAAATAATGAAAAAAAAAAAAAAAATTATATGGCATTAATAAGATCATGATGGTAATTGATGGTTTGATTCTAACAAATTAATATTTATATGTATGTATATATGATTTAAATGAAATTATATTGAAATTAACATTAGGATTGTTAATATTTCATTTAAAAACTCTGTATTATAAGAAACCTGATTTAAAGTAATATAGAGACATTCTTACCGAAACACTACATTCAGATGTAACTTTCTATTCAATATATAAATTTAAGGTAGAAAAACCATCAGCGTATCTCAGTGTTTAATCAAATTACTTAATATAAACCTAAATTTTCATTTAAGTTTATGGATTATTTTTTAATATAGTAGACAAGTAAAAATCAAACTATGTTTTTAAAAGTGTATTGAAAAACTGTATCTATAAATATGAGATAATGGTTAAGGATTGTATATACAATGAATAAAATTATGTGAGAACTGAATAGAATTTATAAGATTTGTTAAAATTAAAATAATAATATAATGGATAGAGTTGATAAAATTGAAAGGATTAGTATGGATTTTCTTGAAAAACAGAAGACAATCGTCTTGTGTGATAGGTTTGATTAGATTGAAGTTATAGGTTTGTAAATGAGATGTCTATACAAAAACTAAGATTGAGATCCGAAACTATAAAACCAAGACTAAAAGGCTACTATCAAGATTAACACTAAGATTAAGATTAATTAAAATCAAGACTAAGATCATAAGATTAAGATTAAATATAGGAATGTTAGTAAAGGAAAAAATTTATATATATGTATAGTAAAGAAATGCTCAAAACATAATGTATATTTAAGGATGTATGGAGGTATATAAATATTAAGTATAGAAGGGGTAATAAAAGGAAAACAAATTATAGGAATTACAAAACTGTATGCAAAAACATTAAATAAATCATATAATATGGTTATTAAACTATTCATTTCGTGCTATAGAAAAACTCTTCATTAAACTAATATTATAGAGTAGCAAACTAGAAAAAAAAACATAAGATAATAGAATTGTTGTTTTTAAGGATCAAAGAATATTACTGATCTTAATTATGATGATTATGATAATGATCATAATGATAATGAAGAGGCTGAAATAACTAATATAAAAATTGTAAAATCAAACAATTTTAAAATGAAGGAGAAATCCCAAATCATATGCATCTCCTATATATAAGAATATAAAGTTTTTAACGAATAATAAAAATAATGAAAAAAAAAAAATATATGACATTAATAAGATCATGATGGTAATTGATGGTTTGATTCTAACAAATTAATATTTATATGTATGTATATATGATTTAAATGAAATTATATTGAAATTAACATTAGGATTGTTAATATTTCATTCAAAAACTTTGTATTATAAGAAACCTGATTTAAAGTAATATAGAGACATTCTTATCGAAACACTACATTCAGATGTAACTTTCTATCCAATATATAAATTTAAGGTAGAAAAACCATCAGCGTATCTCAGCGTATAATCAAATTACTTAATATAAACCTAAATTTTCATTTAAGTTAATAGATTATTTTTTAATATAGTAGACAAGTAAAAATTAAAATATGTTTTTAAAAGTGGTTTGAAAAAACTGTATATATAAATATGAGTTACTGGTTAAGGTTGTATATAGAATGAATTAAATTATGTGAGAACTGAATTGAATTTATAAGAATTGTTAAAATTAAAATAATAATATAATGGATAGATTTGATAAAATGGAAAGGATTAGTATGGATTTTCTTAAAATCGCCTTGTGTGATTAGTTTGATGAGAATGAAGTATAGTAGAAACTCGATTCTTGCACGTTATGAAAACTGGGGTCGGTGCAAGCTTCGAGGTTGTCGCTAGTACCGAGTATTAATTTCCTATATAAAATAAAAGATGCATATGTCTGTTTAAAATCGAAGTTTAATATTTCAATTGAAAACACTAAGTTCAACGCATTCGTATAACAGTAGATAGATATTTTATATGTAAGTAAAGAAATTTTAAATTTCCATATATGTATTCAGTCTAAGAAAACGTAAACAAAGCAGCACGCAAGAGTAATACAAGAGTAATGTTGCAAGTCTATAAACAAAAAAAAAACAAGATTGAAATCCGAAACTATAAAACTAAGATCAAAAGACTGCTACTAAGATTAACACTAAGACTAAGATTAAAATCAAGAGTAAGATTATAATACTAAGATTAAATATAGAATGTTAGTATAAGAAAAAAAATTTTTATATATGTATAGTAGAAATGCTTAAAATAGAATGTATATTTAAGGATGTATGGAAGTGTATAAATATTAAATATATAAGGGAAATAATAGGAAAACAAATTATAGGAATTACAAAACGGTATACAAAACATTAAATAAACCATATAATATGATTATTGAACTATTCATTTCATGGTATTAGTATATATAAAGTATAAATAAATGATTAATGGAGTAAGGTTTTACATAAATAAATACATAAAGTTTGTGATTTTCTTTTGCGGATTTAACTATTTTAAATTGTTTTATATTCTATGGATTATAATGGTATGGTATGATAATGTATGGTTAATAAACTAGAAAAAAAACATGTAAAGCTGTACTAATTATAAAACAAATTTGTTATCTTTAAATTCCTAACTGATAATTATAAGCAGATATAATAGATATTTCCTTATTAAATATTCAAAACTCCTATGTAATACTCTTTTTTAGATCATCTTAATTGATTTTGTAATATGATTTCCTTTTTTCAGTAACATTTAATATTCTATTGGTATAGTCGACTTCAAGTTTATACTATATATAAACTTTTACTAAATATTATCAAAACAATTAATAAACCATGTACTATGGTTAATAAAATGGACATTTTATTGTATTTGTATGTATAATGTATAATTATTAACTGTATGCAGTGTATCCATGGATTGAACTAAATTCTTAACTATACTGTCATTGTAGAGTATCAAACCATAGAAAAATTCTTCATTAAACTTATATTATAGAGTATCAAACTAGAAAAAATAAATAAAAGTTTATAAACATTGAGTAATAGTGAAACTATCTGCAAATGTTTTTAGAAAATGCTTATTAAGTGTTATCAACAAAAATTATATGCTAACTTAATTAACCGATTAATAGTTACTTTGACCTTTAGTCCGTTGTAGTGAAACAGACCAGAGTCTCTTGTGATAATTAAATCTGCGCAAAAAAAAAAAAATATTTATATATAATTCTATTTAAGATTAACAAAACCCAAAAATGACAACTCCTTCTATTTGTTAAATGTAATTAAAAGTGATGTGCAGCCGGTTGCTGTTGATATAAAAAAAGTGGTTAATCCCACAAGCCTACCGAGGCATTCAATGCAAAAAGTCACTAGAAAACCTATGCAACAAAGTCATTAACTATTCTAAACACATACACAATAACTGAAAAAAAACTAAAAAAATACTTATTCTACGATCAGTTTTATCTTTAATACGAAAACGCACAAGTAAAATTATCATCCCTCACAAAATTTTAAAATCTTCAAGACACGTACACGAAGAAATTTCACACCTTCCACTAAAATAAACAACTTGTAAATCATCAATATGAATACGCACAAGTAAAATTATCATCCCTCACAAAATTTAAAATCTTCAAGACACGTAGTACAAGAACAAAATTTTTTCCATTTCATTTAATATTTATATCTCTTTATTATAGATAAAAATTTTACTTTTAAACAAAATATTGAAATAAAAATTGAATTTTATTTACATTGAAGAAATTTAGGCCCTATTAGCTTGACAAAAATAATATTCAAGTTCAATCATGTCTGGTTTTGATATTGTTAGGTTAGTCTTATTAATGTATTTGTGATATTTAATAATTATAAACATGATTATGCATGTTCAATCAACAGTTTGAATTTCACAATTAATCATATTTTTGGTACAATCCCGTCTTATTTCATTAGTTAAAAAATTTATAAATAAGGGGCGGGGCTTATTTTAGTAGAATTTAAGAATTTCAGAAAACCAAACATTTTGTTTTTTTTGGATTTGTTTTCTGTTTGACTTGTCACAGCTGCGTCAGCTCTATTCATGTATATTCTAAGTTGTTGTTGTTATAAATAAGGAGGAGTAGAGTACGATAAGGAAAAATATTAACCAAGAAGTTACTTTCTACTGTTTTTTGTAATATAATTCTGAGTATTTATGCTGATTAATTATGTAAACACAGTTAATGTGCAGCTGGTTGCTGTTGATACAAAAAACAAGTGGATGGAATCCTACTTTTCACATGAATAATCGTTATCAATCATACACACACACACACACACTCACACACACACACACACACACACACACACACACACACACATACACAACCGATCAATAGTTGCTTAGATCCTTAGTCTGCTATAGTGAAACAGACCAGAGTCTCTAGTGATAATCAATTATGCAACCCTTATACTGAGATTAGCTCACTATCCCACAAGCCTACCGAGTCATTCAAAGCAAAAAGTCACTAGGAAACCTATGCAACAAAGTCATTAACTATTCTAAACACACACACAATAACTGAAAAAACTAAAAATAATTATTTCACGATCAGTTTTATCTTTAATACGAAAACGCACAAGTAAAATTATCATTCCTAACAAAATTTTTAAAATCTTCAAGACGGAGACGTCCACGAAGAAATTTCACACCAACAACTTGTAAATCATCAATATGAATACGCACAAGCAAAAAAAAAAGTCATAAACAAATATTCAAGACACGTACAAGTAAAATTTAACACCTGCCACTATAAACAAAAAAAAATTTTCCCACAAATTCTTATGCACAAGTAAAATTTTCATCCCTCACAAAATTTACTGGCTCCCAACTTTGTATGGAAAATCATATTTGGAATCCCTACAGTATAAAAGGACTGGCTCCCAACTTTGTATGGAAAATCATATTTGGAATCCCTACAGTATAAAAGGACTGGCTCCCAACTTTGTATGGAAAATCATATTTGGAATCCCTACAGTATAAAAGGACTGGCTCCCAACTTTGTATGGAAAATCATATTTAGAACCCCTCTAGTATAAAAGGCCTCTATTTCTCAGAAGTAAATGCATGGCATTAGGGTGTTCACAGTCTGTGAATAACCCTCATGATATACACCCAACTTTTTATTAATGTTTACAGATTGTGAACACCCCTACTGGTAGGCTCCCAACTTTGTATGGAAAATCATATTTAGAACCCCTCTAAACACACTACTACGGTACAGTTTCTTGCGATAAGTCTAAACCCGACCCCAACGTAAAAAATGTAGCAACTGTGGCGGTAATCACACTGCCAATTATAGAGGATGCCCTGTATATAATATAGTTAAGCAGACGGTTGGACCGAAAACAAATACCCCTCAAATGCAGGTCGCAAATCAAGTAAACACAAATGCAATTCAAGCCCCCCAGCCTAGTAATAACAGAACCTCTTACGCTAACGTCCTAAAATCAAACCATCAGCCTATGCAAGGTGCCTCGTCAAGTAATAATGAAACTCCGGTTTATAATTTAAGTCGTTTAGAAAAAACCATGGAAACATTAGTGCAAACAGTAAATAATTTTACGAACACAATGGGTAATATGATGCAGGAAATGCTTAGAATGCAATCGATGTTATTGCAAGCTGTACTTAACAAACCATGAACTGTTTAAAAATTTGTTTTTGGCATCCGCCAACATAAACATGAATTAGAATACTTTCTTAAAAACAAACAAATTGATGTCATGATGATTTCTGAAACTCATTTGACCTCAAGAAATACGTTTAAAATCAATGGTTATATACTATATGATACCAAGGTCCCTCGAGATAGAGCTTGTGGAGGTTCTGCCATTTTAATAAAAACCCGAGTCAAACACTACCTAATGTGTGATCATCGTGAAGATTATCTCCAAGCAACGAACAGTTGCGTTGAGGAATTCAATAGAAACCTAGTTATTTCATCGTTATACTCCCCGCCTAGATTTTCAATATCGGAGGACCAATATTATAAATATTTTAAATCATTAGGACCGTGTTTCCTAGCCGCTGGCGATTATAACGCTTAACATACCTTCTGGGGGTCGCGACTTATACCACCAAAGGGTCGTGTTTTATTTAACACAATTTCTAAAATGGCTTTAAATGTGGTAGCGAGCGGACAACCAATATATTGGCCCACTGATCATCACAAAATTCCAGATGTAATCGATTTCGGCGTGGTTAAAACCATTCCCATAGAAACGATTCATGTTGAAGCTTCCCTAGAATTATCTTTCGACCACACACCTACAATTGTTACTATAATGAGCCCCAATAGAATTGTAGCTCCGACTGGTTACTTAGCGACGACAGCTACGCAAATTAATTGGTTAAAATATAAAAAATATCTCAGTACCCATTGCACAGAAAATATTCCGCTCAGTACACCGGATTATGTAGATCGCTCTATTGACAATTTTGACAGTTTTCTGAAACTAGCTGTTCAACATTCCTATATTGCCCCCAAAAAAACAAAACCTATTAAAATATATTCCACAGATGTTGAGCATCTTTTGTCTGAAAAAAAGGAGGGCTCGAATTAAGAATTTACTTAAAGAGTGTACAAAAAGACTAAGAAAGTAACTGCAGACTCAGAAAATGGCTTCTCTGGAAAAATATCTTAAGGAACTTGATGCAACCCCACAATCATACTAGTCATTATGGCGCGCAGCTAGAAATCTCAAAAGGCCAGTTGTCTCTAAACCACCATTAAGAAACTTGAATGGAAGTTGGGCAAGAAATGATGTTGAAAAAGGAAATCTGTTTGTCAATCATATAAAAAAAGTATTTACCCCAAATATATCTCACGATATTGCGGTCGAGTTACCACCTGTTGCAGCTAGAGCACCTGTTCCCCTAAGATTTGAGTTAAGAGGAATCGAAAAGGCTATTTGTGATTTAAACCCCAAGAAGGCTCCTGGTTTTGATAAGATCAGCAACAAAATTTGGAGCCACCCAGCATAGCAAAGAAAATTATAATTTTAATTTTTAATGCTATTTTACGCCTTGAATACTATCCTTAAAAGTGGAAGGTTTTCTTAGGCACCACACTCACAATATTATTACAGTAACGGACTGTAGTTTATTTAAGAAATATTCCGTTCAGTCATTTTTAAATAAATAAACATTTCAAATTCGAAGCAAATTTATTTTTAACTGATTCTAACAGTTATTCAAAAAACTAAGTGCATATTAATACGGATTTTCAGTTGCAGTTAATATTGTCCATTGATTGAGTTAAATTCTTCTTTATGTTAAATTAAATAAAAATTTAATTTAAAGCAACGAAAAGTTCATTTAATTTTAACTGTCAAAAATTCAACCGCGAATTCCGTAAAAACAAATAAATATTCAGTTATCTTAAAAAAATTAACTACATATTCCGTAAAAACCAAAAATATGCAGTTATTTTATAAAATTTTACTGTCAAAAATTCAACACCATATTCAGTAAAAACAATTAAATATTCAGTTATTTTATATAATTTTACTACCAAAAATTCATTTTTACTTATCTATAAAAAATGAATTGCTTGTTTTGTGTAAGCAATTCCCATTTTCTATTTATTTATATAATTTAGTTAAATACATCCAATTTTAAAAGTAAAATAATTGCGAAGCCATAACGGTCATGGTGTTGGTGTCTTAAAATTGAGAGTTCTTCTGTAAACAACGTGGTCAGTACAACAAAAGTAAAACAAACGTGTGTAACAGGGTAAGTAAATAATAATATTCTCCCTCAATCGCTTATAAGAAAAACAAGCGGACAGGTGTCTGTCTGGTATTTTTTAGAAATTCGGCGCTTTTGTGGAGTAAACGAAAATAACTGAATTTAATAAAATAACGGAATATTTAATTGTTTTTACTGAATATGGGGTAAATTTTTTGACTGTAAAAGTTTATAAAATAACTGAATATTTAATTGTTTTTACTGAATATGGTGTTGAATTTTTGACACTAAAATTTTACAAAATAACTGAATATTTATTTGATTTTACGGAATATGGTGTTGAATTTTTGACAGTAAAAATTAAATGAACTTTTTGTTAAAAATAAATGAAAAATAAGTAGACCGGTTTTAAATTGAATTTTCATTTATTTTATATTACAATTTCAGTTAATTTTACGTACAAAATATTGTGAGTGCATGATACCTAAACCAGGAAAGGATCATGCAAAAGTTGAGTCATATAGGCCTATAAGCTTACTTTCTAATATATCAAAGCTGTTCGAGAAGCTATTAACGTCAAAATTAACCCCAATTTTAAATGAAAATAGATGTATTCCTAACCACCAATTCGGCGTTAGAAGAGAACACAGCACAATTGAGCAAACCCATCGTATAGTAAACGCAATAAGAAAAGCCTTTGAAGAAAGAAAATATTGTTCCGCTCTCTTCATCGATGTTTCTCAAGCTTTTGATAAAGTCTGGCATGAAGGCTTATTACATAAATTGAAACTGAACTTACCAGTAAACACACACAAGGTGCTAGAAAGCTACTTAGTCGGTCGAAAGTTTATTATTAAAGAAGGCGATTATTTAACTTCTTCTCAGCAAATTGACGCTGGAGTCCCTCAGGGAAGCATCCTGGGTCCACTTTTATACTTAATATATACTTCGGAAATGCGGATAAGCTTTTCTAAGCGTGCACGAAAACTGTCAAGAAGCATCTCGATACCTACAGGATCATATATTTAAACTCGAACTATGGTTATAGCAATGGAGGATAAAGGTCAATGAGCAAAAATGCGTACATATAACAATCACCTTGCGTCGGGAATCATGCCCCCCTATTAAAATCAATAATCAAATAATACCTCAAAATTCGCATGTAAAATACCTCAGTATTCATCCAGATCGCCGTTTTACGTGGAAAAGCCATATAGAGGCAAAATTAACTCAAATGAAGCTAAAAGCCATCCAAATTCATTGGCTTATTGGAAGAAATTCTGTCATTAGTCTCGATTGCAAGCTTCTACTTTACAACTCTATCTAAAAGCCAATCTGGTGCTACGGCATTCAGCTAAGGGGCACTGCCTTGGCCTCTAATATCGAAAAAATTTAAGGTTGCCAAAATAAACTTCTTCGAATAATCACAGCCGCTCCCTGGTATGTTAAAAACTCAAATATTCACAAGGATCTCAATGTTCCATTAGTTTAAACTATGATTACGAAATATGCAGTAAAATACTTAAAAAGGCTCGAATTGCAGCCGAACCCACTAGCACGAAATATTTCAAATGACAGCGGCCACACTCGCTTAAGAAGAAGGGACACTGCAGCACTTATCCAATTAGATAAAGATAAAGACCTATATTAGTGAACAGAACCCGTGATGAAGAAAATTTTTATTCTGGCACTGGCAGGACATAAAATAACGTATTACGTTAAGATTTGATTAATTATTGTTAGTTCATATTTAATATATGAAGATTCAATAAATAAATAATGAAAAAAAAAAAAATATTTATATTGATATTTCTTTTTTAATAATTTAAATTACCTGTAAGGTGACCGTTACTTATTAATTTTAATCGCTCCTTTTTTTGTTATTTTGTCTGTTACCACACAAATAAATTTTGTTATTTTATAATGTTTTAAAAGAAAAAAAATTAAATCTTAAATTTGTTTATTATTTACTATGAAAAGTAAAGTTAAGGTATGGGTTAGGTAGGGTAAATTTTATTTTGGTTTATTTTTGGGCTGACAACAAACGTTTTATTCTTGTCAGCATGGTGGGTGGGCCTGGCTTTAATGTAGCAAATTCCAGCTTAAGCTACAAGCCAACCATCAATAACGTTCTTTTACTATCCTTTTTTTTAAATTTTATTTATTATCTGTGTTGGTCATTTATATTTTTTTGCTACCTAAGTTAAAATCTTTTGTAGCGGGTTCTTTTGAGTATTGGTATTAGGAAGATTTGGGAACATTATACACCCCCCCCACCCCAACGACGAGCACGGCCGGATTATGGGTAGCCCCGTTCCCAAGGAGGATTATTTAAACCTGAAGAATCGTTACAGAGTTTTTTGTCGCCCAACATGGGGCTCTCAGTTTTCGTAACTTCAAATATATATTTGTGCAATTTCAACCAGATGCTGAGGGCCTTAATATCTTTTGTGTGCAGTGATTGTACGGATATTTTTTTTTTTTTTTTATTTATTCTATTAGTAGCTTTTGTTTAATTATTTGTTACGGTGGACTTAATTTACAGCTGTTTTCGTACGGTTATCAATTCCTGGTTGAACATTTAATGGACTTCAGTTTTTAGGGCTTGGGTTCGAACTTGAGAACTTTTGTTCTGGTTATAATCGGTTCAACACTCGTTTGACTCTTTTCCTTTTTATTTTCTTTTATGTTTGGATTTTCGTTTGAAATTTATCTTTACAGTTTGATTTGTCTGGATGTATGGACTTAAAGTAATTTTCGATTATTCGGTTACTTTCCTATAACAGACAGTCAATCCCTTTTTATCTCCTTATGACTCATTTTTGTTTTGGACCTGATTCTTTTGAGTTTTAATCAAAAGTTTCCATCAATTATGAGTTGTCCTTCTTTTATTTGCTTAACGTAATTATGGTTGGTATTCGGACATAAATTTGTCTATTTTTTTTTTAATTTTTCATTTCAGTTTTCCTTATTTAATTTTCTCAAATATTTTGTTTTGATTTTATTTATGGTTTTTTATTTTTTTTACACTTATTTACCAATATCGAAACTTCACTGAGTAGTAGTTAGAATAACCTTTTGCCAATTCTTTGAAAATAAACTTTTTGTTTAGTTTACGCTAATTATTTCGAATAATTTAGTTTTTCATTTAGAATTTGTATTATCCTGGATTGATTCGTTTAATTTTGACTCTGACGTTAATTTAATTTTGACTCTGACGTTTAATTTTGACTCTGACTTTTGTTGTCCATTGGTTTTCTTTTTTTTCCAAAGTTTTGTTTATAATTTACCAAATGCCTTTAGTTAGGAGTGCGTAAAATATTCCAGCAACCTAAGAGCGGGAATCTGCTAATGCCACTATGATTATAGATGAAGGCGCTGGTGGTGATTCAAATCTTACCCCAAATACTGTTGGTTGAGATGCTCGAGTACAGGATGTAATGTTAGACAGATTCTTAGCGTTGTGAATGAATCGTTAAGAGGATTTAGAGAGGAAATAGCCAATATGGTTACAGAAGGGCTTTGTACCTTAACTTTGGCAATAGAACAGGACAGACAACAGGATCGCATTGAACGCGCAGATCGAGATGATAGGAGCATTATTTCTCGGGATGAACGTTATAATCGTGATACACAAAATTTTAATAGATGTTTCGATAGAAACTCTCAGATAGTTCTCAATGTGATCCGTAATTGGATTTTCTGGGGATACTTCGGATGTAACAATTTCTGGGGATACTTCGGATGTAACAATAGACGAGTTTATCTTTAGGGTAAACACTCTAACAAATTCTAGTTAAGGGGGTGATTTTGGTTTGCTGTGTGAGCATGCCCATATTATTTTTGAGGCCAAGGCTTTAAAATGGTTTTGGCGGTTTCATCGCAGTTGTGACGTCATGAATTGGAATGATTTGTGTTACGCTTTGAAAAGACAATTTAAAGATTACACAACGGATTTTGATATTAAAGATGACATCTTCAGTAGAAAGCAAAGACAAAACGAAAGTTTTGATGATTATTATGATGCAATTTTGATTTTATATGATAAATTGCGAACCCCGTTAACCAAAGTCGAACTTTGTGAAATTATTCAGCGAAATTTGCGACTAGACGTAAGGCATGAGCTCCTACATTTGGAGATAAATCAAGTTGCTGAGCTAAGACACGCAGTGAGACGTCATGAGAAATTTATTAAAGACACGACCTTATCGATTGGCAACAAACGCTCGTATCAAAAGCCTCAAATTTCAGAAATCGATAAGGATGAAATTATATTAGATGATAAAGATAATATTGAAGGAGAAATAGAAGTTTCTTTAATAGTAAAGCCTGGAAAATATTGGAATTGTGACAAGGTCGGTCACTCTTTTATAGATTGCTTGGAACCACGAATAGTGTTCTGTTACGGTTGTGGGGCCAGAAATATTTATAAACCCAACTGCCCGCAATGTTCCAAAACTCGGGGAAACTCCTTGAAGGATGTCCAAACTGTGAGGAACGGACATCCGAACAAAATTAGAAATAAACCTTATGAATTGAATTTACCAGTTGAAACTTATAACCCTGATATGACAAAATCACCTGAAGAGACTCAGAATAAAATTTTGCATCCTTTGCAACGACCATTTCATATTCGATTAGAAGAATATAACAAGGCTAGGGCTAGAATTTTTTGTGAATCTGTTTTTGAACTAAAGCCATATAGGGAATTTTTTAGACGTAGAAAAGAATTTCGTAAGCATGTCATATCTACATTAGTAAGCAAAGAGAATGACAACAGACCATATATAAAATTGGAGTTATTTAACAGATCCCGTTTTGCGTTAATGAATAGCGGCGCGAACGTTAATGTGATAGGCGGAGATTTGTGTACGGAGGTATTAGAAAATGGAAACTTTAAGCATGGGATTGGAAATGTTAAAACAGCTGATGGGCAAAAACAACGTGTTACAGGAACAGTGATTTTGGAAATAACATACAATAGTCTAAAGATAACAATTGAATTTTTGCTTATACCATCGATAGCACAAGATGTAATTTATGGAATGGACTTTTGGGACGAATTTAGAATACACATTTTTACAAGAAATACTGTATGTGAAATTATCAGGGATGAAGATCCGGGGAAAATTCCCTTGTCAGCGATGCAAAAACAGAAACTTCAGAAAAAAATTAATTATTTTCCAAATTCTGAACGTGACGGCTTAGGTTGTACAACATTGTTGGAACATATCATTGATACTGGTAATGCTGCCCCTATTAAAAAAAGGTATTACCCAATATCTCCAGCTAGGGAAAAATTGTTTTGCGAGGAAATGGACCGAATGCTAAGTTTAGATGTTATTGAGAATGTCCAACTTCTCCGTGGTCATCTTCGGGTGTTTCAATAGTGAAACCTAATAAAGTGCGTTTTTGCGTGGACAGTCGAAAATTGAACTCCGTGACGACGAAAGACGCTTACCCAATTCAAAATATAGACGGACTAATTTCTAGACTTCCTTCAATTTATTTTATTTCTAAAGTGGATTTAAAGGATGTATTTTGGCAAATTAAATTGGACGAAACATCAAAACCAAAGACTGCTTTCACAATTCCTAATCGGCCCTTGTATCAATTTACAAGAATGCCGTTTGGATTCTGCAAGGCACCGCAGACAATGTACAGACTGATGGACCAGGTCATTCCGTATACTTTGAAATCGAATGTGTTAGTTTACCTTGATGACCTTTTAATAGTTTCGAAGGACTTTGACGAACATTTGAAGCACTTGCAGGAGGTAGCATCTCAACTTAGAAGAGCTTATTTAACAACTATCGTTAAAAAGAGCAGTTTTTGTATTCGTAATGTTCAATATCTTGGTTATGTAGTTGGGGAAGGATCTTTAAAAATAGATCCTGGAAAAATAAAAGCAATTTCCGAATTTCCGGTTCCTAAAACCGTTCGACAAATTCGCCAATTTCTAGGCATAGCCGGCTGGTACCGACGGTTTATAACTTATTATGCAGAGATTACATTTCCACTGACTGAATTGCTGTCAAAGCGAAAGATTTTCGTTTGGTCAGATGATGCACAAAAGTCATTTGAAACAATCAAATCAAAATTAACAACTGCTCCAGTTTAAGTGCATACAAACTTCGATAAGCCGTTTATTCTTCAATGTGACGCTAGTACATATGGAATTGGTGCATTCTTGGCTCAGTTGGATGAAAATGGAATCGAAAGGCCAATTGCATTTATGTCCCAAAAACTCAACAAAGCCCAAAGGAATTATTCTATCACAGAACTGGAATGTTTAGCGGTAATTTTGGCAATGAAGAAATTAAGGGCGTATATTGAAGGCCAGGAGTTTAAAGTAAAAACGGAACACTCCAGCCTCAAATGGCTTATGAGGCAAAAAGATTTATTGGGGCGTTTAGTCAGATGGGCTCTGAAATTGCAAGGTTTTGTATTTACAATAGAACATCGGAAAGGTAAGGATAATGTGGTTCCAGATGCATTATCGCGAGCATTTGAAGACTGTGGAGGAATTCGAAATACAAGCAATGCCATCTATTGACCTCAATTCTGAAGCATTTGATAGTCCGGAATATGATAGATTAAGAATATGAAGAGAATTTGCAAAATCAGAGTTACCAGATTATAAAGTTATAGATAGATTTATTTATAAGAGAACTAATTTTTGATCAGGAGACCTTGATGAGTAAAAAAAAACTGCGTAAAGAAGTGATTTTTGCGGCTCATGATTTGCCAAGCGCAGCACATGTTCACCGCATAAGAAAATTTTTCTACTGGCCTAAGTTGGTTAGTGATGTTAAGGATTATGTCCTTAATTGCACCCTTTGTAAGACATCTAAGGTTCCAACAATCTCACTTAAACCACCAATAGGAGAAATGGTGGATTCTGAAAGGCCTTTACAACGTCTTTATATTGATCTCATTGGTCCTTTGCCTCGTACCAAAAGTGGAAATATAGGAATTTTTATAATTCTCGACTATTTCACAAAATCTACATTTTTAAAGCCTCTTAAAAAGTTTGCTCCTAAGCCTATCGTCGAATATTAAAAGAATGAAATTTTAACTTGCTTTGGTGTTCCAGAAATTATTGTGTCTGACAACGGAAGTCAATTCAGATCGGCTGAATTTAAGAAATTAATGGAAAAATTTGGAATTAAACATCAGTTTACTGCGGTTCGCAGTCCTCAATATAATTGAAGTGAAAGAGTAAACAGATCCATTAATATGTTTGCAACGATTAGCGTCAGTGGGATGAAAATATTTGCCAAGCATCAATTGTGCAATACGCAGTAGCGTTCACCAAACAACTAAACATACCCCTTATGAGCTTTTATTCGGACAAACGATGATAACACACTGTCAGGACTACAAAATTTTACGTAATTTAAAACTTTTAGTAGACACATATACGAAACTAGAAAGACAGGACAATTTTACTATACTCCGCGACTCAATACGGGCAAAGATTGAGGAGGCATATAAACGCAATGTCAAATCATATAATTTAAGATCCAGGATTCGTGAATTTAATATTGGCCAAATTGTTATCGTAGGAGTTTTTCTCAGAGTTCAATAGTACTTAGATTACTTTAACTTTAAACTGGGATAAAGGCTGTCGTAAAAAGGAGAATTTGTGGAGTAAATTACGAACTGGAGGATGTAAATGGAGGATATACTGCGGTATATCATATGAAGGATATCTGGTTGTAATTAAACATAGGATTTATCGATAGCAAATACAATTTTTGTCACCTTTTTTAGATAAATTTCGGCAGCAGGCTTTGCATTTCATCTGTTTTGTGAGGATGACAATTTTCAATGAACGCATATCTGAACAAAATTTGGAATATTTATGAACACTTTTCTTTGGCTGTAACTCCTGATATTTTCTATTTAATTTTGTAGGCCTTGATTTTATTTATAAAATTTAGAAAAATGGTAATGGTAAACTGCCGGCCTGGGTTCGAGCCCGAGCCACGTCAAGAATGAAAGATTATCAATAACAATTTTAATTGATTTTCATGTTGTAAAATTCCTTTCTTCATAAAAAATAGTTTAATAAAAATTAAATTTCATGAACTTAAGCCTAATTAAAAATATTAAAAATTTGGATTGAAAACCATAAATAGTTCAACAAAATAACCACAATACTAATTAATTTAGAAAAACTTTAAGGGAAAATTTTCATTTTGAATTGAAAAAGAGTGTGTATTGGTTCTAAAAAAAAAAAAGAATATCTTTTTGTGTGTGGAATTTTAATTTAATATTTGTACAAATAAAACGGAAATCTTAAAGGGAATACTTGTTTTTTTGCCTGAATTGGGACGAAGTGCAAGTCCTTCAACTCGAAATTTAATTTGGCTGAGGTACATTTGCAAGCCACGAATAATTAAATCAAGAGTCTGACTATCGTTTATTGGAAAAAGAAGGCAGTTGTGTTTTAATTTATTACCAGCCGATAAACAATCTTGATATCCGGTATCATTTAAATATTTTGTTTATTAAAAATATAGGGTGACCAACTGCCCCATAGAGTTTATACGTAGCTGCATTATTAATTCAAGTAACGTGGTGTGTAAATCACTCAAAACTATTTTTTTTTTATATAATTAACGTTGACCACATCATATTCGTTTATATAAATAAGTGAATTTTATTAGCCGTGTATTTTTTATTTTGGTTGTGGTCCCATAACATAATATCATATAATGCTGTTTTATTAATATATCGCATTTAATGATTTTTTTTTTAATTCCACGAGTTGCCGACTTGGAATTTGATTTTTTTTTTAACTTGTAACTTTAATTAAATTTTTTTTATTACTATTAACGTTTAAAAATTATATGGTCACCTTAATTTAATTCATTTTTAGTTTAACTAAGTCTGTGTTCATACGGCTCATGTCTCATGCTACTTTATAGGCGAGAGGGACGAGGGGAAAAGAAACGAGTACACAGATGCATATACTGTCTTTACGTTTTGCTTTTTCATTCGTTGTTTAATTTTGTTATTGTTTTCAATATCAGAAAAGCACATATCGTCAATATGACATGAATTATTTGAACGCCAATTCATGTTCAAAGAAGAAAACGGAAGAATCTTGTCAATAACTCAGACTTAATTTAAATTTATATCGCACAAACAAATAAACACTCATTTTACTTACAAATCCACCCCTATAAACTAACCAAAACCTCACTCATTTCGTATTAAATAAAACTCGTTCACATGTACACATAAATACTCATATACATAAATACACTAACAATATGTGTGGATTTGCTTGCAAATAGAATTTTTAACATTCATACGTAACGTATTCCACACAACATTATAATTAAATCCAAAATTTGAGTTAAATTAAATTTTTTATGATAATCTATCTGCTGTCAATGGGCGCCTGCTGGCATCGTGGGATTATATCAAAGTAAGTTAACTTTTACTTATTATTAATTTTTATTCCTCCATATTATTAAACTCTCTCTTTTGTGGATTACAATTAGCATTTTCAAAATATGAATATTTATATTCTTTTTATGCATTTTACAAATAAAAACTCATTTGCAACAAGGGTTGCCATATCGATGCCTTACTTTCTCAACCTCGTATCTTAAAAAAATATAATTTGTTAGGAGAGAAAAAAAAACGTTTTATCTTTGTATACTTCGATGTTTGGGTTAAAGTTAAAATGGAAATATTAAAGAATTGGTTACATCTATGTATATTGTATTGATATAATAAGTTTTTGCAGTGGTAGAACAAAAAATAGCAGTCGTTTGATATGAAAAAGTCAAAACCGCATTTTTAAGATACGAGGTTGAGAAAGTAAGGCATCGATATGCCAT
This sequence comes from Pollenia angustigena, assembly GCA_930367215.1. Classification (NCBI taxonomy): domain Eukaryota; kingdom Metazoa; phylum Arthropoda; class Insecta; order Diptera; family Polleniidae; genus Pollenia; species Pollenia angustigena. Next base: position 1,418,453 of record OV884061.1, read on the forward strand.
TTAAATAAATGTTATTAAGTATTCATATTACCTAACGACAAACATTACCACATTTCATAATATTCTTTATTTCTATTTAAAAACTTATAAATTTGTTATTATATTTATATTGATATTTTTTTTTTAATAATTATAGGATTAATTTAAATTACCTGTAAGGTGACAGTTACATATTAATTTTAATCTCTCCTTTTTTTGTTATATTGTTATTTTTGAATAATTTCCTCGTTAAGCTAGTAGTATCTGTTACCAGACAAATAAATTTTGTTATTTTATAATGTTTTAAAAGAAAAAAAATTAAATCTTAAATTTGTTTATTATTTACTATGAAAAGTAAAGTTATGGTATGGGTTAGGTAGGGTAAATTTTATTTTGGTTTATTTTTGGGCTGACAGCAAACGTTATATTCTGGATTTAATGTAGCTTAAGCTACAAGCCAACCATCAATTACGTTCTTTTACTATCTTTTTTTTTATTTATTTATTATCTGTGTTGGTCACCTAAGTTAAAATATTTTATATTGGTATTATCTTGATTATTGATATTAGGAAGATTTGGGAAAATATACACCCCCGCAATGACGAGCACGGCCGGATTATAGGTAGCCCCGTTCCCAAGGAGAATTTTTTAAACCTGAAGAATCGTTACAGTGTTTATCTCATGGACAATAAAAAAGGTTTACTATGAGTATGACCGCAGAAGCAAATGGCGGTTTCATATTCGATTGTTCTTTGATCTCTTCGAAATATGCGTCCGTAATAGCTACGTGATATATAGCAAACTCATGTTGGCTAACAGCTTTGCGACATAAGTGACCTCGATTGATTTTCGGTCAGCTTTAGCAAAGGATTTAATTAATGACTTCTGTTCAAGGTCGCGCAGATTCCCGGAAGCAATTAGAACTGGAAGTATCTCTCTGAAAAAGCTGAAGTCTTTCCAGAAAATGGAAGAACGTAAAAATTGGAAACGATGGGTTCGCTGTGCCAGCTATTACAAATATAGCCGCACATAAATATTTTGTACTATATACAATGTATTCCTTTGCTTTACATCATCACGTGACTGTTTTGGATGAACAAATTCTCTTTCAGCCCACAGGCAACTACATTTGCCAAGCAAAATGAAGGGCAAGAAGAAGACCAGGGGGCCTATTTTTTGACGTAACTATTATTGGGCCATATATTATGAAAATAAGAAAAAATAAAAAATCGCTTTGGCAGAAAAAGTCTGGTCCTCAAAGGGTTAAGCATTAAGTCCGTTGTAGTAAAACAAACCAGAGTCTTTGGTGTTAATCAAATCTACAACCCTTATACTGATAGACTAGCTCTCTACCCATAAGCATACCGAGGCAACCAAAGCATTTTATTTTTAATTCTATTTAAGATTAACACAACCCAAAATGACAACTCCTACTATTTTTTCTATGTAAACAAAACACCGAGTTGCGTATTGATATTGAACTGGTTAATACGCATTTGATTGTACTCACAAACATACATACATATATAAAATTTTTTCTGTTGCTAGAAATTGATTGCATATAATTATCAATATTCAGTTTGTATAATTTGAATTTTTGAAGAAATGTAATACTATATATTAAGCAAACACTACGAGTTCGTTATTATAAACAAATGATAAAATGTTTTTAAGAATAAAATTTTTAGCAGCATACATATGTACATAAATCAAAAAAAAAAAAAGTTGAAAATTTATCAGATTAATTATTTAGTTGGCATAAGCTTTAAGTTTATGTTATACATTAATTTTGTAATATATAACACAAAAAGTGAATAGTGTTATCAAAACGGGGAATCTTGTGGGAGAGTATGCGGGATGAAAATATTTGGAATACCGAGTGTGAGGGTCAACACTTAAGGTTGGAAGTATATGAATGATACTTGAACTATCAAAATCAGCTGATAATGTTAACCATTTGTAAACGTAACTTTGTCAAGGGTTAAAAATATATATACAACGATCTTATTAAGTAAGCCAACCGACTGTAGCGTGACAATTGGATTTTGAATAAATGATATAGAGTAAATCCAACTTCAATTTTATAAACTTAAACTTTTACTTAGTGTTATCAAAACATTGAATAAACTATGTTCTATGACTATTAAAATAGAAATTTTATTGTATCAACATGTAAAAGGTATAACTCAGGGGTATAACTAGGCTTGCTAACCGTACTTTATAATAAAGTATTGTACGTTATTTCGAGTAATTGTACTCTATACTTTATGAGAATAATAAAATACTTTATTTAGCATGATTAGATTTATCTAGAATTTAAAATAGATTTAGGTTATATTAGTCAGGGTTTTATTAGTCATAAAAGTATAATACTTATTGTAAATACAAGTTTTTTTTAGAAAAACTAAAGAACAACTAATTTATATTAGTCAGGGCCATTTGTTGATGTTTTTTTATATTGGCAGGACGATTTTTCTAAAAAAATAATCTGACAGTACTATTTCACTTGCTTGTTTTGTTTATGTACAATAACTGCCTGTTTTTAAAACACGAGTGCAAAACTCTTTCAAATTACTGCCTGCTTTTAGATTGCGAGAACAAAAGTGACTCGTTTAACTAACATTTAAAACAAAATTTCAAAATGTCCATTCCTTAAGGGGGCTCCCATACAAAATGTTTAATACAAGGAGTTGCCTTAACAATTTCTCGAGACATACTTGCCCCTTATCACCACTACTTAACCCTTTCACCCCGGAGTTTTTTCTTGAAGTCTAGTGGTTCTTTTTAAATTTTGACAAACAATTCAGCTATAAAGCAAAAATATAAGATGTTTGTGATATACGAGAAGTCAAGGATGCTTACCGTTATCCTGGGACATATAGTCCCAATAAGCTTTTACGGTGGGACATATAGTCCCAATAAGCTTTTACGGTGGGACATATAGTCCCAATAAGCTTTTACGGAGGGACAATATGTCCCAATAAAACTAAGCTTTATAAAAATTGAACAATTCAGATTTTTTATTTGCATAAAATTAAAAAAAAAAATAAAGAAAAATCAGGAATTCACTGTATAAACGAACAAACTATATAACGAACATCTGATGGTCTATAAATTGAGCTGGAGTCACTAAAGTCAGTGCCACAATTTTCACTTTCATCATCCTCAAACAACATCTCCAGCATTTGGTTATTCGTCAGTCTTTTCCTTGATATCTAGGAAAGCAGAATTTAAAATTTGTGTTTGAAATGCTTTATTGGGAGTATATATCCCACTTGAAAATCTTATTGGGATAATATGTCCCAATACAAAAAAAAAGTTTTCTAACACTTTACAACTTGCACATTGTCGCTTTACAATATTGAAAACAATGTTTTATTACTTACCTTTTGTAATTAAATAGATTTGCAAACAAAAAACACAAAATCTGCAGCAGTATTTACAAAATTATGCGACGATCAACAAAAAACACGTGCACTCATGCAAAAAAATACACATAAATAATATACCGCTATAATTTATAACAGTTGTTTTTAATTACACCACAGATAACACTCCAAACTTTATTGGGTCATATTAGATATCAAAATATAAAAGGTAAAACAAAAGTTATAGTGAAGCGAACTTTGCTGGGACATATGATCCCAGTAGGGGCGAAAGGGTTAAGGGGGCTCCCATACAAATTTTGCGTTTTATGAAATATTTAAATTTATTAAAATTTTTCGACTTTTGTGAACAAAATCAAAACCTCTTAACAGATTTTAATCATTTATAATATATAGCTTGTTTTGTTTACAGCTTTGTTTTTTATATGTCTGGAAAAAATTAGAAGCATATCTGTAATTTGTTATAGATTTTTAACAAACAAAAATTTCGAAATGTTGCTAGAAAATCATTTTTGTTGCAAAAAAAAAAAAAATATGTTTATCAAACGACTGCGCATGTTAAAAAAAAAATTTATCGTTTAAAGGAAATTTTATTAGTTTTTTTTTTCGTAATTTCAGTAAACTGAACCGTTTTTGAACCGGTATTGGATTCAGCGTACCCGAATTAGGTTAAAGCGCCAGTTGCCCGGCTTTTCTCAAAAAAAAAGTGTCAAATTCTAGCACAGTGTAATTTTTTGATAAATCTGTGTACTTTTTTTCTTAACCTTTAATAATCAATGTAATTTAATTGACACAAAAAAAGTTGGGAACCCTAGGCATAACTGTTATAACCAGTATTTGACAAAATTGTGAAATAACAATTTATCACGAATTTTTAGAACCTGTAGCCCGTTTCCGTATTTCTCACATCGTAAAACTTTTTGCATTAAACGTGTGAATTGCAACAAAAATAGTGTTAAATGAAACAAAAAATGGTTTTCTCATACAAGTGTTTCTGTATCTTTTCTTTGCGAGAATTATCTGTCATTTAAATAATTTTCCAGCAATTATTGGAACGCTGTGAGAAAAAGTGTTTCTGTAACAATATTTTGCGAAAAGTTTCTTACAAGAACTGTCAAAATAAGTCACATTTGAAATTGGTGCGAGAAAAACAAAATATGAAAATTTTAAATTTAAAATATGTTTATATACTATTTTTTAATATACATAAATAAAAATTAGAAAGAATTTAAATGATAAATGCATAATTTATATGATGAAAATAAACTATTGTTATATTTTGTTATTTTAATTTTTTTTAGCCTTTCCATGTTTTGGTTTTATTCAGTGCTGCCAGATAAATTTGTGTAAAAATCGTCAAATTCCTTAAAAAAAATTATAAGATCGTCTTTTTAATTTTAATTAATTTTATTAATTTTAAACAAATATTGTTCGTTTTTTTTTTAACATAATCCAACAAAAGCATAGTTAATGTTCATGCCCAGCTAGCATTTTGTATCATAATCTAATCATTTAGGAATCAGCTTCATGAGCAAAATACCCGTATATGAGCTCATTTTCCAATCATAAATGATACTCTCGTTGTGAGAAAATGGTACCCTACAGATGAATCATCTGAAAGAATCATATGTGATACAGTTTTTGATCCTTTTAATGTACGTTTTTATAATGATTATTGAATCGTTTTCGTCACATTTTGCAATCGTAAATTATATAGTTTTTGATTATATTTAATATCATTTTTTCATTGCCATGTTTTTTAATTTTTCTCCGATAAAATCAGCACCATTATGGCTTTTGATTATTCAAACCAGCTTTATTTTGATCCAAAAAAAAAGAAGAAAAGAAACCATTTGCACAAACATTTATGCTCATAACCTGTCAATAAGTTTTGGGCTTCTTTTTTATCCAAGCTTTTTTTATTTTTTTGATTTGGCAAAAATAAAAATTCAAAATATTTAAAAATCATTATTTAAACATATAAATGAATCATATTTGAATCCATCTTCTATCACTCAAGTGATAAATCCGTTTTTAATCATCAAAACTGATATGAAAAGATTCATTTAGGTGTTTTTTACAAAAAATAATCACCCAAATGCTAACTGGTGGGGTATTTTATACATACATTGTCTATTGTTCGACCTTAATTTTTTAAAATTTTATTAAGCTTGATTTACCAGATGGCCAGAATCTGGAGAGTTTATAACATCTGATGGCCTAACATTTATATACTCCGGTAGACCAATAGATCAGCCTAAGATGAACGGGGTTGGAATGCTTTTATCAAAAGAAGCTAAGGATGCTCTTTTAGACTGGAAACCTCACTCAGACAGGATAATCACAGCACGTTTTAGAACACGTGCCAGACACATAACTTGCGTGCATTGTTATGCACCAACTGAAGTCTCGGATCCTTCTGTGAAAGAAGACTTCTATAGTCTATTGACCAGGGTTACCGCATCGGTTAACCTCGGTGACATAATGCTGTTGACTGGTGACTTCAACGCTCAGGTTGGTCCCACGAATAGTGGTCTGGTAAGAGCAATGGGCCGACATGGTGTAGGGAGAATGACCGAAAATGGTGAGCTGTTCGTCGACACATGTCTGAACAACAATCTGGTCATTGGAGGAACTCTATTCCCTCATAAGGAAATTCATAAGGTGACCTGGATCTCTCCTGATAATGTAACGGAAAATAAGATTGACCACATTGCTATTAGCAGAAAATGGAGGGGATCATTATTGGATGTACGTAATAAGCGTGGCGCTGATTGTGCCAGTGATCATCACTTAGTCATTGGCACCATTCGTTTAAAAGTAGCTGCCATCAGAAAGGACAATAAAGTTCAACGTAAATATTATGTTGAAAAATTGCTAAATCCTCCAATTAAGGCAAAATTCATCGAATCGCTCAACGCTTCCTTACATAGGCTACCAAACGGCACAGCAAATAGCTGGCCACTCGTTAAAAATTGTTTCATAGACGCTGCCGATGAACACATAGGGCATAAAGACACAAGTAGAAAGCAATGGATTTCAGACGATACATGGGATCTTATAACGGAAAGAAAAGGTGTAAAAGGACTCTTAAACGGAGCAAAGACTCTCAACGTGAAATCAAGAATCCGCTCAATTTATAAAAGCCTTGACAAAAAAATCAAAAAAAGTGCAAGACAAGATAAGCGCAAATGGGTCGATGATCTTGCAAATCAAGCTGAATCAGCCGCCGCCACATATAGAACCAAAGATCTTTACAGAATTACAAAGAAACTTACCCAAAAAACGTTTATCACTGGCAGACCTCTTAAATCATCTACTGGGGATCTTCTTACTTCAAAGAAAGATCAAATGAATGCATGGGTGGAGCACTATTCATCTATGTTAGTTAGCACGTCACACATTGGCGCCAGCCCTTGTGACTGTGACTACCATAACGTAAGAGACGACATCTCCACGGAGCCCCCTGAAGAAACCGAAATTATTGAAGCCATAACCTGCTTAAAAAATAACAAGGCACCAGGCCCGGACAATATACCGCCCGAATTGCTCAAAGCATCTCCCGTAGTCAGTGCTAAAATTATGTACCATATTATCGAACACTTCTGGCAAACTAATACACTCTGTGATGAGATAAAAGAAGGTCTTATTATCAACATACCAAAAAAGGGGGACTTGTCACAACGTAAAAACTGGCGGGGAATCACCCTCATCAATATGGCAAACAAAATAATCTCCCAAATTGTTAATAAAAGACTATCAACCGCTTTCGATCCCCTACTCCGTAATGAGCAGGCCGGCTTTCGTCCACGAAAATCATGCATAGATCATGTAAACAGTATTCGCATCATCATTGAGCAAGCTGTTGAATGGAGATCTCCGCTTTACTTGGTTTTCATTGATTTTGAAAAAGCCTTTGATACTCTGTCCCATTTAGCTATATGGAGTGCACTAAAATGCAAGGGCACCCCAGACAAGATTGTCGACGTCATTAAGGCTTTGTATCATAATGCAAGCTGTCGTATTCTTCATGAAGGCTGTGTTAGTGACAAATTTCAAATTAGAACCGGAGTACGACAAGGTTGTGTACTGTCACCACTCCTCTTTAACATTGTACTGGACAACATAATGCAAAAAGCCTCACGCACGCAAAGGGGAATAACATGGGGACTTAATAGTAGACTAGAAGACCTCGATTATGCAGATGACATCTGTCTTTTATCGCATAATTACAACGACATGCAAGCTAAACTTAACGCAGTTCAGGCTGAAGCAGCAAAAACTGGTCTTAAAATAAAAATTACCAAAACTAAGGTAATGAGAATAAACGCCTCCAACAACAGAGCTTTTACAATAAACCAACAGGAACTTGAAGATGTCTCAACGTTTTGCTATCTCGGCAGCTTGTTGACTACAAAAGGAGGCTCTGGTGATGGCGTTCGAAACCGAATTAAATGCGGCAAACAAGCATTCGGTCAACTTAACCCAATATGGCGATCGGCGCATATCTCAAGGAGAACCAAGTTGAACATATTCAACTCCTGCATTAAATCTACTCTTCTCTATGGCTGCGAATCTTGGAATGCAGCCCCCAAAGACCTTAACTCATTGCAAGTATTTATAAATCGATGCTTGCGGAGAATTCTGAAAATATTTTGGCCTGTTACTGTAACTAATACAAGATTATGGAACGAAACCGGTCAAAAGCCCATAAAAAGTGAAATATTAAGAAAATGGCGCTGGATAGGGCATACTTTGTGAAAGCCCAATGACGACGTTACAAGAAACGCTATAGAATGGAACCCCCAAGGTAGCCGAAGAAGAGGTAGACCATCCCACACCTGTCGTCGCCAAATCCAACTTGAAGCTGTCACACAAGATAAAAGCTGGAACGAAATAAAAACCTTAGCACCGGACAAATCACAATGGAACCAATTTGTTATGGCCCTAGCTCCTTATAGGAACCACGGGAACTAATATATATATATAAGCTTGATTTACCATAGCCTAATATATCACTTTAAATTGTTTTATTTAAATCACTTAAAGTTAACTTAAGTTTTATCATATTGACTGAAAAATTTTAAACACAAACAATTGTATTAAATAATCACGGGAATAAAAAGTTAACACTTTTCCCGCGAAATTTTGCTTTTGCCAGTATATTTTTTAGGGAAGAGACAAACAATTTCGAGGACAATGTCTTATTTCAAAGACTAAATAATATCGTAAATATATAATATTTTTTAGAAAAAAACAGCAAACGGGCACTTTGCTAATTTCGGAACAAGAAAATCTTCATATCTAGCAGCTCTGGTTTTATTATATATATATTTCTTTCGTTGACGTTTCGCTTTCATTTAACACTTCATTACTGGAAATATTCCAGTTAAAACAAAATCTGTGTTGTCTGTTTTTGCATTCAAATACAGAAACACTTTTTTCTCACATATCGAGAAACGATGGAATTTTTTGTTTCACACTCCATGTGAGAAATTTTACCATGCGAGAAATACAGAAACGAGCTACTGCTCTCTGATAATTGTTACAAATAACTAATATTTTTTTGGTCTTTGATAACCGTTATAGTTTGTTTTTGTATTTTTTTTTTTTTTTGGTCTTCCGTAACTATTACAAAAGACTTTTATTTTTTTTTTTGGTCTTCTATAACCATTATAAAAGATTTTTATTTTTTCCCGTCTTCCATATCCATTACGAAAGATTTTTCTTTTTTCGGTCTTCCTGTATTCAAAAAAATTTTCTTTCCTTTTTTTCGTTTCTGTTATTATTAGGTTCTGTTATTATTGTGAATTTCTTCACAAATTTTATGAAAATATTCGTTGGAGTTCAGCCAATGAGATTCCTAATAAAATCTATGAAACAGGTTTCGTTACAGTCAATGTTTATGAAAAGCTTCATAGAATTATTGAAACTCTTTACAGAATAAAACATTTAATAGAATCTATGAAACAATTTCATAAAAGTCATTCCTAAAAAGAGCTTCATTAAATTATCATTTTTATTAACATTTGTATTACTAGCAATATTTGCATTTGTTGGGGTTTTTGTGTAAGATTTCTTCACCCTCACTTTAGAAACGTTGAGATTTTCATAAATTTTAAGAGCTTGTTTACAATCATAAAACAATGTCAGTAGAAATATCGAAAACCTCTTCAGAAATAACTGATAACAGTACCAGTATTTTCAGCTATAGAAAAATCAATGAAGGTAAGAATCATTGTCTGCTATATTACGATGTGCTAAATTTTATAGAAGACCAATAAGAATAAAAATATAATGGTTACCAAAGACGAAAAAAATTAATAATCTTTCATAATGGTTACCAAAGATCAAAAAGTTAATAATCGTTCATAACGGTTATCAAAGACCAAAAAAATAATAATCTTTCATAACGGTTATCAAAGACCAAAAAAAATTATAATCTTTCATAATATTTATGGCAGAACTATAATTTTCTGGGTAATTTATAATTATTATTACAGGACCAATTTGCTTCAGTTATTTTTCCCATAAGCTATGGATATTTAAAAAATAATTACAGTTATTTCGGGTCCCAGGTATAAATATATACTCTATGAACTGTGGCATAAGCATAGATTGAACTTAATTCTTCACTACATTGACGTTGTAGAGTATGAAACTATAGAAACATTATTCATTAGACTGATATTGTAGAGTACCAAACTAAAAAAACAAAATATTAAAGATGTAAACAGTAAGTAAGAGTTAAATTACCTGCAATTGCTTTAAGAAAATGCTTATGAAGTGTTATCAATATTAATTATATGCCAACTTAATTAACCGATCAATAGTTGATGTGAATTAACACCTTTCACTAAATAAACAATTTTCGTTTCAGTTCATTTCCCTTTTCTTTCCCCTAATAATCGTATTTGATATTATAAGTTATGCTATTATTAATAGAGTTACATATATTTTAACAAATAGTGTCAAAAATATTAATTTTTTTAAATATTGCACTTATTCATATTTCCCAGGAGTGTATGCATAACGACTCAGTGTATAGCAGAGCTGTAAATGAATCATTCTTTTTGATTTTAATTCATTAAGGTGTTATGATACTTGCTATTATTTCTACATTGGATAACAGTGCAAATATATTTGCATAGGAAAACTGACTAAGTGTAAAGAGTATGATTATATCATAAAAATATCTTGAAATGTCAAACAAATATACGTGAGTTAAAATTTACATTTCCAGATTAAATGTTAGCACTGTTGCCAATTTTTTCAGTTTTTGATCGAAAGTAGCGGTTTTTAACTTTTGTTTTGCGATTTTTAGCTTTTTTGACGGGTTTTTGTGGGAAAAAAACGTGGGCAATATTGTTTGTTTTGTTTACATTTTATTTTGGAATCACAAACAATTTTTTTTTTTTTTTTAAATACAATAAAATTTAATGCAAATTATAAAAAATATTACGAATTACATCGGGGTATATTCTTTAATTGAAAATTTATGATTTCAAATCCCATATGAAGGGCAGCTGCTTCATTTCGTTTATCCAAAACAAAATACAGTCCAATCCCGATAATTCGTACCCCGATAATTCGTAATAAACTGTCGGTCCCTTGAAAAAATCTCGTTAATTCGTAAAATTTCCATACATTTTAGTCCCCTCGCTAATTCGTAATTTTTTTCAAATAAAATCTTCTTAACCTCTTATAAATCGTAAGTGTTTGCTATCTACCAGAGAACGGCTTTGTGCAATTGCAAAAAAATCGCATTAAATGAACAGCAACAAATACACTCACTTGCGGTCATACAATCAAACTTGCGCAACCGCAAATATTCGCTGATGGTTTGCAGTCATTCAAATAATGCACATCATGCTTTGTTATATATACCATCGTTAGCTTCGTTTTTTAATAAAGATGTTTGTGTGTTCGGTGCGACAATGATTGTTTTGATAAAGAAAAAAAAATACAAACAAAAAAGCCAGAAATCAAGCAATCATTACTCATGTATTCATTCACATTAACTATGTAGTACAAGAAAAAAATTGAAATTAAACTAAACGCATATATGTAGGTACATACAAACAATTTCCAAAGAAACAGACTTTTTTCATCTTAAAAAGTACAGTAGTTCTGTATGTAGGTACAATGTATTCTTGTTATTGTTGTTTTTATTATTGTTAATTTTAACAAAGCGTCTCATCGAGTGGTTTATTGTTGTTAATGTTAACAAAGCGTCTCATCGAGTGGACAATGACTTGAATGCAAAGTATAAGAATGTGTTCCTTTGAATTTACACATATGTGTTATATTGCGTGCGCAACAAAAATGCAAATAAAGCACTTTCAATAAAAAACGAATACATGCAAAAATCAAATGTGTACGAAACGATGTCAAAATTACCAACGTTGAAATTTGTTTTGCTAGCAAAGATTAAATGTAAATTTTAGCGTATCTATAAATCAAGAAAAATAGTGATTTTGCAGTTCTCTGCCAACAACCACTTATAATTCGTAATAAAAACAACAGAAAAATGGAAAGAATGATTTTTTGTTTACCACTATTTTATTTTTGCGTGGGTTTTTGCTGGTGTGTAGGTTAATTTTCTTAAGGTCAGTTTGTTACATGAATAATTTTTATATATTTTATTTTTAACAATTATGTTTTTTTTTATCTTTTTAGTAAATAAATTGAAAAAACCGTTTATTCGTATTTTTTTAATTTCAACCCCGTTAAATCGAAACCCCGCTAAATCGAAAACCCCTATAATTCGTAAGAAATGGCCGGTTCCTTGCGATTACGAATTATCGGGATTCTACTTTAGTTTCATCTGCCCAAGCTTTTGCCATTTTTTTTTTTTTGTTTTACTCAAAGAAAAAAATATGCATGACAAATGTCAATCAGAAAAAAGGGTTTGTTTACATATTGTATTTCTTGTTCATTCTTGCATTTGTTGTTTCATTCAGTCAATCCAAAAAAAATCCAATACAAAAAATAGCAAGTATCATAACACCTTTAATGAATTAGCAAATTTTGAATTAATTCTTTTCACACAAATAAATGAATTGAATGAAATTTGAGTCAATTCAAATGAATTAGATAGAAATGAATTTCAATTCGTTTTCCAATTCAAATGAATTTGTAACATGAATAGCAATTCGTATCCAATTTAAACGAATTTCTTAAAGTGAATTGCAATTCATTTTACAGATTCATTTGAATTGATTTTGAATTTATTCAAATGAATTAGAAAAATGAATTGTAATTCAAACGAATGAAAAAATTTACTATTTTTTTTTTATTGCCATTTGAAGTTTTTAATACAAAAAGTAAACAAATTTCCCAATTGTAGTAAAAGTAGTACGAATTTCGAGTAAACGAACATAGCTTTGACAGCAAAAAATATTGCTGAGATTTAAAATTTTTAAAATCCTTAAAATTCGGTCGAATTAAAAAAAAATAAATTTTCCACAACACACAAATATTAGATTTTTTAAACAATAAATTATTGTTAAACACACTTTTGCACTATTTGATAAAAATAAAAATTTAAGTTTCTTTTAGCAAATAAATAAAAAATTTTCCATATTAATACGATTTTCGCCTATACCTAATAATTTAATTCCTATTTTGCCGCTTCCTGACAATTCCAGTCCAATGCAAAATCAATTCAAATTTCAATCAATTCAGTTCAAATGAGTTCGAAATGAATTGCTAATTCATTTTGAATTAATTCTAAATCAATTCAATTCAAAAGAATCTGTAAAACTAATTGCAATTCACTTTAAGAAATTCGTTTCAATTGGAAACGAATTGCAATTCATTTTACAAATTTATTTGAATTGGAAAACGAATTGTAATTCATTTTATTTGACTTAAATTTTGTGTGAAAATAATTAATTCAAAATTTGCTAATTTAATGCATGAATGATTCACGAATTAATTCAAAAATTAATGATTCATTTACAGCTCTGGTGTATAGTACCAATCGATGAACTTGAATGCCGGCGAAGCGTAGGCATGCTCCTTACTTTGTATGAAAAAAGTGGTCCCGAACTCTTAAATACATACCACTTTTACTTGATTCTAAAAGTAAAGTTGCTTCTCTAGCAGCCATTAGATTACCAAGGTTAGAGTTTTCAGGTGCCTTGCTCTAGCTAAACTCACAGCTCACACAATCGAATCTCTATATTTAATAAATGCAGAAGTTTTTCTTTGGTGTGATTCATCGATTGTTCTGGGATGGTTAGCAAAGCCCACAGCAAAATGAAAAGAAATTTATATTTACAATCGCGTGTTGCAAACTTACCAACTACTGCCGACTGCAAAATGACGTCATGTACCCACACATTTTAATCCTGCTTACTTTGGCTCAAGGGGTTGTAGGCCGCAAGATTAAATCGTGGCTCACGAATGCACCTTCTGAATGGCCAAAAGGCAATCCTTTTAATTATACGAACAATTACTCTTCATATACGCGAGCATTACGTGTCTAAGCATATGTTTTTCATTAGATACGACATTTTAAACCACCCTTCGCTAGTTATACGAACAATTACTCTTCATATACGCGAGCATTACGTGTCTAAGCATATGTTTTTCATTAAATACGACATTTTAAACCACCCTTCGCTAGTTCAACAGGCGTCCCATAATTTATAATAGCACAATTCTTTGGCAAGATGAAATTAATTCCGTAGAAGCAAGAATAATATTGCATGCCCAAAAGCGTTAGTATGAAATCGAATGTAGCAGTTTATCAAATTTAGAATATATGCCCAAAAATAGTTCTCTACTCACTCTTCATAGATATTGAGTAGCAAACTCAATATTGCCGTACATCGAGAGATTTCCTATAATATTACATTGCAATTCACTTTTGCAATTTATTTCTACTACATTTGCATACATTTTTAGCTCATGCAGAATATCAACTGGTGTGACGCATGCCACAAAGCGAGCTATACATACCACGTCTAAAACTACACATTCTACAAACAAAAATCTTGTTCCCAAATTATGGCAGCACTGCCACCTGACAGATGCAGACTTTCAGACCCCTTCCATACCACTGGTGTAGATTTCGCTGGGCCTTTTGAACTAAAAAGCTCCATTCTCCGTAATTCTTTTACATTCAAGGCCTATGTGTGGGTATTTGAGTTGCAGGCGCACACCGTTTTAGCTTCGAAGAATTCGCTACCGTGTTGGCCAAAATTGAAGGCGTTTTAAACGCCACACCTATCTACGGTGTGTTCGAAAATCCCTCAGATCTAACCGTTTTAACACCTGGACATTTTATAAGAGGAGGTTCCCTCATGACACTTATTCAACCACCAGAAGAAAGCCTCTACTTAGTAAATCGAAGGGAAATATTAAAAGCCATTGACCGCCAATGCGTCATTTAATGGAAAGGCAAGATTTTCCCGTATGGCGGTGTGGAAAAATCGAAAAGATTCATTTAGGATAAGATCAACAAGTTCGGGTAGTCGATTTGCGCACCGCGGAAGGAACTTTAACACCTCCGATTACTAAGCTCTAATATTTACCATATAATAAGGAGGCTAGTCTCGCACACAGTACACACTTATCACTTCCCTATCTTATCTACCACCCCCATTACATTCATAAACCCTTTTCTTTGCATAAATATGCCTTTTACTTATCATATTTTATTTCCTTTTAGTTCCCGTAACCACTCTTCTAGATATCCAGCCATCCATCAGTGATAAAGGTTTCTCGCCATGGATTTTACAACACGCAACCAAGCAGCCAGACGCAACAACTATTGCCTTAATTGTTTGGCACTTACTCATGACGTAGGACATCCAGACAATTGTCTCATATGTGAGTTGCCGTATCATTCTCTTTTGCACCCAAACAACATCCAAGAGTACACCCACCAACAACATTAGTACTTGAGCGCATTGGTCAAAGCAACATTCGTTCCAGTCGCTCCACCAGGCAAGTGCAACGCCGCAACATACA
This sequence comes from Pollenia angustigena, assembly GCA_930367215.1. Classification (NCBI taxonomy): domain Eukaryota; kingdom Metazoa; phylum Arthropoda; class Insecta; order Diptera; family Polleniidae; genus Pollenia; species Pollenia angustigena. The sequence goes on from OV884061.1 coordinate 1,433,800, forward strand.
ACCCAATAAACGGGTTCCACCCGATAAACGTGCTGTACCCAACAAACGGGTTCCACACAACCAACGTGTACAATCCATCAGTTCAAGTCAACCAAATCAAAAGATCCTTTCAGAGGCCATACGTTCTTTTGCTGCCGTATTATGTGTTTTTTCACCAACTTAAATTGAATAGCCTCAAGGAGTAGCGGCGTGTCTAAATTAGCAAGAACAAATCTTATTTGTTTATTTTTATTTTATTAATTAGTTAATTTGCAACACTTTGAATTTAAAATGTTGTTATCACAATTGTGAATTTACTATTACTATAACGCACTGAATTTAAAACCATATTTTTTATTTTATTGATATTATAATTTGGATAAATTAACATCATAATCTGTCAATTATTTAGCGCCAATTCAGATAAGCCATATTTATTGCTAGTGCCTTCGTGGCTTGTAAATTGTATTTTATTTTTATTCTAATCGTACCTGCAAAGGGTAAGCAAGCATCTCTTGCTAAATAAAGAATACTTTGAAATGGAACCTAACAAATCTCATATATAATTTTCAAATTGAATTTCCGCAATACTGCAATAATAATATCTTGTTAGCAAGAAATTATAACATCCATTGGATACAACCTTTTAAAGAGCTCCGGTTTACATAGTTTCCCAACTACCACAAATAAACCCAGCTACTACGTGGGGATTAGCTTTGAATCCGCATCTACCATACCTGAGTACAATTACTAACATAAGTATGTACACATATTTCTGTAGTTTTAACCATAAGAATTAATGAACAACTATATGGTGATTAATATTAAAACTTTCAATATAGAGGTTAGTGAGTTTAGTGTTAATATCACGAATATCTTGATAAATAATATTTAAGTATTTTTCAGTTTTCATGCAAAGTTTTTTTTTTTGCTTGTTAACTCACGTGACAATAGAACATTTGATCATTTTACTAAGCACTAATGGTACGTTTAAAAAAATAAGCGCACAATTATGCGCTATGCAAAAAGAAATGCAGTAAAGAAATTGAAAGAACTCTTCTACAAAAAAAAAAAAAAATAACATTTTAGGTGCCACGGCATTCCCTTACTAAGAAGCAGGTTTGTAAGGAGAATACTAAAAAATAGCTGCATCAAAACATTCAGTGTGTAAAGCTGATCGTTACATCCAACAATTTTTATATGCGCTTTATGTGTCAAAAATGTATTTCTTCAAAGTGGGAACTCGCCATATAAAATTCATGTCTTCCGTAAGCGCAATAGTAAGCGAAACTTAAATGTTTTCCCTTACAAACCTGCTTCGTTGGAAGCTCCATTTTTTATTTGGGTGAAGAAAGTCGTGCTACGTTTTTTGTTCTACGAACGACTGCATTATTAGGCGAGAAATAGGGATCAACAACTCGATCGAAAATTTCATTCGGAACTCTAATTTTAAAGGATGCAATACTTCTGGGTTCGGAAGAAAATGTTTGTGTTATAATACCAGTATTTGCTGGCAATTAACATTTTAAATAATATTCCATATACCATACTACGCATTCTATGCCGCCTGATAAAAAGCGGCACAGAGAGAGATCCGCAACCAAGAATGATAAAAAAAAAAAGATTACACATTCAGCTTTAAATATTTTTTTTCGTTCTGCAAATCTACGTCACTTCAGACAAAATTAAATGCAAAACTTAAACAAACAGTGAGGTTATTGTCAACGAAAATAAGTTGAAATTGCGAAATAAAAAAATAGAAAAAATATATAGTTCGAATTTTCTAAAATGTAATATACGTATGTAAATTTCCAATATTGTGGATTTTTTTTTGGCAAAATAACAGAAACAGAAATATGTATGTATGTTTTTATTTATGCAGCCACATCATGAGACTTATTTGTTATATTTTACCATTATTTCCTTTATTTTATTTATTTTTGAACAATGCTTTCAAAAAATGCAAATTAGATATTATTTAGTTTTGTTATTGTAAATTATGTACATATGTATTTAATAGCAACAAATTAAATTTTAGTTTCTATGTGAATATTATTACGTTTTTTACCTTTATAATAAACCTTTTGTGTTCTTTTCTTGCAACTTTAATAAAATAAATACAACACTTTTAAACACTGTTTACAATTTATGAACGTTATTTAGAACTAAGTTACTTTAACAACTGTAATTTACAGTTCTTAGAAACTAACTCACAATTAGAGGTCTGCATCAGAGAATGACAACAAGTACCCATAAAAATAATATACAGAGGTATTTACCCACGCTTTTCGTTATTGTGTATACACATATTTATAACGCAAAAAGTATGGTTATTACTTATACTTATGCACGGCAATATCTTCACGCAACCACATTCAGTAAACAAAAATACATGAATATTATGCAGATGTTATTCAATACTCATGAATGTGTTTTGGTTATCTGCCATACAAATAAAATATCCATGTTTAAAAAAATACCTTCAGTATTTTTGGCACTTCTGTGTAAAAATGAAAAAAAAAAATTTACCAAAAATGTGCTTTGTCACTAGGCAGGTATGGGACTATGTACATATTATTTATGATATTTAAAATAAATTTGTCCGTAACATCAGCAGTACCTATGTAAAACTACACATAAGCTATACATATTTATAAAAAATAGGACCACGAGGGGTGGGAAGGAGCAATTTCTGCTCTCCGAAGCTATCTGACAGATTTTAATGAAATTTAAAACATAGATAGATTCATATTTATATAAACACTTGAGCTATGTATTTATTTAAAAAATAGGATAACGAGGGGAGATAGGGAGCAATTTATTCCTCTCCAAAACTATCCAACAGATCCAATTTATTCCTCTCCAAAACTATCCAACAGATCTTAATGAAATTTAAAACATAGATAGATCCTTACATTACATAGACACATAAGCTATGTATTTTTTAAAAAATATGACTAAAAGGGTAACAGGGGGCAATTTCTGCCTCTCCGAAACTATTTAATAGATTTCAATAAAATTTAAAAAATATAAAGGTTTTTATTTATTTGGACACATTAGCTATGTATTTTTTCAAACTATGAACACGAGGGGAAAATTACATGTACGTTTTTGATCGAATATTCACCCTTATTGTGTTTGGCGTAATTAAAATACGCCTACGACTATTTGGTTATAGATAAAAGAGTCGTTGGTGTATTTTTTATACGCCAAACACAATAACAACACTATGCTAGTTGAAAAAACAGACAAGCTGGGCACATGGCGTTTTAACATAATTCGGGGACGCTGAATCCAGTGGTGCCCGCGGTTTTTTCAGATTGGCTCTGGTTTTCGAGATATACCGTTATTTCGAAAATGGAGGAGGTTGCACAACATATATTCGCGTAACTCAAAAACGGTTTAGTTTATTGAAATTACTAAAAAAAAATCTAAATTCCGCAATAAAATTTCATTTCAGAAAAGTAAAACTCTTTTTCTAATATGAGTACCTAGTCGTTATTGAAACATAATTTTTTTTTTGAAAAAAAAATTCATTTTTTTATCAAAATTTCGAAATTTTTGTTTTTTAAAAATTCATAAAAAATTAAAAAATGCAGCTAGGCTTCTTATTTTTTGCAGACTTATAAAAAACGAAGCTACAAACAAAACAAGCCATTAATGATTAAAATCTGTTTGCAACTTTGGATTTTATTCACAAAAGTCGACAAATTTTAATTAATTTAAGAATTTCATAAAACGCAATATTTGTATGGGAGCCCCCTAAGGGATGGTGATAAAGGGAAAGTATAATTTGAGAAAATGTTAAGAACAAAAAACTAATGGAGGCCAGTCATACATTTTATCATCCTAGGGGCAACTCCTGGGCATTTATGGGACTTTTTCTTCAATGTATTTCTAGTCTGCATTGAACATTTTGTATAGAAGCGCCCTTAAAGAATGGTGATAGTGGGTGGGTATGTTAGAAATAAATGATTGAGATGAAAAATAAAGTGGGGTTGGTCATACATTTGACCCATCTAGGGGCATCCTAGGCGCTGCAGAGCCAAATTTTTAGGCTAGGGTTCTACGCATATAAAAAACAAAGTTCCAAATAAAATAAGCTATAAGTGATTAAAGTCTCTCTACAACTTTTAATTTTTTCATAATAGATGAAATTTTTTTATTTTTTAAATTAACCAAACTTAAAAATTTTAAAACATTTATTTTTGTTGTTTATTAGTTAAAGTTAAAGTTTTTGTTTAGAAATGTATTCTTCTTCCTCCTGCAGATTCCAACAAATATCCCCTAATAGCGAATCAAGTTGTTTGCCGCTTTACCAGTGTTCGAGCCTGGCTGTTACTTGGTGAAATCTCTCGCCATGTTCATCAGACTCGCCTGGTGATTGTTCATTAAAATTTTTCGGCATGGTAATGCAAAAAATTTATTTTCAATGACATTCTAACGTTTAAGTTTTTAAATGCGGTTAGCATATTTTTGATTAAAATTCGCCAGTTTTCAGACCGATGATTTCCTAATACATTTGCTATTACTGATTTCACACAATTCCAGGCCAATAGCTCGATATCATTCAATGCAACCCCAAATTGATGGTCCTTAATAAGACGACGAATGTCCGGTCCATTAAGAATTCCTTTAAAATAAAAACATTATGATATGAAATATAAATCTAATTTAATAAAGTAGTTACAGTTTATACCTTCTTTTACTTTCATGCCGCTTAATCGTGGAAAAATTCGGCGCAATTCGGTAAAAGCAACACCATCAGGGCTCAATGCTTTTATACAATTTTTTACAATACCCAGTTTGATGTGGAGTGGAGGGAGCAAAATCTTTTCCATCGGCACAAGTGGTAATTCAATAACATTATTTCTATGCAATCTGCCTTCCTCACGTAAAGCCCAATCCCGTGTATTGTACTGGTCGCCATCGAAACGCGTATTCCATAAGCACATGAAGCACATATTTTTAGTATAGCCCAATTGCATGCCTCTTAAAAGAGCTACCACTTTTAAATCTGCGCATATTTTCCACTTATGGTCTTCATATTTAATTCACTGTATTATTTTTTTCATTGATGCGTATGTCTCTTTAGTATTTGTGCTTAGTGCTATCGGAATAGGACTTTTTAAATTAGTGGCATGTAGCAAAACTGCTTTTAAGCTACTTTTGGAAGAATCAATGAATAAGCGCCAATCTCCAGGATTATATTCATTTTGCATTGTTAAAACCAAAGCACGGATGTCAGTACAATACGCGATAGAATTATTCTCAATTGATTTAAAAAAAGTCGTAAATCTTCTATAGCGATTGATAGCCCCGTATAATTGTACACCTGGTGCTAAAATATTAGCTCGTTTTAGCTCTTTTGTTAAGAGAATGCTCTGTCTTTGAGATAATTTTAGACGCCGTACCATTATATCCAGACGATCTTGCGTGATTTCATTGTGACTTCATGGAACCGTGATGCATGACGGTTCATACATTGAAGTAGCTGGCCCACCCGCTTCAACAGAATGAATTATTGAGGGAATATCTTCTGTTGGTATTTGGCTATCCGGAACAGGAATTTCATCAGAATGTGGCAGCGGAAATCGAGCATATGTTGTTGCAGTATAAGATATATATAAGTCATTTTTCTTCTGTTCATACCCGCTGTTTAATTTATGCACGCATAACACTCATCTTCAACATGAACTATGGGATCTCTCCAAATCATTGGAACACCAAATGGCATGGCGTCTCCATTTTTTCCCCACTTGTTTAAATGGTTAATGCAGTGTGTACACACTATTGATGGTGTCCAACTCTTACCATATATAACACTTAAAGAAAAATATGATTCATACAAGGTACTTGTTTCATTAGTGATTTTACGGCGACTTGGCATATTTCCCACACACATAACAAAAGTAATTAAACTTTTTACACGCCTCCATCTTAGATATTTCAATATAACTGATTATATACAAGACTGGCAAAGGCTTTAAACTTCACTAATCACTTTCGCAAGCACTTTCCATATGACAGTGAAGGGGTTGAGGAACTCTTATTTATACTGTAATTGTTTTAATCAAAGTACCTGTCGAGACCTTCATGACCATGTTTTGTAAAAAAAACAAAGCCACAACGATTAATATTTCTACCTGTTCCAGGTATAACAATAGAATATGTTATTTAAGTTTTTTACAAGACCGATTAGTGCGGTTTCGACTGTACAATAAAATACCGTTTTGTGTGGTTTGGTAAGCACAATAAAATACAAAGATGTAAGCATTTATGACTTTATTTCTTAATTCTAAGAATTTTTTAATCGGTAACTGTGGATTTTCCAAAATTCCTACCGCAAAGTGAAAGTGTGGTAATAATGCATGCATATTTCTTTGGAATAGCATACATTTGAATATTTGTTTTTTTGTTTTGTATTGTAAATGGTACAAAAACCGCATTTAAAAAATTTTACGTCAAAATGTCATTGAAAATAAATTTTTTGCATTGGCACATTCTTCATATATATGTCGTAGTACTGGCTGTTTATGTGTTTGTTATAAAACGGCAAGCGTTGAATCTTATGTCAAGCTTGGGTGGAATCAACTGTCACGGCTGAAAAAATAGATTAGAAATAAAAAGCAAGCGAGAGTGACGAGTTGGGACTGCCTCGTTTAATTTTTAAAAAAACAATAAAATAATATACCAAATCAATTTAAATAATTTGAAGTTTGATTTAAAATAATAAAATCAATTAAAATGGATGCAAACCCGACATGAGAAGTGGGATTTACTCAAAACAGCCTACAAAATCCAAAGCAAGTTCCCGGCTCAGAAGAAGAAAAATGGCGAACAATGTTTGAGCAGCAAAATCGTAACTTTTCAGCTCTTGTGGAAGCGCTCAAACCATCCTCCAGCGTTGATACGTATTTACCGGAATTTAACCCAGATGATGGAAATGCTGACGCTCGTGCCTGGTTGTCAATGGCAAACATGTGTGTCTCGGATCAGTTACCAAAACCATCCTTGATGAATATTCTTGGTCAAGCTCTGAAAGGACAAGCGTCTATCTGGCTGGTTCAAGTATCCTATCCGGGAATGACCTGGGCAGAATTCAAGGATCTTTTTTTGGATCGCTTCGATTGTCCTTAAACCTCAGCTTCATACTTAATTGGGTTGAGCAGCAGCCGACCTAAAGACGGGGAATGTTTATCCGCATATGCTGCCACTCTGATGACGTCTTTGATGGCTAAATGGAAGAATTTGTCTGTTGAAGAAATAGCTGTATCCGCATTATTAGCCCATCTTTCTCAGTTTGAGCCAAGAGTACATCGCATGTCCTTTACGGCTGATATTGGTACAAGGAATCTGCTACAAAGAGAACTGAAGGCTATGTCGTTCTTGAAGAGGAAAGTTACAACAGAAAATTATGTCAGCGGCCACGATGCAAAAAGGAACAAGGTATCAGTGTCATTGCAAGGCATTAAATGTTTTAACTGTGGCCAACAAGGACATAAGGCGGCACAATGCAGGTCAAAAAGAAGAGACTCGAATGCTTTGATTTAAGGATTTAAAAAACTCAACGAAGCCAGTAACATGTTTCAACTGTCAAGAGACTGGTCACTACGCATCAAGTTGCCCTAAGATTGTCCGCAAAAGGTTTGATGGAAGCGATGAGATTGCAGCAAGGAACCGACGGGTGGAGCTATGTACTGTTGGTGAACCTGTTGGAACCTTAAATCATTCTGGTGAGAAATTCGGTTTCGTTTTTGATTCAGGCTCTGAATGTTCACTCATTCAAGAGTCTATAAGTGATAAATTTCGGGGTAAACGTTGTTCTAAGGTAGTTACAATGACAGGGATTGGACAAACAAGTGTTAATAGTACTTTTCAAATTTAATCGGTGATTGAAATCGAGGGAATTGTTCTGGAAGTTTTGTTTCATGTTCTGCCAGATCTCTACTTGCATAACAAGATAATGATAGGGCGAGAAATTCTTCATCAAGGTATTACGGTACATATGGCGTCAGACAAGTTGTGTTTAAGTAGGGAAAACCTTGTTTTGACTTGTGAGACAACTACACCTCGGGATATAAATTTTGATTCAATTGACACTGACATTCCTCAGAATCTAAAGACAAAATTGATAGATACCTTAAATTCTTTTAGAGAAAATTTTGTTAGGACATTTCCTAAATCTCATGCTAATGTAACACCGATGCAAATGGGCCTAAAAGATCCTTACAAAACGGTTTATAGACGTCCCTACCGTTTAAGTACTGAGGAACGCTGTGTTGTTCGAAACAGAGTTAACGAACTTTTAGATTGTGGCATTATCCGTCCTAGTTCATCACCTTTTGCCAGTCCCGTACTACTTGTGAAGAAGAAAGATGGTGCTGACCGCATGTGTATGGATTTTCGGGAATTAAATGATAATACCATTCCTGATATGTTTCCGTTGCCTTTAATATCAGATCAAATTGATCGTTTACATGGTTCTAACTTTTTCACGAGTTTGGACATGGCTTCAGGATTCCATCCATGTTACAGCTTTTGTAACACCTGATGGTCAATATGAGTTTTTGACAATGCCATTTGGACTTAGAAATGCACCATCGGGGTTTCAACGTGCGGTAATAAATGCTTTAGGTGATTTAGTTAATTCGTTTGTTGTTGTCTACATGGATGACATTTTAATTGTAGCTTCTAATGTTGAAGAAGCATTGGAAAGACTCCGCATTGTACTTCAGGTGCTTACCGACCAGGGATTCTCACTGAATTTGAAAAAATGTTCTTTTCTTAAGGAGAAAGTACAATACCTGGGTTTTGAAGTCAGGGCAGGAAAGATAAAGCCAAACCCTAAGAAAATTGAGGCCTTGATTGCGTTGCCTCCACCCGAAACTGTTACTCAATTGCGGCAATTTATAGGACTCGCATCCTACTTTAGAAAGTTTGTCCCTAAATTTTCTCAGATTATGGCCCCATTGTATTCTTTAACGTCTAGCAAGAGTAAAATTGATTGGAAACCCGTGCATGAAGTTTTGAGACAACAGATGATAACAGTTTTGAGTTCTGAGCCTGTATTGGTTATATTTGATCCTTCATGTCCAATAGAACTTCATACGGATGCTAGTGCTATTGGATATGGTGCTGTTTTAATGCAGAAAAAAGATGCGAAGAGTTTTGTAATTGCCTTCTTTAGCAAGAGAACTTCGGTCGCTGAATCTAAGTACCACTCTTACGAATTAGAAACCCTGGCCGTCGTCAACGCGATTAAGCATTTTCGTCACTATTTACACGGGCGTAAATTTGTTGTTGTTACTGACTGTAACTCCTTATAAGTTTCGCGTAAAAAGCTTGATCTTACTCCTAGAGTGCATAGATGGTGGGCTTTCTTACAGGCATTTGATTTTGAAGTTGTCTATAGAAAAGGGAACAGCATGTGTCATGCGGACTTCTTTTCAAGGAATCCACTGCCTTCATCTGATAGAGTATATGAAAAAGTTGAGCCCAAAATCGTTAATACAGCCGAACTTTCTGATAATTGGCTTTTGGCAGAGCAACAGCGTGATGACGAAATGGTAAAACTTATGTCCGATTTAAGTGAAGGTAAACTTCATGATGATATATCTAAGACTTATGACATCCGATCAGGAGTCCTTTGTCGGAAAGTACAAAGTAACGGTAGGTCACTATGTTTGCCAATAGTTCCCAGATCTTTAAGATGGTCAATCATCAATAACACGCACGAGTCTCTGATACATTTGGGCTATGAGAAAACTCTGGAGAAGGCCACGAGAATTATTGGTTCGAGAACATGTCCAAATTTGTGAGAAAATTTGTGGATAACTGCGTGACATGTAAGATTTCCAAGTCTCAGTCAGGGAAAATTCAAGCCAAGTTGCATTCTATTCCTAAGATTGCTATTCCTTGGCACACTTTACACATCGACGCGACTGGGAAACTGAGTGGGAAAAGTGATAGAAAAGAGTACGTCTTTGTATTGATTGACGCGTTCACGAAATACGTTCTGTTACATCATACAATTAACATAGACAAACTTAGAAGTATTGCAGCATTAAGACATGCTATTTCTTTATTTGGTGCTCCAATAAGAGTTATTGCAGATCAAGGTCGTTGTTTCGCGAGCCGAGAGTTTAAAGAATTTTGTAGTACACACAATATTAATTTACATTTGATTGCAACAGGTAGTGCTCGTGCGAACAGTCAAGTTGAGCGTGTAATGAGTATGTTAAAGAATATGCTCACGGCAGTTGAGTTGAGTAATCGCACCTGCCGGGATGCTCTTCCTGATGTTCAATTAGCCTTAAATTGTTCTCAAAGTCGTGTTACCAAACATAGTTCGTTGGAATTACTTATAGGTAAGGTAGCTAGACCTATCGAAATGCTAGTGTCTGATGAAATTGAACCATTTGTGAACCTTGATGAAGTTCGAAATGAGGCCATTTGTAACATAGAAAAAAATGCTTGTTATGATAAGATCAGATTTGACAGAACTAAGTCTAGATTGGACAATTTTGTAGTAGGTGACTTGGTGTTAATACAAAACGAGGAGCGCAATCAGACAAAGCTTGATCCAAAATACAAGGGTCCATTTAGAGTGATGGAAGTTTTGGATGGTGACCGGTACGTAGTTAAGTCTTTAAGTTGTAATCGAACGTATAAGTATGCTCGCGATCGTATAAGGCGAATGCCAGAAGGTTATGTCCCTGTTGATATTGACGATAATATTGATGAAATTAGTTGAGTTTTCTGTTAATAATGTATGATTTTTGTAAATAAAAATGTGAAAATGTAATACGCATTGTTGTGGTTGATGGTGATTGCACTGCTGGATAGGAGCAATGGTGTGAATTGGAAATTAATATCACCGGATAGAGGTGGTATTAATTGTTTGTGCTGGATGGAGACACTGTAGTATCACTGGATGGAAGTGATTGTTGAGATTAGTAACCGGATAGAGGTTGCTGTTTTTATAATGTCACTGGATAGAAGTGACAGTGTTTATGAGTAATTGGAGAGAAATTTGCTAAACTGAACAATGTGAGTTATTTTTGAATCGATTAAATGGTTGTTTTGCTGTTTTATAAAATGCGTTTTATGCATATGGATGTGATAGTTGGCTTCGGATGTAGAACCGACTCACAGAATACGACTGTTATTGATTTGTTTTATAATTCAAAATCGTAATGGATATTTGATAAGAAAATCATGTTATGTTTCTGAAAGCTTTATTTTGGTCAGAATTGGCCGAGTGGTAAAGTTAGATGCTGTATGGGATTTTGTTTTTTTTCGTTTCAGATAAATTGCACGAGGACGTGCAAATTGACAGGATGGCCGTGTCGTAGTACTGGCTGTTTATGTGTTTGTTATAAAACGGCAAGCGTTGAATCTTATGTCAAGCTTGGGTGGAATCAACTGTCACGGCTGAAAAAATAGATTAGAAATAAAAAGCAAGCGAGAGTGACGAGTTTGGACTGCCTCGTTTAATTTTGAAAAAAACAATAAAATAATATACCAAATCAATTTAAATAATTTGAAGTTTGATTTAAAATAATAAAATCAATTAAAATGGATGCAAACCCGACATATATGTACATAATTTTGAATAAAGAATTTAAAAATTCAAAATAAAACCTGTGAAATGCTCCATATAAATTATATTCTTCATATATATTGAAGAAAAGGTTCCACAACTGCCTAGGAGTCACTCCTAGTGGGATAAAATGTATGACTGACCTCCATTAGTTTTTTGTTCTTAACATTTTCTCAAATTATACTTTCCCTTTATCACCATCCCTTAGGGGGCTCCCATACAAATATTGCGTTTTATGAAATTCTTAAATTAATTAAAATTTGTCGACTTTGGTGAATAAAATCCAAAGTTGCAAACAGATTTTAATCATTAATGGCTTGTTTTGTTTGTAGCTTCGTTTTTTATAAGTCTGCAAAAAATAAGAAGCCTAGCTGCATTTTTTAATTTTTTATGAATTTTTAAAAAACAAAAATTTCGAAATTTTGATAAAAAAATTAATTTTTTTTTCAAAAAAAAAAATTATGTTTCAATAACGACTACTCATATTAGAAAAAGAGTTTTACTTTTCTGAAATGAAATTTTATTGCGGAATTTAGATTTTTTTAGTAATTTCAATAAACTAAACCGTTTTTGAGTTACGCGAATATATGTTGTGCAACCTCCTCCATTTTCGAAATAACGGTATATCTCGAAAACCAGAGCCAATCTGAAAAAACCGCGGGCACCCCGAATTATGTTAAAACGCCATGTGCCCGGCTTGTCACAAAAAAAAAGTGTCAATTTCATGCACAGTGCAATAATTAAAAAAAACTTTGTTAAACAGCAATTGTAACACACATGCACAGCAACATGTGACATGAAAAGTTGACAAGTCAGATGTAAAAAACATGTCGTGTACATGTATCTTAAGCAAACGCTATAAATAAATATGTAGTGAGTGGTTGTTTCACTCTTTCTTATTAGCACAACATACAACTCAATGCTTACATGCATACATAAAAAACAATATCTTCCATCTAGTGTCGTCTACCTATGCTATGTGCGTGTGACAGCAACAAGTGGCTCTTCGATATTTTTATTTTTGCATGTAAAAACCCTTTACGCATCCGCACAATTTTTTTGCACTTATCGCTGTCACACACACAAAGCATAGGTAGACGACACGAGATGGAAGATATTGATTTTTATGTATGCATGAAAGTATTGATTTGTATGTTGTGTTAATAAGAAAGAGTGTAACCGCCACTTAATACATTTAGCGCTTGCTTAGACGCCTTTCTGTAACGTTTTAAAATTCAAACATTTCTTTTAAACACAAAGCATACAGAGATGAAAAAAGTGACGTATGAAAAATGCCTTAATCATTTGCGAGGGCAGCTTTCGAAGAAAGAGAAAGAAAACGTCTTTTGGAACTGAAGTGGCAATGTGTTAAAACAGGCCGCTTCTATCAACACAAATTGCGGAATCAAAACAAAAACTGCAAAAAGGGCAGCTTTCGAAGAAAAAGACAGAAAAAATACAATATTTTCTGTCTCGTGACGCCTCTGTATGCTCTGTGCTTTTTAATAAGTTGTTAAGAAGAGTTTTTCTTTAAAAATTGCATCCAGTGTATGTATGTATGTAGCATATGAAAAATTATAAATTTAAAGTATGGAAAATAATCAAGAAATTTTAGAGAAAATAAATGATTTTGGAGTGGCATAAGTCGTCCCATATCTCCGCTCATTATCCTAATTTTTTCAAAAATACATAGCTTATGTGTCTACACAAATATGTATCTATCTATGTTTTAAATATCATTAAAATCTGTTAGATGGTTTTGGAGAGGCAGAAAATACCCTCGAGCTTCCCTCGGGGTCCTTTTTAAAAAAAATATATATAAAACTTGTGTGTTCATATTAATATGGATATATCTATGCTTGAAATTTTATTAAGATCTGTAAGATAGTTTCGGAGAAGCCGAAATTGCCGCCAACCGCTCCTCGTTGTGCTAATAAAATAAGCTTACCGCCTTAGTCAATTGTTAAAAAGCTTTAAAATTATCTTGATATTTTTCTGAATAACAACACAAGAAAATTTTGCCTAGTTTCAACATTTTTAAAATTGCATTTGCCATCTCTGCTCTGTCTCGCGCTCTGTATATTTACGTTATACTTACGGTAATACACATACTTATAGCAAGCAAAAGAATTTTAGCTATGTGTACGCAAAATTGAATTCTCGAGGTAAATTAAAAAATTATTAAATAAAGTGAAGCTTAAAAAGTGTTGTAAATTAAAAAACTTGTTTATTACACTGTTATTAATTTGGTAAATTCAATTTCTTCTTAGTTTTTAGTTTTATTTGTCGGGTTTTGTATAAAACTTCTTTTGCTTACATTGCATTACAACAAAGTGCCGGCTTACAATGGAAAAAAAGAATGAAATGCCCAATGCAGTGCCCTCCAACAGCTTGACAACGGAGAAAAATAATTTGGATGTGAAGTGCTCGCCAGGAACACAATTCCAAATACTCGCCTCTTCAATTGCAAAGTTTGTCCCACAAAGTTTTGCAGGTTCTATCGGTTCTGCCATCTCCACTCCACTTACGCCACGGTCGCACTGTATATGTGGACGTTTCTAGCATGAAGTAAAATGTTTTGTTTATTAGAATTTATTATAAACTTACAAAAAAAAAAACAATTCTAACTACTTACCTCTGCCATTGTTAAATTTCAATTTTTATTTTCATTTCACAAAAACTATTTCATTCAAACAGCTGTTAAAACTATTTGCAAAATCTTGCAAGCGGAAATTTCTCCAGTAACATTTTGCAAGTTTTCTAACTTCCAACTGTCAAAAAATTCTCTTTTTGGCTCTCTCGCTGCAAGAGATTTGGAGTACGCAGACAAAATTTTGCAACATTTTGCGCAAAATATGTGTACGCAGACACACCTTGTGTGTAAGAAATAACCTATGTGTGCGAAGCGTTCAATTATTTCTGTGAGTGTTGTGAAAGAAATATTTGAAACAGTAGCCCGTTTCTTTATTTCTCAGATCGTAAAACTTTTCGCATGAAACGTGTGAATTGCAACAAAAATAGTGTGAAATAAAACAAAAAATTGTTTTTCTCACACAAGTGTTTCTGTATTTTTTCTTTATGAGAATTATCTGTCATTTAAATAATTAAGTGGAAGGATGTGAGAAAAAGTGTTTCTGTAACAATATTTTGCGAAAAGTTTCTTATTTGAAACTAGCATTTAACCCGCTACTTCGTTAGCGTCTCCTTTTTCATCGTGGACATATTTTTATGCCAAAGTTTATTTTCAAAAAAGTACCAGGCACCTGTCCCCTTATTTTTTTTAACGAACAACAATAAGTGTTAAATTTTTTGGATCTCTTTAATTTTGGATTTTTTTGGTTAGCGGAATCGATTTGGCGAGAGGACAACCTTCGGTCCAAAAGTCAGCTTTTTAGCTTCAAGAGTTTAGGATGTGCGATGATGAATCCGTCAGTTACTTTACAAATTTATATTATATAGAGATGGAGAAAAATGTTGAGAGAACAGTAACAAAATTAGGAACGATTTTCACACCTTAAACGTTTGAATTTCAAAAAAGGGGCAAACCTGTTTTGTATTTTTTAGATAAGCTAAAAATGTGATACAATATTTATTTACCCTTTTACACCCCAAAAAGGTCTTCCTTCAAAAAAGTACCAGACACCTCTCCGTTTATTTTTTTTAATGAACAATAATTAGTATTAAATTTTTTGTATCTCTTTTTGTTTAGGAAATATACGGTTAGCGAATTGCTGATGTTTTTTATATCTTTTAGTTTAGGAGGTATGAGGTTCGCGGGATCGATATACATAGGTACAATTTTCACCCCTGAAACGTTCGAATTTCGAAAAAGTACCAAATTCGCATTTGTATTTTTTAGATAAGTAACAAATGTTATTTAATTTTTATTTCTATACGTATTGGCTTAAAAGCTAGATTTACTACCTAAAACGACCGAATTTCGTTAAAGTACCAGACACCAATTTGCTTTTTTATTTAATGCACAAAAATAAATATTAAATTAAAAAAATTACCAGTTTATTTAAAAAAAAAATCCCTCTTACAGATTCTCATTCACTCAGGAGCTTGCATGTTTAATTTTATGTTTCTAGATCCAATAAATACGGATATATAAAAGGTACCAGTTAAAGAACAAAATAGTACCAAAAGCCCTCTTACAGATTTTCATTCACTCAGGACCTTGCATGTTTAATTTTATGTTTCTAGGTCCAATACTAACGGAAATTCAAAAAGTACCAGTTTAATAACTAAAAAGTACCTATAAGCGCTTTTAGAGATTCTCATTCACGCAGAACCATGCACGTTTAATTTTATTTTCATTAGACCAACATTTGCGAAAATTTAAAAAAAGGACCAGTTAAAAAACGAAAAAGCACCAAAAAGATCTCTCTAACAGATTGTCATTCACTCAAGACCTTCCATGTTTAATTGCATGTTTCTGGGTCCAATACTAACGGAAATTCAAAAAGTACCAGCTAACGAATAAAAAAGTACCAATAAGATCCCACTTAAAGATTCTCATTTACACAGTATCGTGCATGTTTAATTTTATGTTTCTAGGTCCAATACTGACGGAAATTCAAAAAGTACCAGTAAATGAACAAAAAAGTACCAAAAACTTTCCTCTTAGATTCTTATCCACCCAGGACCTTGCATGTTTAATTTTATCTGTCTATGTCCAATACCAACGGAAATTCAAAAAGTACCAGTCCAAGATTAAAAAAGTACCAAAAAGTTCACTCTTATAGATTCTCATCCATCCAGGGCATTGCATATTGAATTGTATGTTTCTAGGTCCAATACTAACAGAAATTCAAAAAGTACCAGTTAATGAACAAAAAAGTACCAAAAAGTTTCCTCTTATAGGTTTTCATCCATTCAGGACATTGCATGTTTAATTTTATTTTTATAGGTCCAATACTAACGGAAATTCAAAAAGTACCATTTTATGAACAGAAAAGTACCAAAAACTTCCCCTTATGGATTCTTAACCACTCAGGACATTTAATTTTGAATTTTATGTTTCTAAGTCCAATATTAACGTAAATTCAAAAAGTACCAGTTAATGAACAAAAAAGTACCAAAAAGTTCCCTCTTATAGATTCTCATCCATTCGGGACATTGCATGTTTAATTTTATTTTTATAGGTCCAATACTAACGGAAATTCAAAAAGTACCAGTTAATTAACAGAAAAGTACCAAAAACTGCCCCTTATGGATTCTTATCCATTCCGGACATTGCATGATGCATCTTATGTTTTTAGGTCCAACATAAACGATAATTTAAAAAATACCAGTTGTAGAACCAAAAAGTTAAGTAAAATATCAAATTTCTCGTATTTCCCCTTTTTGGTACTATTTTCCCCCCATTAAAGTATAAAAAATTTCAGTATAATAGTGGCAGCCCATAATTTAGTACGAATATTTCAATAAATGGAGGAAAAAATGTTTTTTAAAAAAAGTACCAAAAATAGTTACGATTTTTACCCCTTAAATGTTCGAATTTCGAAAAAGTACCAAATTTAAATTCGTATATTTTTTGTTAGGTTTCGAATGTGGTATTAATTTTGTTTCTATGTTTATTGGTTCAAAAGATAGATGGGGTGTCAAAAAAGTACTAAAATTCAGATATTACCCGTTTACTCCCAAATAGGGCCGAATTTCAAAAAAGTACCAGACCCCTGTCCGCTTATTTTTCTAAAGAACAACGATAGGTATTAAATTTTTTTTGTATCTCTTTTAGTTTTGGAGATATAAGGTTACCGAATTTTCCCGTTTTTACCCTTTTTTACCCCCTAAACATTCGAATTTCCAAAAATCCCGTCTTAGTGGATCGATTTGGGGAGTGACCAATCTCTGGTCCAAATTTCAAGTGTCTAGCTTAAGGCGTTTAGGCTGTGCGATGATGAATCAGTGAGTCAGTGAGTCAGTCAGTGAGTCAGTAACGTTACAATTTTATATATATAGATTGGTGCGAGAAAAACATAATATAGATATTTTAAATTTAAAATGTATTTATATACTATTTTTTTAATATAAATAAATAAAAAAAAGAATATAAATGATGAGTGCATAATTTATATGATGAAAATAAATAAACTCAATTGTTATATTTTGTTATTTAAAACTTTTTTAGGATTTTCTTGTTTGGGTTTTATTCAGGGCTGCCACATAAATTTGTGTCAAAATCGTCAATTTCCTGAGAAAAAAATAAAAAATTTCGTCTTTTTTGTTTTAAAAATCGTGCAATTTAAAATAAATTTTAAACAAATTTGTTTTGACTTTTATTAAAACATAATTAAACAAAAACATAGTTAAAGTTCATGGGTTTTTAATAATTTCTTTAAATTTATATTTATTTTGTTAAGCTGGAGGATTATTATACACTTCACCTCAGGTGGAAAAGGGTATATATAAGTTTGTCATTCCGTTTGTAATTTCTACAATATTGAACTAAGACCCTATAAAGTATATATATTCTGGGTCCTTATGAGGAGAGAACTTGATTTAACCATGTCCGTCTATCCGTCTGTCCGTTGAAATGGATTTTCCGAAGACCCCATATATGAAGGGTGGTTATTACACATTTATGTCACATATGGTCCGGAATTGCTTGTTATTGAAATTCAGAAAGATTGGTCCACAAATGGCTGAGATATGAGCGAAAAACCACGACTACCTCTAATTTTTTCCAAAAATCCCTTGTTGTTGTGGTATTTTTATTACTTTTTTCTGTATATCTTGAGAACGGCAAGAGCCAAAGCTTTCAAATTAGGTACACATATTAAGGTTATCAATACACAGCATCCCACAAAATGTGGGCTGGATCGGAGAAGTGGGCGTGGTATCTGCCGTACAAAAATATCAAAAATTGTATAAAAACCAGATTTTTTAGACTGTTATATGACCTATGGATATCCCTGGCATATCAAAAGATCGGAAATCTTTAGTAAAAAATGTTTTCTGAAAAACTCGGTTCAGATACAAAAAAGTTATGTCCAAAATAATATTTTTTTTTTTAAATACCCACTTTCGGGAACCATATATCTTCCCGAGTCCAATATTTATAACCCAACTAACTGGCAAATTTCTTCTTAAACACGTCGGTATATAAATCTGTCAAATCGGTTAAAAAATGGCTGAAATATAATCAAAACACTGAAATCCCAAAAATTACTCTTTTTATACCCTTCACCTCAGGTGGAGAAGGGTATATATAAGTTTGTCATTCCGTTTGTAATTTCTACAATATTGAACTAAGACCCTATAAAGTATATATATTCTGGGTCCTTATGAGGAGAGAACTTGATTTAACCATGTCCGTCTATCCGTCTGTCCGTTGAAATGGATTTTCCGAAGACCCCATATATGAAGGGTGGTTATTATACATTTATGTCACATATGGTCCGGAATTGCTTGCTATTGAAATTCAGAAAGATTGGTCCACAAATGGCTGAGATATGAGCGAAAAACCACGACTACCTCTAATTTTTTCCAAAAATCCCTTGTTGTTGTGGTATTTTTATTACTTTTTTCTGTATATCTTGAGAACGGCAAGAGCCAAAGCTTTCAAATTAGGTACACATATTAAGGTTATCAATACACAGCATCCCACAAAATGTGGGCTGGATCGGAGAAGTGGGCGTGGTATCTGCCGTACAAAAATATCAAAAATTGTATAAAAACCAGATTTTTTAGACTGTTATATGACCTATGGATATCCCTGGCATATCAAAAGATCGGAAATCTTTAGTAAAAAATGTTTTCTGAAAAACTCGGTTCAGATACAAAAAAGTTATGTCCAAAATAATATTTTTTTTTTTAAATACCCACTTTCGGGAACCATATATCTTCCCGAGTCCAATATTTATAACCCAACTAACTGGAAAATTTCTTCTTAAACACGTCGGTATATAAATCTGTCAAATCGGTTAAAAAATGGCTGAAATATAATCAAAACACTGAAATCCCAAAAATTACTCTTCTTACCTTCTCTTTACCTCAGGTGGAGAAGGGTATATATAAGTTTGTCATTCCGTTTGTAATTTCTACAATATTGATCTAAGACCCTATAAAGTATATATATTCTGGGTTCTTATGAGGAGAGAACTTGATTTAACCATGTAATGTCCCTCTGCCCCGCCCCCCCCCCCCCCCCCTTTCAATTGTTTATTTTTACTAGCATAATGCACAATATGATTTTCGTTGTCACCCTTCTCTATTATTTCATCTATTTAACGATATAATTTTAACAAATAGAAATTAGGTATATTGCGTTTTTTGCTACTTAAAAACTCGCCAAAAAAGATAAAAGACAACAAACACACATACATACAAACATCAAAAGTAATTACAACTTAACTGTGTTGAATTTTGTGAACAGTAAACGTGCCATATTTCATTTTAATGATATTCAATTAACGTTCCTTCATGGTTCAGTTGTCTAGGGGGTGTGTTAAGTTAGAAACTGAGAGTTCCCTGGTTCGAATCTTGGTTTTTTTAAAAAAATTTTTTTTTTAATATTTTTATTTTTTTTTATGTTTTAAAAACGATTTAAAAGAAATAAATACCAGTTTTCGCTTTTTAAATTTTATTTATAATTTTTTTTTATTATTTATGTATTGAATCTTCATATATTAAATATGAACTAACAATAATTAATCAAATCTTAACGTGATACGTTATTTTTTGTCCTGCCAGTGCCAGACAAAAATTTTCTTTTTCGCGGGTTCTGTTCACTTTTATAGGTGTTTATCGCTCATCTAATTGGATAAGTGCTGCAGTGTCTCTTCTTCTTAAGCGAGTGTGGCCGCTATCATTTAAAATATTTCGTGCTAGAGGGTTCGGGTGCAATTCGAGCCTTTTTAAGTATTTTACTGCATATTTCGTAATCATAGTTTTAACTAATGGAACATTGAGATCCTTGTGAATATTTGTGTTTTTAACATACCAAGGGGCAGCTGTGATTATTCGAAGTAGTTTATTTTGGCGCCTTTAAATTTTTTAGACATTAGAGGCCGAGGCAGTGCCCCATAACTGAATACCATAGCACCAGATTGGCTTTAAGATGGAGTTGTAAAGAAGAAGTTTGCAGTCGAGACTAAGGACAGAGTTTCTTCCAATAAGCCAATGAATTTGGATGGCTTTTAGTTTCATTTGAGTTAGTTTTGCCTCTATATGGCTTTTCCACGTTAAACGGCGACCTAGATGAATACCGAGGTATTTTACATGCGAATTTTGATTATAATGAAGTTTTAATTATTGTAAATATGTATGTATACTATACATATATATACATATATGTATGTATATGTATGTAAAAATTATTAAGTTTTTGTCTAGTTGCTCTGTATTCTGCTCGCACAATGGTGAAGGGTATATAAGATTCGGCACAGCCGAATATAGCACTCTTACTTGTTTTTAATAAAATTATTTATTTTCTTTCATCTGATAACAATTTAAAATTGTTGTTTTTCCCTGGAGAAGTCACACAAAAGACAAAATGAGAAAATATCATATTAAACAAAAAATAAAATAAATATTTTGACAAATGCAAAAAGAAACCAAGCTTAATAAAATAAACATACATCCTTTTTTAAAATAGATATATATTTACAAATACCGATATCAAAATGGAAAATTTTTAAATTAACCCTTCTGCATCTCTTGGATATGTGCCCTTCCTATGATCCGTTGGGTCAATATGACCCAACAATAAACTGTAAACAACTTTTCATATATAAGTATAATAAAAAATAAAAGCGATTCTATTGATTATTTGACTGAACAAATTATTGACCGATGATTCTGAATGAAGATGAACTCAATTCAATTATACTCATGACCCAAAGGATATTATATGTGTGTAAATCGTGTTTTTAAATGTGGAAGGGGTAGGAAAAATTTAAATTTTATTATTTTCTTTTAAATTTTTGCCCATGTTATGGATAAATTAAATATCCATATCTTATATTTAAAGGCACAAATTTTGCGTTTGAAAACCAAAATTGGGTCAAATTGACCCAAGGAGTGCAGAAGGGTTAAATCAGCTTTGATATCAGTTTTATAAATATTCTGAAGCCCGTTTCTGTATTTCTCACATCGTAAAACTTTTCGCATGAAACGTGTAAATTGCAACAAAAATAGTGTGAAATGAAACCAAAAATGGTTTTTCTCACACAAGTGTTTCTGTATCTTTTTTTTGCGAGAATTATCTGTCATTTAAATAATTTTCCAGCAATTATTGGAAGGATGCGAGAAAAAGTGTTCCTATAACAATATTTTGCGAAAAGTTTCTTTCAACAACTGTCCAAATAAGTCACATTTGAAATTGGTGGCGAGAAAAACAAAATGTAGATATTTTGAATTTAAAATATGTTTATATACTATTTTTTAAAATAAATAAAAAATAGAAGGAATATAAATGATGAATGCATAATTTATATGATGAAAAGAAACAAAAAACAATTGTTATATTAAATTAGTTTTTAGCCTTTACTTGTTTTGGTTTTAATCAGTGTTGCCAGATAAATTTGTGTCAAAATCGTCAATTTCCTGAGAAAAAAATAAAAAAGATCGTCTTTTTTGTTTTAAAAATCGTGCAATTTAATTTAAAATTTTAAACAAATTTGTATCGACTTTTATTATAAAATAATCAAACAAAAACATAGTTAAAGTTCATGGGTATTTAATAATTTCATTGAATTTATATATTTATTTTGTTAAGCTGGAGGATTATTTTTTGAAAAATTATTTATTTTCTTTAATCCGATAACAATTTAAAATTGTTATTTTTCCCTGGAGAAGTTACACAAAGGCATGAGAAAATATAATTTTAAACAAAAAATAAAATAAATATTTTTTCAAAAGCAAAAAGAAACCAAGCTTAATAAAATAAACATACATCCTTTTTTAAAATAGATATATACATATTTACAAAAACCGAGATCAAAATGGAAAATTTTTAAATTAAATCAGCTTTGATAACAGTATTATAAATACTGTAAGTTTTAATGGAATTGATAGTGACAACGTTGTTTAATATTTATATCGTATGTAGTCCGAAATAGTATTTTATTGAAATTTAACTATATCGGTTTACAAATGGCTGAGATATAAATCTTTAATTTACCTATTCCTATAATCTTTTTCTTTTTTACCTGAAATATACTTAGTAGGATACCTGGTAGTTAAAGTTAAAAAAATCGGCTCATAAATAAACGGGTTAAAGACCCAGTAAAATCTTCGCCTAGAACATAATATGTTAAGTAATCAGAAACACATAAAAGCACTACATACAATTCTACTGAAAAACTAATGAATTTTACAACTAATGAATTTTACCCAGCGGGAAAATGAGGAATTGATTACATAAATAATTAAAAAAAATAATGCATTATTTTCGAAAGAATAATAATGCATTCATTGGAATCGAGAAGGTAATTTCATCAGACACAAAATTTAAGCACTGATTACCACGTATATTCCCACATTTGCAGAACAAGGAATGTATTGTTTCTGTTAGTAACAATTATTCGTGTTTTTGCTTTACATACATATTTCCTTAATAAAAATCCGTTATTTTTTTGCTGCCTTTATGTCGCCTACTTATAACTTTTATTTTAGTAGCAGTTTGTGTTTGAAAGCGTACGGTCAAAGCACAAATTATATGTCTGTGGGTCAAAGTTATTTAAAGTAAACAGGTATTAAAAAATGTATTCCAAACGGCATTGGAGAAGACTTTTATTATAAAACTTTTGAATAATATAATTTATTCCAAAGAATGAATTATTTAATTCATTCGCAGGATACATTAAAATAATTTATTACAATCCTAGGACATGGTCTGTGTTAAAAATAATGAATTCTGGAATCAAATATCATACAAGATATGTATTACTTTCTCGATTCCTATTAATTCCATTTTCCCGCTGGGTAAATAACGAGTGAAAGAAGCTATCCATTTTGAAAAAGTTTTTACTGGGAGACAAACAAATTTCTTTCTTGCCGGAGTAATGGTTTTGGCACAAAAGTGTACATATTAGATAAGAATATCAAATATCAATCATATTTGGTATATATATAAGAAGTATTAAATGTTCAAAATAAGCTAAGTCGGTCCATTACTTTCCCTCGAAATTTTGCTTTTGCCTATACATTTTTTAGGGAAGAGACAAACAATTTCGAGGACAATTTTCACAATAGGGATATATATAAAAATTTAACCCTTGTTCCTAAAGATATCTTTTTTTCTAATAAACAAACATATAAAAATATTAACAATTATCTTATTTCGAAGACTAAGGGGCGTTTAGTGTAAAACGCAACGCCAACAATTTCATTGGAATGACATATTAAGTATGTCATTCCGTGTGAAACTTTTTTATTATTCATCTTAGACCCTATAAAGTATATATATTCTGGGTCCAAATTGCTTGTAGTTATGAAGCTAAACTGGAGGAAAGTTTACCGCGTATTTAATTATTTTACCAGAGTGGGCTTTAAATGAGGCCTATGGTAAGTTATGCACCGATCTTCACCAAATTTCACAGTATCATTTCTATTTCTATAAAACTGTGATGTATCAAATTTTGTTATGATAGCATTATTTTTTACGTTTTTAGGCGTACTAAGCTGTTTTTCGGGAGTAAGTTTTATATGGGGCCTAGGGTGAATTATGAACTGATCTTCACGAAATTTCACAGTCTTATTTCTAGTCCTGTAAAACTTGTATGTTCCAAATTTTGTTATGATAGCAATTTTTTTTACGGATTTAGGTTTACTAAGCTGTTTTCCGGGAGTAAGGTTTATATGGGGCCTATGGTAAATGATGGACAGTTCTTCACAAAATTTTAAAGTCTTATTTCTCGTTCAATAAAACTGTGATGTACCAAATTTTGTTATGATAGCATTATTTTTTACGTTTTTAGGCGTACTAAGCTGTTTTCCGGGAGTAAGGTTTATATGGGGCCTATGGTAAATTATGGACCGATCTTCACGAAATTTCACAGTCTTATTTCTAGTCCTGTAAAACTTTTATGTTCCAAATTTTGTTACGATAGCATTATTTTTTACGGATTTAGGTTTACTAAGCTGTTTTCCGGGAGAAAGGTTTATATGGGGCCTATGGTATATGATGGACCGTTCTTCACAAAATTTTAAAGTCTTATTTCTCGTTCAATAAAACTGTGATGTACCAAATTTTGTTATAATGGCACTATTTTTTACGGATTGCGGCGAACTAAATTGTTTTCCGGAAGTAGGTTTTATATGGGGCCTGTGGTAAATGATGGACCGTTCTTCACAAAATTTTAAAGTCTTATTTCTCGTTCAATAAAACTGTGATGTACCAAATTTTGTTATGATAGCATTATTTTTTACGTTTTTAGGCGTACTAAGCTGTTTTCCGGGAGTAAGGTTTATATGGGGCCTATGGTAAATTATGGACCGCTCTTCACGAAATTTCACAGTCTTATTTCCAGTCCTGTAAAACTTTTATGTTCCAAATTTTGCTACGATAGCATTATTTTTTACGGATTTAGGTTTACTAAGCTGTTTTCCGGGAGAAAGGTTTATATGGGGCCTATGGTAAATAATGGACCGTTCTTCACAAAATTTTAAAGTCTTATTTCTCGTTCAATAAAACTGTGACGTACCAAATTTTGTTATAATGGCATTATTTTTTACGGATTGAGGCGAACTAAATTGTTTTCCGGAAGTAGGTTTTATATGGGGCCTATGGTAAATGATGGACCGTTCTTCACAAAATTTTAAAGTCTTATTTCTCGTTCAATAAAACTGTGATGTACCAAATTTTGTTATGATAGCATTATTTTTTATGGATTTAGGTTTACTAAGCTGTCTTCCGGAAGTAGGTTTTATATGGGGCCTATGGTAAATTATGGACCGATATTCTGGGTCCTTGAGTAATTCTAAGTCGATTTAGCCATGTCCGTCTGTCTGTCCGTCTGTTGAAAACACGCTCACTTTCGAAAAACTCAAAAGAAACAAACAAACTTGATGTCAAATTGCTTGTAGTTATCCTAAGCAGTTTGGGATTGAAATCCAGCAAAATCTGAGCTATGAATCAAAATGTGGAACCACCACCTAAAAAAAATTTATAATTTTATTACAAAAACTAACATAAATGGTGCAAAAATGCACAGAATGATACAAGATTTCGCAACAGTTCATTTTATTTAACTGGAAATCACCCTGTAAAATTTCTTGAAGATCCGTCCATGATTTACTCTAGGCCCCATATAAGCCCTACTCCCGGAAAACAGTATAGTAAGCCTAAAACCCTAACTAACAATGCAATCATAACAAATTTTGGCACGTCACAGTTAAATAAAACTAGAAATAAAACTGTTAAGTTTCGTGAAGATCGGTCCATAATTTACCATAGGCCCCATATAAAACCTACTTCCGGAAGACAGCTTAGTAAACCTAAATCCGTAAAAAATAATGCTATCATAACAAAATTTGGTACATCACAGTTTTATTGAACGAGAAATAAGACTTTAAAATTTTGTGAAGAACGGTCCATCATTTACCATAGGCCCCATATAAAACCTACTTCCGGAAAACAATTTAGTTCGCCTCAATCCGTAAAAAATAATGCCATTATAACAAAATTTGGTACATCACAGTTTTATTGAACGAGAAATAAGACTTTAAAATTTTGTGAAGAACGGTCCATCATTTACCATAGGCCCCATATAAACCTTTCTCCCGGAAAACAGCTTAGTAAACCTAAATCCGTAAAAAATAATGCTATCGTAACAAAATTTGGAACATAAAAGTTTTACAGGACTGGAAATAAGACTGTGAAATTTCGTGAAGAGCGGTCCATAATTTACCATAGGCCCCATATAAACCTTACTCCCGGAAAACAGCTTAGTACGCCTAAAAACGTAAAAAATAATGCTATCATAACAAAATTTGGTATATCACAGTTTTATTGAACGAGAAATAAGACTTTAAAATTTTGTGAAGAACGGTCCATCATTTACCACAGGCCCCATATAAAACCTACTTCCGGAAAACAATTTAGTTCGCCTCAATCCGTAAAAAATAATGCCATTATAACAAAATTTGGTACATCACAGTTTTATTGAACGAGAAATAAGACTTTAAAATTTTGTGAAGAACGGTCCATCATTTACCATAGGCCCCATATAAACCTTTCTCCCGGAAAACAGCTTAGTAAACCTAAATCCGTAAAAAATAATGCTATCGTAACAAAATTTGGAACATAAAAGTTTTACAGGACTGGAAATAAGACTGTGAAATTTCGTGAAGAGCGGTCCATAATTTACCATAGGCCCCATATAAACCTTACTCCCGGAAAACAGCTTAGTACGCCTAAAAACGTAAAAAATAATGCTATCATAACAAAATTTGGTATATCACAGTTTTATTGAACGAGAAATAAGACTTTAAAATTTTGTGAAGAACGGTCCATCATTTACCACAGGCCCCATATAAAACCTACTTCCGGAAAACAATTTAGTTCGCCTCAATCCGTAAAAAATAATGCCATTATAACAAAATTTGGTACATCACAGTTTTATTGAACGAGAAATAAGACTTTAAAATTTTGTGAAGAACGGTCCATCATATACCATAGGCCCCATATAAACCTTTCTCCCGGAAAACAGCTTAGTAAACCTAAATCCGTAAAAAATAATGCTATCGTAACAAAATTTGGAACATAAAAGTTTTACAGGACTAGAAATAAGACTGTGAAATTTCGTGAAGATCGGTCCATAATTTACCATAGGCCCCATATAAACCTTACTCCCGGAAAACAGTTTAGTACGCCTAAAAACGTAAAAAATAATGCTATCATAACAAAATTTGGTACATCACAGTTTTATTGAACGAGAAATAAGACTTTAAAATTTTGTGAAGAACGGTCCATCATTTACCATAGGCCCCATATAAACCTTACTCCCGGAAAACAGCTTAGTAAACCTAAATCCGTAAAAAAAATTGCTATCATAACAATATTTGGAACATAAAAGTTTTACAGGACTAGAAATAAGACTGTGAAATTTCGTGAAGATCAGTTCATAATTCACCCTAGGCCCCATATAAAACTTACTCCCGAAAAACAGTATAGTACGCCTAAAAACGTAAAAAATAATGCTATCATAACAAAATTTGATACATCACAGTTTTATAGAAATAGAAATGATACTGTGAAATTTGGTGAAGATCGGTGCATAACTTACCATAGGCCTCATTTAAAGCCAACTCTGGTAAAATAATTAAATACGCGGTAAACTTTCCTCCAGTTTAGCTTCATAAGGCCAGAAAAAATTTGATGCAATTTTGTGATATACGGTCCATAATTTACCTTAGATTCCATTTTAGCAGCCTTCTGAAATTCACTGCAAACGCTTAAACTAATTGCACCGCTGTATTGAAATTTATGTTTTTTAATACCAGAAATCGTTCTGCAGAATTTGGGATGATTGGTTCATAGCTTACCATTACTTTTATATAATTTGTTCTCTTGAAAATCATTTAAGTTCAGCTTAAACTGATATTCTACTCAAACTTTTTAGAATTGATTCTGATTGTCGATCAATAATTGTATATAGGTCTAAACCGCAACAAATTTTAATGCAGATGTCTGTTTTTACAAAGATTATAATAATAAATAGACATCATACAGATATTACTCCTAAAACATTAGAAGTGTCGGTGGAGGGTATCAAAGATTCGGCACAGCCGAATATAGCACTCTAGCTTGTTTTTTTTCAATTTTCAACGCCACAAAATAGATGTGTTTGAAATTTAAAATTCAAGATGAATTTGTATAGAAAGTAACAACAAAATTATAAAATATTTTTGATTTTGTTTTTGCTTTCGTCACTTTTTTAGCAAAAATCATCAAAACGTCACTTTGTTAATATCGGAACAAAAAATCGTCAAGATGACGATAACTCGTCAAATCTGGCAGCCCTGTTTTTATTATATTTATTTCTTTTGTTGACGTTTCGCTTTATTTGACTGGAAATATTCCAGTATAAACAGAATTTGTTGTGTCTGTTTTCGCATTCAAATACAGAAACACTATTATCTCATAAATCGAGAAACGATGGAATCTTTTGTTTCACACTTCATGTAAGAAATTTTACGATGCGAGAAATACAGATACGAGCTACTGGGTTTTTATTTTTGCGAAAAACCTAGAATTGATAGCGACAACGTTGATTTATATTTATATCGTATGTAGTCCGAAATAGTATTTTATTGAAATTTAACTATATTGGTTTACAAATGGCTGAGATATAAATCTTTAATTTACCTACATATTCCTATAATCTTTTTTTTTTATTTTTTAACTGAATTAGACTTAGTAGAATAGCTGGTAGTTAAAATTAAAAAAATCGGTTCATAAATGAACAAACGTGTCCATATAAGATAAGAATATCAAATATCAATCATATTTTGTTTATGTACATAAAAAGTATTAAATGTTCAAAATAAGCCAAGTCGGTCCATTACTTTCCCTCGAAATTTTGCCTTTGCCTATACATTTTTTAGGGAAGAGACAAACAATTTCGAGGACAATTTTCACAATAGGGATAAATATAAAAATTTAAGCTGCCTTGTTTCTAAAGATATCTTTTTTTCTAATAAACAAACATATAAAAATATTTAAAATTATCTTATTTCGAAGACTAAGGGGCGTATAGTGTAAAACGCAACGCCAACAATTTCATTAGAAGCAAAAAGAAAATCAAAAATATTTTATAAATTTGTTGTTACTTTCTACAGAAATTCATATTGTTTCTTCCATTTTCAAAGCCACAAAATATGAAGTGTTTGAAATTTAAAAATTCAGTATAAATTTCTATAAAAAGTTACAACAAAATTATAAAGTATTTTTGATTTTGTTTTGGCTTTCGTCACTTTTTTAGAAAAAATCATTAAATCGTCACTTTGCTAACTTCGGAACAAAAAATCGTCAAAATGACGATAACTCTTCAAATATGGCAGCCCTGTTTTTATTATATTTATTTCTTTTGTTGACGTTTCGCTTTTATTTGACACTTAATTGCTGGAAATATTCCAGTCAAAACAGAATCTGTGTTGTCTGTTTTCGCATTCAAATACAGAAACACTTTTTTCTCACAAATCGAGAAACGATGGAATTTTTTGTTTGACACTTCATGTGCGAAATTTTACGATGCGGGAAATGCAGAAACGAGCTACAGGTATAATTTATACGTTTTGAACTGTTCCCATTATAATTGCTAATATATCGTTATATTAATATTTCTTTCTTGTAAGTGTTTAATTGATGCCAGAAAATCGTAATTTTTTTTTTTTATTAAATTTATTTTTATTATTGAACCTTTCTTATCGAAATTTACAATATATATTCAAATCTTAATTCTGCTTGTTGTTTATTAGTTGTTACCAATGTAAAAATGTATTCTAGTTAGGCTCAAAATATCGGTTCTTTTTAGCCTCTGGTGACCTTCGAACTGAAGTAGACGCCAAGCGAGGTAGTTAGGGTGGGCCATTAGTTTATCTATGTAGTTAATTGAATATTTTTTAATTTCCTCCTGGATAGTGGGGACGTTGAGATCTCTGTGGATAAAATCATTACGTATATACCATGGGGCGCAGACAATTTGTCGTAATATTCTAGACTGTCTTCTTTGAAGATTTTGGATGTTAGATGCGCATGCAGTAACCCGTAATTAGATGCCATATGTCCATATTGAAAATCGTCATGACACTATTACTTTTAGTTTAAAAATCCTCAATCGTCATTGGACCGTATTTCCTCAAAAATATCGTCAAAATGACGAAAAATCGTCACATCTAACAACTCTGGTCACAACCAACAAAACTATTTTTAATGAAACTTATTTTACCATAATATGGTTGTCGGTGACAATGATATGGTTAAATTAAATATTTAAAAATGGTTTTGTTGTTTTTTCTCTGCGTGCTTATATTAAACATATAACGAAAACACTTTTGGGCGCAAGGATTTTCTCCCCTATGGTGTAACAAATTCGTTTCCGAACGAAGGCCGACTTCGCAGATAAGCTTTAGTTAGCGAAGCCAGTATTTGTTATACCATAGAGGACAAAATCCTTGCGCCCGGACAAAGGCCGGCTATGCAGAGAAGCTTTAGTTAGCGAAGCCGTTTTTTGTTATACCATAGAGGAGAAAATCCTTGCCCCCGGCCGAAGGCCGGCTGTGCAGAGAATCTTTAGTTAGCGAAGCCGGTACTTGTTTTATCAAAGAGGAGAAAATCCTTGCGCCCGGCCAAAGGCCGGCTATGCTTTCGAGTTTGTCCACGGACACTATATAACTGGACGTTATGACGTATAGTAATGAATGATTTAGACAAATAGTATGTAAGATTTTGACGAAATTTTAAAAATGAAAAATGGCCTGAAAAAATGGGCTATTTTTCGGCTGTAGGAAATATCGCCCAAAGAAAAATGGCCCAAAAAAAAAAAATGAAAAATCGCCCAAATGAAGAATCGCCCAAGCGAACATGAAAAATGACCCAAAAAGGTAAATATGAAATTTTGCCCAAAAAAAACGAAAAAGGGCCCAAAAAGAAAATGAAAAATGACCCAAAAAGCAAAAACGAATTGTTTCCCAAAAAAAAAAAAAAAAATAAATTACTAAATTTGCAAAAAAGAGTTTATTATTCATATAAATTTAGGTGACATGTCATAACGTCCAGTGTCGTAGTGTCCTTGGACACTTTTAAAGTGTCATAATGTCCATCGAAGACGAGGACGAGGACGTTATGACACTTTGCATCGTCCGCAACTTAACTTATAATCAAAAATGTGTAAATTTTTTTTAAAATACCGTTAAAATTTCCAGTGATTTTTTTAAAGATACTTATTTAACCATAATATGGTTGTCGGTGACAATGATTTGGTTAAATTAAACATAATATGGATAAAATATTTTTATAGCTTTTACTCCGGGTGTATATATTAAATATATATATCCAAAATAAGGAGTTCATCTTCTATGGTATAACAAATACTGGCTTCGCTAACTAAAGCTTCTCTGTATAGCCGGCCTTCGGCCGGGCGCAAGGATTTTCTCCTCTATGGTATAACAAAGACCGGCTTCGCTAACTCAAGCTTCTCTGTATAGCCGGCCTTCGGCCGGGCGCAAGGATTTTCTCCTTTATGGTCTAACAAAAACCGGTTTCGCTAAGTAAAGCTTCGAAAAACTGCCTTGTTTCCGAACAAGGCCGACTACGCATAGAAGCTTTAGTTAGCGAAGCCGGTCTTTGTTATACCATAGAGGAGAAAATCCTTGCGCCCGGCCGAAGGCCGGCTATACAGAGAAGCTTTAGTTAGCGCAGCCGGTCTTTGTTATACCATAGAGGAGAAAATCCTTGCGCCCGGCCGAAGGCCGGCGATACAAAGAAGCTTTAGTTAGCGAAGCCAGTATTTGTTATACCATAGAAGAGAAAATCCTTATTTTCGATATATATGCATATATTTAATATATACACCCAGAGAAAAAGCTACAAAACCATTTTTAAAAAAATTCTACCGATATTATGTTTAATTTAACCAAATCATTATCGCCGACAACCATATAATGGTTAAATTAGTTTCTTGAAAAATAGTTTTGTTGTTTGCAACCATAATAAAACATGGTTTTCTCTGCTATGTAAGATTATGGTAGAATTTTAAAAATAGCCCATTTTATTTGGGCCATTTTTCATACATTTTTTTTTTTTCATTATGAAAAATCACCCAAATTTAAAAAACGAAAAATCACCCAACAATAACGATAAATAGCCCAAAAATGTTGGGCCATTTTTCATATGAAATCAGGCCCAATTTTACATGCAATTTTTTTGGGCGATTTTTCATTTTTTTTTTTTTTGGCGATTTTTCTTTGGGCGATATTTCCTACAGCCTATTTTTCATATAATATTTTTCATTATGAAAAATCACCAAATTTCAAAAACGAAAAATCACCCAATAATAACGAAAAATAGCACAAAAATTTTGGGTCACTTTTCATATGAATTCAGGCCCAATTTTACATGGAATTTTTTTGGGCGATTTTTCATTTATTTTTTTGGGCCATTTTTCTTTGGGCGATATTTCCTACAGCCGTTTTTGTGAGTATGGATAAATGAAATAAATAAATTTTTGTTATGTTTTTATGAAAATGTATTTTTTCTTATGTATCTATTTTCAATTGATAAATATTTTTCAGCTCACTTGCTGATATAAGTAGAATAAAACTTAACCATATCACTTTCTTTATCGTAAATATATTTTTGAACCAATGAATGCAATAAATTGTCCCTGATTCGTAAAATTTAAATATTTGACGATTTGATGACGATTTTGTTAAATGTTCGTGACGATTTTGACGAATTTTGTTAAAACTTTTGACGATTTTTTAAGAAAAAAGTCTAACAACCCTGGTTGTGACCATTATAAAACAGGTTTTTCTCTGCGTGTATGTAGATCTTTGTTTGTATTATGCTATGTTCATACGACGACAAAAACCACTCGTTTCGCTCTCTGAAACTAGATTGTCAAACATGCTGTTCATACGATTCATTCTGGTTTCATTTTGACATTTTTTTTTGTGTTGTTAGTGTGATTTTATTTAAAACAGATAAAAAGTAATTAAAAGCTAAAAATATATTATTTAATACTTTTATTAATATTATTATTTGATAATTATCACTTTATTTTATTAAACATCAATTTTTATTTTGTATTTTATTTTGTTTTGAGAGCTAGTTCAGATAAACTAACGATAATTGTAATCAAAATTAGAGATGATAGTACATTTTTCCTGTTTCGCAGCCTGTTTCAAAATGAAACGACCTGTTTCGCTCACAAAATTTTGTATGGGGAAACAAGTCGTTTCAGTCATGTTTGGGGCGCGAAACAGGAATAAGAGAGCGAAACACGAATATTGCTGTCCGTGTGAACATGGTATTAAACATCTTTAGTAATTATGGACCTTATGACATTTTTAAAAATGACATAATGTCCATTTGCAAAGTGTCTTAATGCCCACGGACGTTACGACATTTTCAAAAGTGTCACAGTGTCCATGGACATTACGACACTGGACTTAATGACATGCCACCTTGCAAAAAGCTATATTCTGTTTTGAGTAATTGATTATAACTATGCAGTGATTAATTAATATTAAACTATTGAATAGTGCACAAAGTTTGGCGGAGGGCTCAAATAGGTATTACTGTCCATACTGTCGCGCAGCTGTCGAAGAAACAATGCAATTTTTTACAGAATACTTACATTTGTATGTTACTAAATTTATATGAATAATAAACACTTTTTTGCATATTGGGTAATTTAAAAAATTTTTTTTTTTTGGGAAAAAATTCTTTTTTTCTTTTTGGATCATTTTTAATTTTTATTTTGGGCCCTTTTTCGTTTCTTTTGGGCAAAATTTCATATGTAACTTTTTGGGTAATTTTTCATGTTCTTTTGGGCGATTCTTAATTTGAGCGATTTTTATTTTTTTTTTTTTTGACTATTATTTATTTTTAAATAAAAAAGGGTTCTGTCTATATCAACATCCTTTTCATCCGACTTGAAACGCGTTTTTACGTCCAATTTTTGTTTTAAACTAATGCATTTCCTTCTCTTTGCACTCATTATTCTACACCACTTCTTATTAAGAACTAACTTCTTACTTCCTAACACGCAAAATTTATATATATGAAAAGCACTCATAAAAATTTTACTACACGTTCAATCACTTGTGTTCTAAAAACAGCACAGATACAAATTTGTTTGTATTCATGTGTACTACAAAATTGAGAATTTCATTTTAAAATGAAATTGGGAAAATTGCAGTTAAAATTGAGAGTTTTTATTTAAAATTGCGAAAATTCCAAACGAAATTGAGAATTTTAATTTGAAATTGCGAAAATTCCAAATAACATTTAGAAGTTTTAATTGGAAATTGAAAAATTCCAAATGGAATTAAGAAATTTTAATCTTAAATTGATAAAATTGAATTATAAATTTGGAATTTTCTCAATTTCATCTGAAATTTTTTCATTTCAGTAAAATATGGTGTAAATCATGAAATTTTTATTATTATGATTATTATTTAGTGCAATAATAATAATAATAACGCAATAATAACGTAAGCGCCAAAAATCAAATTTTACAGGGGAGAGGGTTTTTCTTATTCTATTTCATATACATTTTGTATGAAATTTGCCGCTTACGATAAAATTGTTCTTGCTGTAAAATCGTAACGGTACCTTATGTAATAATGACATTTTAGAAGATGATGCAAGTGTTGCCAATAAAGTCATTTATTAAAAAACGAAAATTGAAAATGATGTCGCTTACGTTATTTTCGCGGTTAGGGCCTGATATGATTTGGCACATCTTAAACATCATTACTTGTTGTTCTTATGGTGGTTTGTAAAAATTTTGCATTGCTGAATGAACTATATTGAAAAGCAAGTGTATTTTATTGTACAAAGATTTTTTTCTCATACTGAAAAGAACAGTTGTGTTGAATTTGCTTTGGTGTCACCAAAAATAAAAAACACATGAAATTTAAAAAAAGCGCACCACGCACCAACAAAGGAATTTTTCGCACACAAAATTTAAAAACGCACCCAAAATGGCGCAGGTAAAAGGCGACCCCTTTCATATAATTGTAAAATTAGCACTTTAAATGCTTCTAATGAAAGCCACCTGGTTTTTGATGGGGGAAGATTTGTTTTTTTTTTTTTTTTTTTTATTAAATTTCCAATAATTTTTGTTTTTCGAAAAATTGATTTTTACGTTTTGGACTGTTCCCAATATAATTGTAAATATTTCTTGTAAGTGCTTAATTGATGGCAGAAAATCGTCATAACACTATTACTTTTAGTAAAAAATCGTCAATCGTCATTTTACTGTATTTTCTCAAAAAAATCGTCAAAATGACGAAAAATCGTCACATCTAACAACCCTGCATCGACGACTGAATTGAAGAGCATAAAAATATGTGTAAGTGTTGGTGTGCACAATTGTGCAAAGAAATGGAAATCCCTGCCCTGCAAATAAAATTGGACCACCTGATCTATTTTGATAAAATCGACTAGACTGGTCCGATGTAATGCAAGCATGGACCATGTCATTGTTAAAAAGTGTTTGTAGTGAGACGACATCTCTTCGTTTTTTAACGACATGATTTCGTTTTTAAACGACTTCAAAACTAATCCTCTTGTGTACACCATGGAGTAGTTTTAAAACTACTCCTTAGTGGTTCAAAGGTGGGTTATATGGTCCTCTCCTAGGACATCGTAATGTTAAATAGACCTATTATTTGCAGGGTGGTTTAGATGTTGATGGCTACACATGTGCGGATGCTTATGAATTTTTTTTCAGCTTTTTTCTTGTTTTTACAGTAATCGTTTGCCAGCGAACATTTTGAAGTCAGAGTGATATGTGAAAAATATTTCATGATAAATAATGCATTTGGTAACATGCAATGTCTGCTATGTTACCAAATGTTTAAAGAAAATAGGGAATATGTTACTAAAAGACATTACGATTCTTTTCATAGTGACATGAACAGTTTCGAAGGTAAGAAAAGAAGGATCATTTAGATATGAAAAAAAAAAACATTTATATAGAAAAAACTAAAGAATGGCTACTTGCAGTTGATGAAAACAAAGCAAGGGCAGAAAAAAATTTTTTAAGTATCAAGCTTAATAAGCTTAGATATTGTTAGGCATGGTAGGCCATTCACTAATGGGATATTTTTTAAAAACTTATTAAAAAAAGTTTTGAAAAAGCTTTTATATGAAGTAGTCAGTGAAAAGCTTTTTGATATTATAGATACAAAGAAAATTGTTGGAGACTGTACAGATGGGGCAAACGTAATGACCGAAAACACGAAGGCTTCATAGGTCATCTAAAAAACCAAACATCAGTATTTAGCTTTCACTGCATTATTCACCAGGCCGCTCTTGCATCAAAATTTTTATCCAATCATGCCAGTATGAAGACTGCAGAGTCTATAATTAATAAAATAAGAGGAGGGCGTCATGCACTTACTCACAGAAAATTTGTAAGTTTTTTAAAAAACAAAAACAGCGCATACAATGACCTAAAAATGTTTACTGACGTCCGCTGACTTAGCCGTGGTGATTGTCTAAATAGATTATTTAATTTGAGGGAAGAAGTGCTGCAGTTCTTAGAAACAGAAAATATAGCAGACTGGGCAACACAGGCTTTAAAAGATAACAAATGTATTTTAGATTTAGCATTTTTAGCCGATACAACAACTTTTCTAAATGAGTTTAATTTAAAACTGCAAGGAAAAGAAAAAAACTTGTGTGATCTCTCTTAAATTCTATTTAATTTTAAAACAAAATTATTCTTACTCATCTCTGAAGTTCAAGCTGGTGACTTTTCTAGTTTTCCAAAAACTTCTCTAATATATGCCAAAGAGGACAATGGCACAACATTTGAATATACAGCAGTACTTGAAACAATTGTTTATAACTTTCAGGACAGATTTGTAGATTTAAAAAAAATATACAGCAATTTACTGATCTTTTTGGAAACCCTTTTAACTGCGATATAACCTAGTATGAGTTTGATATACAATCAGAACTGATAATATTACGAAGTGAAATAAATGCTCCGGAGTTTAATAATATATTAGATTTTTGGAAAAACTTGGGTAAAATATCATACCCCCAAATTACAAAAAATGCCTTAAAATATTTGTCATTATTTCCCTCTACTTACCTCTGTGAGCAAATCTTTTCAGACTTAAAATTTATTTGTAGAAAGCAGCGAAATAAGTTAAGCTCGGCACACTTAAAAAATTATTTTTTAATAAGAAACTGCCATAAAAGCATAAATATAGATAACTTTATCGTGTAGGTTAGTGGTAAAATTAAAAACTTTTGAAAGAGATGAATCATAAAAAAGCATAAAACTGATATTTGCTTTTTTAGATGACCTTGGTTTCTATTTCTTTTTTTTTAAATATTTGCATTTAATTAGTATTGTGGTTATTTTGTTGAACTATTTATGGTTTTAAATCCAAATTTTTAATATTTTTAATTAGGCTTAAGTTCATGAAATTTAATTTTTATTAAATTATTTTTGTGAAGAAAGGAATTTTTTTGCATTTAAGTCATCATCTTGTTTTAAAAGACAAATAACAGTTATTTATGCAATTTATATATACAAATAGGTATCTGTTTAAATAAATTAAATTTGATATGCTTTACTTTGTGTTTGTTGGGTAATTCTCTCACTACAGTACTTTTCGCTTATAGTCCACTACTATAGTTGCACAACTTTTGTGGACTATAAGCGAATTTGGACTATAACCGATTTTTTTATAAGCCATTTTATGGATAATGAGTGAAACCAAGTATAATCCATATTTTGGACTATATAAATAATAAATCCACTCTTTTTAAACAAAAGAAAAGTTTATTTAAAACATAACCAAATATTGATTTATTTTAAATAAATAGTTAAAACAATAATCTTTTTTATTAATTAATTCAAATTCTTTAAAAGATTTCAATAAAAACAAATGCGTATGAGATTCATTTTAATTCTTTGGATTACGAAATCAAACACAACATAAATATTAATTTCATAGGATCTTTACATGGGGTCTTCACCTGACAATTTTTTGTTATACCAAACGTCAAAGTCTATATAAAAAAACTCTAATATTTTTATTATTAGTTTTGTTTAACTCTGCTCTAGAGCGTCCAACCCCTAACGTCTATTTTGTAAATTTAACTTTTGCATATATAGTTATAAACAGGGCAAGTTTAAAATGGCACGAAAAAGTATAACAAATGGCAAAACAGGCAAAAATAAATATTTTGTCATTTAGGAAATATTTAATAATAGCATGTTTCTTCAAATTGACAAAAATATCTCCTGTTATCGCATAAAACAGTTAAAAACACAAAAATTTCTGAGAAAATTAATTATAACTATTTTTTTAAATTAAAATGCCAAGCCATATAGTGAGTTTTGCAGGAGTATTGAATAATTAACCATAAATTGTGCGTAACTTACAGAGTTTTGTACGAGATGATTAGCGGTGTTTGCAAGTGGACTACTTATACTTTAATGAGGGAGACGGGTGACTTTATTGACGTCCGTTCAAATATGCTCCAGTGGACTACTCACATATACTAATTCTTATTTTATTTAATCTTGTATTACGATCTAAAACTTTTTTAAGCTTTTCAACAAAATCTTTTTACTGAGATCTTTAATATTTTCCTTAAAGCTGGGATCACACGATTACCGCAATGCACCAATTTTAAAACTTTGTAATACCCCAATCGTGTGACTGCAAAACCAAATGGCTGATGTACTAATCGAGGACAATATTGTGCTTATTTTTACCGATCAAATGCAACCCTGGTGCGGCAATGGTGTGGCTGTTTGTTATGCAACCACGCGTCAATAAAAGTAACAAAAATTCACCAATATTTATTGTGTTCTTGTGCGGCAATCAAACAACACAATACGCGCCAATGTTTTTAATAAATTTACTTTTTTTGTTTCTTTTAGTAGGTAGTGAAGATAAAATGAATGTATTTAATTATAATGCATTGAATTTTTTTTTAATTATTGCTATTAACAAAATATGTATGTATGTTCACAAGCATATTTAGCTGTTCATTGCGAATATTTTTATATCTATGCGAACCTTAAAATACGATATTGTTGATTAGACTGTTAATTTTTGGAATTTCTTAAAAAATTTATATAAAACTATTCAAGAAAAACTTGTTCAAATACAAATTTAATTTTTTTTAATAATCAAACCAACAAGAACTTTCAAACAAATAAAAAAGCTACGACAACAGCTGTTTTCGCAGTTGTCAAGTTAGCACAATCGTGTGACTGTGCTGCGGCACTTGTTGTAACCATTTCGCTTTGTACCAACTAGCGGCAATTAAATTTGATTAAAACACGGCAATCGTGTGATTTCAGAATATGTGATTGGTGCAATTTCATTATTAATCGTCAATAAAGCACAATACAAATTGTATCATATTGGTGAATTTGCGGCAATCATGTGATCCCAACTTTACACTGTCAATTAAGTATAAGCTTTTATTTATAGAAAGCATTTTTGTTTGTAATTGCAAGAAACTTGATCAAATGCATTGAAGATGCTCTTTTATGTATAATTAGTCACTTTTTAAGTCCGATTTTTGGAACATTCATTTAGCATTTCGAACAGATTCAGCCTAATTTTCGCTAAGCTTATTTAAGAAAACCCAGAAGGGGTTGCAAAAAAAGATATTTTTTAGCAAGCTGGGCCAAAAATGGCTTTTTATAAATGCAGAAATGACAAAAAAAATTCATATGACATAAAAAACTTGCCCTGGTTATTAACCCATTTCCGGCCGCGAAACATAAAAGTAGTCCGATTTCAATGAAATTTTAGTTCTTATCTAATTTGGGGTTCCTGAAATCAAATCGGTTCACAAAATTCAGCTAGCCCTACTAGGGCCATCAGAACCCGGTGTTCGCAAGCGCAAATGTTGGCCGCTATTCCACATTAATTTTTTATGCTTTGTAAGTTTAAAAAAAATTTTGTTTTATTTCCATAAAACATATTTTTACACAAGTTTCTTTCAATTTCATAAAATATGTGTATTGAAAATATAAAAAATTAGTTTTTGTATTTAAAAAAAAATACTTTTTATGGCACGCTTTAAAACGTTTTGGGTGTAAATATACATTGTATTTTTTGCACATCCCTTTTATTGGCTTTCTAAAGGTTTTAACCAACGTCTAGTTTTTCCATCTTCATGTTCAGTAGGAATGTATTTGCAATCTCGGCTATCCGTCAGTTGAGAGTTAAAATCATAGATCATAGCAAAAGTTATTTTGCTGTATCATGAAAGTTTTTTTGTGGCATAGGTTTTTCGTTTTTTTTTTTTCTTTTAAGTCCGTTGTGTCCACTTAGGATCTTTCATGTCCGTATGGAGCTGTTCGTTATTTTGACACGTTTTGTTTTTCTCATGGCTTCTCAATGCTCCTCTTGATTTTTAATATATATTTTAAACGTTCCAACAACTTCCTGCAAAGCAGTTTGATCATTTTAAAATGAGGTAAGACATACATACAAGCATACATGTAAGTTTGTATTGGATATAATAGAATTTAGATAAACATACGATATAATTTAGGGGAATTTATTTTTCGTTTTTGTACTCCTAACCTGTTAACCTGAATTTAAAAATGTAAAGGAAAAAAAATATTTTTGGAAGTTATATTAAGACTATATAGTCTTTATATTTATTATATAATAAATTTATTAGGATAAACATATTAGGCAACTATGAATAAAAAATGGTCATAGTGACCATCCATTAATCATGTTTTTTCTCTGCGTGCAATTATACCAATTATTTCTTCAATAGTATATATTTTTCGCGTCATATTTTATTCAAAATACGATTCCCAACTTTTAAGACACTAAAAACAATACTAAATTCACAACAAGGAGACGAAAATATGAAGACACAGCCCTTCGTCAATCCGCTAAATATCTTTCAACACGCAGCCAAAAGTAAATGTTATATTTTGAATAGCAGCCAACGTTTGCGAACACCAATATTTACCTCTGTCTGAATCAACTTTGTTGTTTTTTTTTTTGTAGTTTTTTGTTTCATTCTTTTCATTCTTTGCTGTAAAACCTGCATAGTTACAACTTTCATTTTTGGACAATTTATACATATGACTGGCTGAAAAAAATCCCTCTAAAATATGTGGTGTAGAAAAACCATGTGCAGCTTAAAAAATATATTATCAATAAAACTGTTAATTATTGTTTATTAAAGCTAAGAATACATACGGTACGTCTATATACATATATAAAAATTAAGGCACAACCGTTTAAAAAAGCAGAAAAAATACCGATTAAAATGAATAAGTTTTCTGTTCGCACTTGCGTGGTAAGGAGAGTATCAAATAGAAGAATGAACAAGGTTTCGTAGGGCTACACAAATGTTACTAACATGAGAATGCCAGCTACGTTGATCTTTATAAAGATATGAGCGTATAGCTGCTAAAACAGATATACAGTAGTTTTGACTTAACTGCCTTTTGTTTACGTGCACTTTTGACTTAACTGCACAAAATTGATAATTTTTGGAATTATTCTTTCTAATTCTATACAAATTCCTTTTTTAAGCGCACTTTCTATACCTGCACATTTAAGATAAATGCACAAAATTGTTGGCATTTTAAAATTATTTTTATACAAAAAATCAAAGTTAGCTGCACTTTGACTTTACTGCCCAAAATAAATATTTTCTGGAATTATTCTTCAAAATCCTTGTTTAATTGCATTTTGTATACCTGCACATTTTTCATATTTTTGGGCAGCTTTAAAATATTTTCATACAAAACATCAAAGTTA
This sequence comes from Pollenia angustigena, assembly GCA_930367215.1. Lineage (NCBI taxonomy): Eukaryota > Metazoa > Arthropoda > Insecta > Diptera > Polleniidae > Pollenia > Pollenia angustigena. Next base: position 1,475,849 of record OV884061.1, read on the forward strand.
GCTGCACACATAAAAATATATGGTGGCCACTTGTTCACATAAATGTTCAATATTTTTTTTTTTTTTTGTTTTATGTTCTTTGTGAAATCTCATTGTTTTTGTTAATGTTTTTTTTTTTTATATTAAATAAACATACATACATGTATAAAATAATCTGTTATTTTCCAGCTAGCATAGGCTGTTTGTTAGACGGTTATGTTTAATATACAACTCCAAAAATATTCTTCTGGTGATTATCTGACGAGTAACAAAAGCATCTAAATCTTTTTTTAATTTATTTTTTGACACGCTCGTCTTTAAATCTTGGAATGAACCTTTTGGGACTCTTTGTAAGAGTCGTATAACAATTACTGAGCTACCTTAATAAGACAGTTTTTGAAGTATGAAAATGCTATTGCCAATACAATTTTAATAAAACAAACCGGCCTAATAATCTGTAAAAAAGGATTTTCCGACAAGATAGTGTTGATTTCGCGACCTTAAGGTTTGTTTTATAGAAATTGTATGAAAATTAGAAGTTTTGGCATGAAAAATACGCCTGATGCCCTTATTTAGGTAGATTAGTCATACGGCTGAGCATTATACGAGTTGTAAAATAATACCTACATGAGTCTCATACGACTCTTGGCATGCTTTTTGACAGACTCTTTTGATAATCTCAACATACATCATAAACGATTCCCTTTACGATTAATATAAGCGATTTTCGCTGCGTTATGGAAGAATCTCTCATACGAATCAGCACGTGTAACAGTTTCTCCAGTGCGAGAAATTGTCTACAATTAAAAAATGAGCTCGTCGACGATCAAAAAGACTCTTTGTGAGATTCGCAGTAAGCTCCTAGACGATTGAAAATGCTAGCTGGATTGAAATAAAATTTTAATAAAATTATCAAAAAGTAATTTCAATTTTCTTTTTATGGATGAAGTTTCCTGATGATCTGGCCTAAGCAACCAGTGAAATGCATAGGAATAGCTTATCCCATCAACAATAAATTTCAAGTGTTTTTATCAAGAATAAAAACTGGGAATTAAGCACGAATAACAAAATCTTTTGAAATTAAAATTTTAATAAAATATAAATTTATGTATTAACATAAATATAAATATATATTCGGCTGTGCCGAATCTTATATACCCTTCACCATTGTGGGAGCAAAATACAGAGCAACTAGACAAAAACTAAATAATTTTTACATTACAATTTTTACACATATTAACAATATGTACTTTAAACTTCATTATAAATTAAATTTAAAATGCAAAAACTGGTAAATATTTTTTTTTTTAATCGTTCTTAGAACATAAAGAAAATAAAAATTTAAAAAAAAAAAATTTTTCTTTAAAAAAAACAAGATTCGAACCAGAGAACTCACAGTTTCTAACTTAACACACCCCCTAGACAACTAAACCACGAAGGAACGTTGTTGGAAGAGACGGATAACCGGATTTGAACTTCGCTTTTCATAAGGACCCAGAATATATATACTTTATAGGGTGTAGGATCAATATTGTAGAAATTACAAACGGAATGACAAACTTATATATACCCTTTTCCACCTGAGGTGAAGGGTATAAAAAAAATAATTTTTGGGATTTCAGTATTTTAATCATAACTAACCCATTTTTAAACCGATTTGAAAGATTTAAATACCGACGTGCTTAGGAAGAAATTTACCATTAATTATATATATTTATTCCTTTTATTCCTAGGAGGAACATAGGGCCATAAAAGGCTAGGATCAAATAATGAGGGCCTCGAAAACGTAATGGGTAGGCATGGTCTAGGTTCCAGAATGACCGAAAACGGAGAACTTTTTACGGAAATGTGTTCAAACAACAACATGTGCATAGGCGGCACCCTTTTCCCCCATAAACGGGTACACAAAGTGTCTTGGGTCTCCCCAGATAACCGAACTGAGAATCAAATTGACCACATAGCCATCAGCCGCATCTGGCGAGGATCTTTGTTAGATGTGAGAAACAAACGTGGAGCGGATATAGGGAGCGACCATCACCTAATAGTAGCCACAATCCGTCTTAAGATAGCTGCAATAAAGAAAAATACGGTTATTCAGAACCGACGCTTTGAGGTAGAAAAACTTAAGGATCCTACCATTCAGAATAATTTCATTGTTGCATTAAGTAATGCCGCACAAAACCTTTTCCAAGTTAACTGCTCAGATTGGAGGACCATCAGCAAAACGTTTCATGACGCTGCCGAACAAACCGTAGGACACAAGGTGCCTAAGCGTAAGAAGTGGATATCGGATAATACCTGGAACCTTATTAATGAAAGAAGGGAAATAAAGAATGGCGTTAATCGTGAAAAAAAAATTTACCATTTACTTGGGTTATAAAGTTTTAACTCGGGGAAATCTATGGTTCCCGAAAGTGGGTATTTAAAAAAAAAATTTAATTTTGGTCATAACTTTTTTGTATTTGAACCGATTTTCCCGAGTTTTTTATAAAATATGCTCTACTAAAAATTTGGTATATAAGTCATATCCATAGGACATATGGCAGCCCTAAAATTTAGGTTTTTATACAATTTTTTTTGTACGGGAGGTACCACGCCCACTTCTTCAATCCCGCCCACATTTTGTAGGATGGTGTGTATTGGCAACCTAAATGTGTGTACCTAATTTGGAAACTTTGGCTTTTGCCGTTCCCCAGATATACAGCAAAAAGTAATAAAAATACAACAACCACAAGGGATTTTTGGGAAAAAATTGAAGGTAGTCGTGGTTTTTTGCTCATATCTCAGCCATTTGTGGACCAATAGCAATAGCAAACAATTCCGGACCATATGTGGCCCCCATCATATATGGGGTCTTCGGAAAATCCATTTCAACGGACAGACGGACATGGTTAAATCAACTTCGCTTTTCATAAGGACCCAGAATATATATACTTTATAGGCTGTAGGATCAATATTGTAGAAATTACAAACGGAATGACAAACTTATATAAACCCTTTTCCACCTGAGGTGAAGGGAATAATAAAATAATTTTTTTATTCTACTTTTAAATCAAATCCTTTAGTTTAGCTGCACTTTTATGCAGGTAACCACAATTGTGTACCTGCACATTAAGGCAGGTAAATTCATTTAATATAACTGCATTTTTGATTTACCTGCACAAAAAATCGTGCAAAGGAGATTGTGCAGCTAAGTCAAAACTACTGTATTTAGTCTTTCCGAAGAATTCGACTGGGGGCTAAATACTGCCGTTAATAAGTGTTTAACACCATATTTTTCCAAAAGGCTTTTAAATAAAAGAGATTTGAACTGGTTGCCATTGTCGGTGACCACAAATTCTGGCACGCCAAACCAATGAAAAACATTTGATTCAACAAAATTACAAATTTCAGCAGACGTGAACTTTTTTACAAGTTTTAGTATGGGATATTTTGAAAAATGAGCCACTATAACCAACATCCCTACGTTCCCATTTTTGGATCGTTGTGGATAGGGGCCTTAAAAATCCATAAATATTCTCTGAAATGGTCTTTCCGAAATAATTCTTTCCCCCGGTAATGGTCTTAAAACAGCATTTGGAGCCTTTGATTGCCTACACACCTCACAATGAGAAATAAAATTTCTCACCGCTAGGGACATTCCTGGCCAATACATATTACGCCTTAATTTTTCAAGGGTTTTCTCCACAACACAGTGAGAGGAATTAGGCAAACAATGTGCTCTACGAATGACCTCATTTGTTAGTTCGGAAGGCACCCACAGCTTCCATGAAGATAATTCATCATAAGGATTGCCGGTTGCAAATCTAGTCCGTTTATACACAAAATTATCAACGACCTTCAAGTCAGGGTAAACATTTATATTATCCGTTATAACGTGTCTAATTGCGATTTCATTTCTGAGAAAAATGTTGCATTGATGTTACATGTTCTACATTTTTGTGTTCGTTTGTACAAAAAATACAACTGTGGGAAAAATTTTCAAGTTCTTTGGTGAATATGTTGATGAAAAACATGCAAAACATATTGCATATTTTACCCTTATTTTAACTTAAGGTGTTCATACCGCCCTGTTCTACAACTTTGGTGCTTACTACTTTGTTTGTACAACAAATGTTTTATTATGTTTGTGATAATTCATACCGCGCATAATTTTGTAACAAATTGGTTTTTAACCAAAATATAAAAATATTTAGAAATTAAAACCATAAAAATTCTATTTATATTATAATCGTTTTAATATTTAATATTTTAATCGTTAATATTTGTTTTCAACCCGTAATAGCATGCAGAAACCGCTTAGATAGCTTTAAAAATCGCTCATTAAGTACATTAATGATGAAAGTGTAATAGTTGAAAATAAAAGCACTAATTGTCTTCTATTGAAATTGCACAACATGTAACACTTCGAGTGATTAAAGGTAACATTAGAAAATGTAACATGTATATACTGTAACATATTTTTCTCAGAAAAGAAATCGCCATAAGTCTAACGTAATCTGGGTTGTCGAAAGAGGGAGATTGAATATCAATATCCGGTTCAATTTCAATAGGAGAAATGGCCTCCAGAGTAAGACGTGATAAGGTATCGGGGACTGTTTGAAGGCTACCTTTCCGATGCTCGATAGAGAAATCAAAACCTTGAAGTCTAAGCGACCATCTAGCTAACTTTAAAAGTGTGACCTTCAACATACTCATGAAACTTTTCGATGCATTTTACTGCAGCCAAGCATTCAAGCTCAGTAATAGAGTAATTTCTCTGGGCTTGATTAAGCTTGTATGAGTAGAAGGCAATTGGCCTCTCAACGCCCTCAGTGTCTTCTTGCGCTAGCACTTCTCCTATACCAAGCTTGGATGCATCGCACTGTATTATGAATGGCCTGTCAAAATCTGGCGTAATTAAAACTGGAGCAGTTGTTAAACATAATTTTAATTTTCAAAGGCTACATTAGCCTCTTACGTCCACATATGTAAAAGGCTTAGTTTTCTTTGTCAGGTCAGAAATTGGTGCCGTAAGTTCGCGAAAATTGTCAATGAAACGCCTGTACTTACTGGCAAGGCCCAGAAATTTTCTCACTTCGCGGACAGACTTCGGAGGTGATAAATCCCTAATGGTTAATATCTTGCCCGGGTCGGTTTTGATAACTCTATGGCCTATAATATATCCGAGATATCTTACCTCGTTTAAACACCATTTACATTTGGAAATATTTACGTAAGACCTGACTTTCTTAATATACTGGCAACCTCTAATAATATATTTAAATGTTCTTCGAAATTTTGTGATACCAAAAGTAAATCATCTAAATGGATAAATACCTGATTTCGAAGAGTAGCTGGAATTATGATGTCCATAAGACGGCTCATGGTTTGTGGTGCGTTTGTCAGGCCAAATGGCAAAGGTCTGTTAGGAATAGTGAAAGCCGTCATGTCACGCAAATTCGGTGCTAAGCCAATTTGCTAGAAGGCATGTTTGAGATCCAAGGAAGTTATAAACTCAACCTTTGGTAATCTTGAAACTATGCTACTAATTTTAGGCTTGGGATATGCATCCCTGACTGTTACCGAATTAAGCTTTCTTAAATCTAAACACAGTCTTGTCTTTCCGTTTTATCTAACTAGCGTTACAGGGCTACTCCAGGAGCAATTCGGCGGAGCTTCCTCTATGACATCCATAGTCACCATATTATCAACTTCTGCATGAATCAATTTCTCAATGGCTGGTCAGACAGAGAAGTACCTCTGTTTAATAGGTTTCGCTTCCTTAATAATTTCTATGGAATGCAGAGACCTGCGCCGAAGCGGCTTAGCCGGCTGTTAGCCAGCCGCCGATGAAAATATTTGTAGCCACCGCCGCCGAAAATTCTTCGGCTAAAAATCGGCTACAGCTTAGCCACCGATTACTTTATAAATAATTTTTATTCTCTTTTTTTAACACCTTGCCACATTCTTTTTTGTGTGTCTATTCTTAAAAAGTGCAACTCTTAGTTTCTTGGTTATAAAGCACCAAAATTTCATCAAAATTTTCAAAATAACGCCATATAGGAAAATGGGTGACCACTGGTGCAATTGTTGATTATTTTTTGTGATAACTATTCCGTGTATTTTCCCGCCGAAAAGTTTTAACTCTGTAAAAATTTGACCAAATCACTTTTGTTAAACAGCCTTAAGTGTTGATTGTTTTTTAAACTCAATATGTGTGAGATTAACAAAATTACAGATTTTTTAAAGCATCAAAACTAATGGAGGATGAAATTGACTCCAGCGATACGGTTGCCGGGATCAGCGAGAAAGTGAATTTAAGAGTAAAACGCAAATATGTTTGTTTGCGTCACTACTGAGGTATTCATGTACGCGGTCAACACACCAAGACTAGCCTTCAACGTGGTCGAAATTTTGGTGTGTCACTGTACCACATTTTGTCCTTTTTTAAGAGACCGTTTTCAAGCCGAACAAAGATAAATAGAAGTTCTAAAAACAGATGGTGTGTTTTATTATAACTGTTTTATACAGTGTTCGAAAATAAACAGTACATTATTTAGCGTTCGGCTCACACACCGAAGAACGATATCTATTTTTTTAGTGTTTGTGTAAACATACACAAACCTTAATACCGTTCGTAACTATTTTCAAGAAAGAACCGAACATTATATAATGTTCTGTTCTTCGTTAAAAAACAGAACAATTGTAGTGATACTGTAGAAAAACTTTATATTTTAATGTTCTATAATGTTTTTTTCGTGTGTGTATATTGTTTTTGTAAAAAATGTTTGTTTTTTTTTATCAGCAAAAAGCGACGAACATTAACGAGCCGAACCGAACACATTGAAGTTCGTGGATTTTCAAAAAAAAAACCGAACGGAATTTAATGTTCTCATCATTTGTTGAGTATGATGAAAACAGCATTATTTTTGTGTTCGAAAGATGACAAACAGGGAAACGTTATTTTTTTTAATGAATTTCTACACAAACACTATTAGCGTTTGTGTTTTCCACAAATCTACCGAACCGAACATTAAAGAACGATATTTAGTGTTTATTTTCGAACACTGGTTTTATATGTAAAAATGTTAAATTTTGTACCTCTGGAATAGCTAATTATTTAATAAATGTTTGATTTCCTGTGTCATTAAAAACATGTGATTCTTGTTTAAACAAAAACATATTTTTTTCTCAATGGGTAGTAAATTATAGAATGAAAAATGGCTTAAATTGTTTGTTTTAATATAAACACATACAAATATGTTTACACAAATGTACATACATATAATTTTAATATACATATCCCATCGACTGACAGCCACATCGGCTAACAGCAGGAGCGAGCCGCCGCCGAGATTTTTTTGCGTCAGCCGCCGCCGCCGATGAAATCCCACGGCGCAGGTCTCTGATGGAATGCTCTATTAAGGACGTTCTACCCAAACCATCACGTTCGAACGAAGGAAATAGTTTAATAAAGTTATCTAATTGCTCACGCATTGAGACGGTAAGCTTATGGAAATTTTCCGATGCAGAAATTGATAGGCTATTAATTTCCAATAAACTCAGATTCATCAGATTAAAGTTTTTAACAAAATCAATTCATAAGTATAAATCATTTTTCAGATCTGGGGGCAAATCGCGACATTCGATATCGATCGAAATTCCCATGTAAATTGTATTGCAATTTCGACCGATATCGAATGTCGCGATTTGCCCCCTGGTATTATGTATACCCTTAGTTTATTTTCCATGCCTTGAAATTCTACCGGAGTTTCAATGTAATCACAGACATTAGTGGTATTCACACCGCGCTTTTTAGTTTGTTAGTCGTTAATGGTTACATTTTTACACGCATTTTGTTTTTGTATATTTAACGCGCTACCGGATTAATATTTAACAAATTAACGACACGGCACCCCTGATAAAATAGTTGTTAGTTGGTAACTTACAATCAGCTGTTGAGTTTCTAAGTCTGGGTTCACACTATGAAAGTTTTCTTTCAGAAAATCTGAGTTTATTGGTGAGAGGGGAGAGAATAAAAGCATGTTCTCTTCCCCTCTCACCAATAAACTCGGACTTTCTGAAAGAAAACTTTCATAGTGTGATCCCAGACTAAATAAATAAAAAATTCATTTGTGATACATTCCTAAAAAAAATATTTGTGTTTTGGCAATTTTCGTGTACATTGAGAGTAAGTATGTTAATGAAATGATTTTCATACCCTTCACCGAAGGTAAAAGGGTATATATAACTTTGTCATTCCGTTTGTAATTTCTACAATATTTATGCTACACCCTATAAATTATATATTATATTCTGGGTCCTTATGTAAAGCGAAGTTCAAATCCGGTTGTCCGTTTGACATATTATACATATTGACATAAATTGTACCAAAATTTCTATATACAATTAAAAAGCATACATATTAAGAATTCATAACACTTTTTTTAATAAAAACAAAAAGAAAACAAGAAGAAATTATAGTACGTCAAGCCCGATCATTTGCTACTCTACAATACAGTATATACAGACAAATTTTCGAGAGTGAGACCCATGGGCAATCATCGACCCGCCAGATCAAAATTATGTTATGAGGTTAAGATTTATGTAAGAGTTTTTGTGTCGATTATTGTTTTAGGCATAGTTGGGGGTAGTGCACTAAATATGTATTGATTTAAATCAGTAGTGCACTATCACTAAATAAAACTGCAAACAGTTTTGTTTGCACTCTTTTTTACCAGCTTTAGGGATGATTGTTATTTTTTTAACTACCACTTGTAAGTGCATGGTTTTGATTTCTTTTGAGGATAAACATAAGTAAAGAACATTAATCAAAATGAAGCTTTGTCAATAACGATATAAATATTGGCTTTAATCATGAAAAAACGAGATTTTAATTTTAAAATTAGTGCAAAAGTTGCACTCAAATGAGTGGAGAAAAAAAAAGTTTCAATAAGCTGATGGTTGCTTTTTTGAGTGCAACATTTGTTAACATCACTATCACTCATGTTTAGTGAGGCTGCAAATTTTCAATTCATCACTCAACATCAACAAAACGATTGCAATATTTTTGCACTATCACCAAGTGTGAAACTGCAAAATGAGTGCACTACTCCCATCTTAGATTTTAGGTAGGGCGTTTGTATGGGACATACTAGCAATTCCAATAAAAATGGTAAGATGATTTAGATTACAATAAAATAAGTCTGATCCAAATTTAATCTAAAAACCAACGTAATAGGATGGTTTATAGGCACAAACACTACTCCGGAAAGAAGTATGGGGACACGTTAAATTAACGACGGATTCTCACCATTTTTAGTAGGTTTTGTCCTTATGTTCAAAATTTCATCGAATTACTTTACGCACAAGGTTACATGGACAGACAACCAAAAGGCCAACCGGTCGGAGGGAAATCGTTAAATCCACTCAGAAAGTATTATATTGTAGTGTTACACGCATGAGCACAATCGCATAATACCCTCTCCACTATACGATACGAGTACATATACTTCTGTATGTATGCATTTAGTTTATATGTTCGTATAGTATCCGAACATTCATTAACAATAATGCAATTTCCGGTAGTTCTGGTCACGGCTCCCAATAATAAATAGAGCTTCCAACGAAGCAGGTTTTTAAGGGAAAAACATAAACGTTTCACTTACCATTGTTCCCACTTTGAAGCAATACATTTTTGATACATAAAGCGCATATACAAATTGCTGGATGTAACGATCAGCCTAACAAAACTGCTTCGTAGTAAAGGAATGCCGTAGCACTAGAAATGTTATTTTTTTATAAAAGTTGTTGAGAGTTCTTTCACTTACTTTACTGCATTTCTGTATGTCTTATTGCGTAGCGCATAATTGTGCTTTTTTTTAAATTGTACCAAAAAGGGATGAATTGTACCAGTGTACCAAAGAAGTTGCGAATGTATCAAATTTGGTACAATTGTACCACAAATCCCATCAGTGATTCAAATAACGTTCATTCATGGTTCAGTTGTCTAGGGGGTGTGTTAAGTTAGAAACTGTGAGTTCCCTGGATCGAGTCTTGGTTTTTTAAAAAGAAAATTTTATTTTTTTTATGTTCTAAAAACGATTAAAAAAAATATTTACCAGTTTTCACTTTTTAAATTTAATTTATAATGAAGTTTTAAGTATTGTAAATATGTATGTATATGTACAAATTATTAATTTTTGTCTAGTTGCTCTGTATTCTGCTCGCACAATGGTGAAGGGTATATAAGATTCGGCACAACAGAATATAGCACTCTTACTTGTTTATTTTAAAGTTACCAGACTAACAAAGTTTTAAAAAAGGGGTCGTTCACAGTTGGTTACTTTAACAAATTAACAAACTACCGAGTAACAAATTAACAAGTTCGGTGTGAATACCACTATTATATTTTTTCCCACCTGCGGTAGTTACACTTTCCCTTAAATGTCTATAGGGAATATCCATTTCCAAGAACTGTTTTGCAGCCAACCCAGATAAATCTGTAATGGAAGCACCGGTGTCTATAAGTCCTGCTAAAGTTTTTTTCTCATTATTTATTTATTGAATCTTCATATATTAAATATGAACTAACAATTATTATTCAAATCTTAACCTAATACGTTATTTTATGTCCTGCCAGTGCCAGACAAAAATTTTCTATATCACGGGTTCTGTTCACTTATACGGGTGTTTATAGCTCATCTAATTGGGTAAGTGCTGCAGTGTCTCTTCTTCTTAAGCGAGTGTGGCCGCCATGATTTAAAATATTTCGAGCTAGTGGATTTGGGTGCTGTTCAAGCCTTTTTAAATATTTTATTGCATATTTTGTAATCATAGTTTTAACTAACGGCACATTGTGATCCTTATGAATGTTTGAGTTTTTAACATACCAGGGAGTGGCTGTGATTATTCGAAGAAGTTTATTTTGGCGTCTTTGAATTTTTTCGATATTAGACGCCGAGGCAGTGCCCCATAGCTGAATGCCGTAGCACCAGATTGGCTTTAAGATAGAGTTGTAAAGTAGAAGCTTGCAATCGAGACTAATGACAGAATTTCTTCCAATAAGCCAATGAATTTGAATGGTTTTTAGTTTCATTGGAGTTAATTTTACCTCTATATGGCATTTCCAGATGTATACCGAGATATTTAACATGCGAATGTTGCGGAATTATTTGATTATTAATTGTAATGGGGGGGCAAGATTCCCGGCGCAAGGTGAATGTAATATGTACGCATTTTTGCTCATTGACCATTGTCCTCCATTGTTCATTGTCCATATTTCCAGTTGAAATATATGATGCTGTAAGTAACGCGATGCTTCATAACGGTTTTCGTGGACGCTTAGAAAAGCTGTATCGTCTGCAAATGTTGAAGTTTGGGTGTAGTTGTTTGTTGGCATGTCCGAAGTATAAATCAAGTATAATAGAGGGCCCAGGGGGTCGATTCTGGTTCTGTGAAACTGTGAAATCAAAACTTTTTTCATATTTTCATAGAGTTTCTGATTCTCGTTGAGTGAAAAAATGATAAATAAAATTCAATGTTTGCATATGAAAAGAACAAGTGGAATGAAACAAATTGTTTTCACAATTTCACAGTAATACGATTCTTGTTCTGTATAAAAATGCAAAGAAGTGTCAAAAACTTTTCATTTAAGATATATTTTTACACATTCATTTTAACGGTGAAAACTCAATATATTCGAATAAAATGCCAATTTTTAATGATATACATACCATTATTGACGTAAAGCTATAATAAAGTTTATCTACCCTTGCTTATCGTGAATTTATTGCGAAAAATCAATTAATTTTTTAGTATTTTTCGATTAATGTACATACATACATATATGTAATTAAACGCAATATTATCGAGTTTTTAAATTCTTAATATCTCGAATTTTGCGTTAAGAATTTCATTATGTATTATTTATTATTAAGGATTTATATCCATAAATTTAAAAAATAAATAATTAATCCTGACATTTTTTAAATTTATTAGTTTTTAGTTGTGTATTTGCATAGTTTGACACTTGATTAGAAGACAAAGTAGATATGTAATTACCATCGGCGGTGAAGAATATAAGTTTAGCGGCGTCTTAAAGTAAACTTACAGCCGCCTACAATATTGTTGTTTTATAATTTAATAATATTTTAATATATTAATCTTTATTTGGCCTTTTATTTGTTCATGATTTTACTTTTATTTATGTCAGTATTTCAGTAGCAATTTCTTAGCATCGTAAGGATAGATTCTTGTTCTTAATATTTTGAAAATAAAACTGTTTTAAAAACGACCAGAAAAACGAATAGTGAAATCAATAACAACATTCTTATCACAGATGGCATGTTTATTCTAAAATTATTGTGTTACTCAATGTTAACTGCGGGTAGACGATCGCGCAAAAAAATTATTATCGAATAACATCGTCACTTGCGCTAGTTTAAGCGAAAATCACTTGCAAAATTTCTGCTCAAGTACAAACTGGCAGGAATAACTCATTTTCTGATCGCTTTTAACAATTTTGCTTCAATTTGGTACAGCTTGCTGGCAACAAAAATTTTTTTTGCAATATGCCCGTCCGAAAATATATTTAAAGATGGTAAAGGGTATATTAGATTCGGCTGTGCCGCACCTTTACTTGTTTTTTCTAATTTTTCGTTGGGTGGTTTTTACATGATATATAAAAAACTAAATTTACAAAATTAATATTAATATTTTTTAAAAACGGAGTATATTTTGTACCGTGGATATAAAATGTACCAACAAGTAGTCCCCTCTTAATGGACTTGAAATCGTTTAGGAAGTTTTATATTTCTGCTGGACCTTGTTTTAGAGTTTTGTACGTTTTCATTGTTTAAACTTTGTTCTTGTTAGTTATCATTTACAAAAATTGCAGGTTTGAGACGATCAATTGATATTGTTTTTAGTATTGTGGTTATTTTGTTGAACTATTTATGGTTTTTAATCCAAATTTTTAATATTTTTAATTAGGCTTAAGTTCATGAAATTTAATTTTCATTAAATTATTTTTTAATGAAGAAAGGAATTTTACAACATGAAAATCAATTAAAATTGTTATTGATAATCTTTCATTCTTGACGTGGCTCGGGCTCGAACCCTGGCCGGCAGGTTACCATGACATGTTTCGATCGCAACCACTCGATCTCCTCAGATGAATTTGCCGTCTTACACTCGCAGCCATCGACGACTGCTGACGTCAATAGTCAAACATCAATCCCTAAACCAAATTGTATTTTAACATTTGGTAGATCGAAATTTGCTTTCCTGAATGATTATCAATTTTAATTGATTTTACATGTTTTTTTTTTTTTTTTTTTTCTTTACTTCTGTTTTTTCGTACTTTTGTCAAGAATTTTTCTTGAAGTCCAAGTACATTTTTGTTTTTTCTTTTCTGTTGACCTTTTTCAGCACAACTTGAAGGACAAATGTACACATAGAGCTTTTTCCTTTTATTATTAACCAAAATTTTGTTTTAAAACTAGGAAACTTCCATTGTATATTGGTTGTAGAGGTTTTGCGTAATTATCACGTCGGGTTCACCAATTATAAATGAAAGAACATTTATAAATATTTATACGAAATTAAATTTATTTAACAAAATTAATAAAAAAAAATTCAAAGGTTTGCTTGATTTGAAAAATCAAATTACATTACTCATTTTATGAATATTTTCTACAATTAAAAAAATTGATTAAAAATATTTTTTATAAACAAAGTACATATATTATGTACAGTGCATATAAAATGTATTTACAATAATATGCCTAAGTATAGTATATGCATTCTAATTGTAAGTAATACTTAATATTTTTAATTAAAAAATCGAATAAAAATGGCTAAAACATGGTTAGAAAGCATTCAGCAAAAAATAAATACATGCGGCTTAATCATTTAAAAAAAACTAATTTGCGGCTTACCGCCTGTGTAAAACTGCTAAGCTTCGATATCTGCATTTGACTTTTAAATTTTATTAACATAGATACAAAAGTTTCACGGCTACAATGGAATGAAACACTTTTTCATTAAAAGAACGGAAATCGCAATTTCTGTAATTGTGAAATGATAATATGAAAAGTTCTTATGAAAACGCAAATGAAAAGTTTGTTTTCATTTCACAGTTTCACAAAACCAGAATCGACCCCCAGAATTGTATAGGGAATCTATAGAAAAAATGCAGCATATGTTGCAAATTTTATTTTTTGAGTCTTAGAAGAATTGAAAGACAGTAAATCTTATTTATTGAACATGCAAGTACTTGAAACGGCAAATGGCGCATCTATCGCAGCATTTTGTAATGATTCGTAACAAATATTGTGGCCAGATGGTAAAGTAGAAAAGAAATCGAGTTTAGATTTGATATTAATTTTCTGTATTTAGGCAAAAAATATAACAAAGTGTTAAATGTAGTTACGGATTCAGTTGCATATATACTAAGTGCAATATCTTCTCTTGGCAATGTATCCGAAAATGCTTCATTTAACATGTTATGCACATGGTATCCATCGATTAGCTGAATTCATTCGAACAAACTTTGAAAATGTCAATAAATTGATATCCAGCGTTAAGAGGTGTTCTGGAAATCGAAAACGCAAGTAGTAAAGAATTTTATGACAAATATTTCTCTATTAAACAGAATTCTATAAGAAAATTATAAAAATGGATTAAGAGTGTATTAAAAGAACTTGAAAGTTTTTGCGTTTTTTAAAATTTACATACATATGTTAAAAATATATGTTACAAAATTTTTACAGGCACCGCGGAGAAAACAACTCTTTCTAAAAATGAATCCTAATGTGGTACTTCCACCGTCTCCATGCCCAACTCGTTGCGGTACTTGGTTAGAAGCGGCAATGTACTACGCTTAACATCTTGAAGAAGTTTTTTTTTTTTTTTTTTTTTTTTTTATTATTGAATCTTTCTTATCGAAATTTACAATATGTATTCAAATCTTAATTCTACTTGTTGTTTATTAGTTGTTACCAGTGTAACCACTAACTGCTGTATTCAAATTTTAAGACTGTTTTCTAGTTAGGCTCAAAGTATCGGTTCTTTTTAACCTCTGGTGACCTTCGAACTGAAGCAAACCCAGAGCGAAAAGCCGTTGTTTTAGAACTTGGCAATCAAGATGCCGACTCAATAGTGCAATCCAAAAAAAATTTGAAAACTCCGAACTAAGTTCTCAACTTGTATTCCTAAAATACAATTTTGCAAACATTTTGGTTGCTATAAAACAATTGTAAACTGGGTGATTATTCATTTCAGAGCGCACAAATGCTTTATCAACAGCTTCTGACGGATTATGGAAGATCGAGGACCAAGAATATAAAAAGAAATTTGAGAAAATATTAAAAAGAAATCCGAGATATCAGCAGTTTTGGGAAATAAAATATATTTTAGAGCCTGGTACTGTTCCAAAAGATGAATATGTAAAAAGATTGTCCTCCAATGAAATTCTCAAATTAAAATTTGCACCGTCAACCTCCGTCGATGTAGAAAGAAGTTTCTCTTTATACAAAACGCAAGAAGAAAATTAAAATTTGAAAACATAAAAGACCACATGATAATATATTGTAATAATTTTGATGATGTGGAAGCATTAAAATAACACATTTTTTTGTGCTTTTTTTTTGCTGTTTTATCAATTTTTTTGTTGCTTTTTTTATAATATCTTTTTGCTGTAAAAGTATTGAATATTGCTTTTTTGTCTTCTCTGCATATAACATATAGTTTTCGCAAAAATTTAAGAACCTATGCATTTAAGGGTTAAGGTAGTTTTGGTCGCTATTTGGGATGCGAGCGGGATATGTATACAAAAAAATAATTTGTAACTCAAGACGAGGGTTTTTCAATTTTTAGCATGTGCAGCACTATTTTGAATTTTTTCCTAAAAGACCAGAAATAACTTAAAGGAAAAGAAATAAGCTATCTTTTGAGGCACCTCAGTCTACAGTATGCTACAGAGGGTTAAAGAAGTGGGTAGGTAGTAGGAAGTAGTAGTAAATAGAGAAAATAAATAAAGAACAATTTTCTGGAAGTCAAAACAAAAGGAAACAACAATATTAACATTGAAATCAAGATGTAAAAAAATTAACAGTATACCGTGTTTGTGTGATGGTGTTTTCGATTCTTTACTACTGCCCACAAACTGAACATCTTATATTAATTTTTTCTTAAATCAAAATTCAGTTCGGTATTCTTAACCCCGCATACGATTTTAATTATAAATTAATTACATATGATTTTGGAATATAAATATTAAGCGAATGAACGCAAAACATAAATGAATTTAAAATAAATTATTTATATACATATATATAAATAAGTTGCATTGTGTAAGTAATGGGTGTTCTCTGGAATGCGCGAATTTGTAAAGTTCACGTGGAAGGTGACGTCAATACCGAGGTTTTTATGTATCAACGGTCTTCAAATGTGTATTGGTTCATGAGTAATAGCCATTTTAGTGAACACTGCATTCATTCCGAAACATGTATTTTTATTCCCATACAAATATCAACAAAATGCCCTCCATTTTGAACTCCTCCGCAACGGCTTGACCGATGTTTATGAAATTTTGTATGTGTGTTTGTTAGGTATGCTAATAGGTCGTAGAGTATATTTTATATCGCTAGAGGGCGCAAAATATTGCAATAGTGGTAAAAGCTCCCATTTCCCAATCGGCTAAACTAATCAACCAGTTTTCTTAAAATTTGGCATGCAGACAATGTAACATATGAAAGAGAATAGGGTGTGAAATAGGGTAGGAGGGCTAAAAGTTCCCCCTCCCTATATCTTCGTAACTAATCAACCAATTTTTTTTTAAATTTGGCATGCATACACTGTAACATCGGAAAGTGGACAGGGCTTTAATAGGACAAGAGGGGTAAAAGCTCCACCTCCCTTTATCTTCTTAACTAATCCATTAATTTTCTTGAAATTGGGTAGGCAAATAGTGTAACATCTTTGGCTAGCAGACACTGTTACATCTGAAAGAAATAAGTTTTGTGGCTAGCTAGTTTAACATAAAATTGAACAATTATCAAAAACGAAAAAATTAAATAAAGAAAAATATATACGTATGTATGAATGTACTTACATATGTATGTATTCATATACGCAAGAACATTTGAGTTAAAAATTCATATTTTTGGTGCTAAGTTAGAGTGCTATATTCGGCTGTGCCGAATCTTTTATTCTTTTATTTAAAAAAAAGACATCTGCATTAAAATTGGTTGCGGTTTAGACCTATATAAAATTATTGACCTACATTCAGAAAGTTTAATGCTTATTCTTAGCAATTTTAAAAAGCTTGAGTAAAATATCATGATTCGTAACAGTTTAAACTGAACTTAAATGATTTTCAGGAAGGAAATTTATATTGGAGCCATGGTAAGCTATGAACCAATCATCCCAAAATTCTGCAGTGATTTCCGGTATTAAAAAACATAAATTTCAATACAGCGGTGCAATTAGTTTCAGCGTTTGCAGTATCTATATCTGCTTCGGTTTAAGGCGTATTTAATTATTTTACCAGAGTGGGCTTATGAACCGATCTTCACGAAATTTCACAGAGTCATTTCTAGTCCTATAAAACTGTGACGTACCCATTTCTATTGTGATATCATTTTTAATTTCGGTTTTGGGCGTACTAAACTGTTTTCCGGGAGTATGGTTTATATGGGGCCTAGGGTAGCTTATGGACCAATCTTCACGAAATTTCACAGTGTCATTTCTAGTCTTTTATAACTGTGACGTGCCAACTTTTGCTATGATAGCATTATTAGTTACAATTTTAGGCGTACTAAACTGTTTTCCGGGAGAAGGGTTTATATTGGGCCTAGGGTAGCTTATGGACCAATCTTCACGAAATTTCACAGTGTCATTTCTAGTCTTTTATAACTGTGACGTGCCAACTTTTGCTATGATAGCATTATTAATTACAATTTTAGCCGTACTAAACTGTTTTCCGGGAGAAGGGTTTATATTGGGCCTAGGGCAAATTATGGACCGATCTTCACGACATTTCATAGTGTCATTTCTAGTCCTATAAAAATGTGATGTACTTAATTTTGTTATAATAGCATTAGTTTTTACGGTTTTAGGCGTACTTAACTGTTTTTCGCAAGTAGGGTTTATATGGAGCCTAGGATAAATTATTTACCGATCTTCACGAAATTTCATAGTGTCATTTCAAGTCCTATAAAACTGTGACGTACTAAATGTTGGTATGATAGCATTATTTTTTACGTTCTTAGGCGTACTAAACTGTTTTCCGGACAGATCTTAACGAAATTTTGCATCGTGATTTCTAGTCGAATAAAACGAATTTTTACAAAATCCTTTATCATTCTGTGGATTGTTCCACCAATTATGATAGTTTTTGTAACAAAATTATCACCTTTTTTTGGGTGGTGGGTCCAAATTTTGATTCATAGCTCTGATCATACTGAACCGATTTTGCTCGATTTAAATCCCAAACTGCTTAGGATAACTACAATTGACACCAAGTTTGTTTGTTTCTTTTGAGTTTTTCGAAAGTGAGCGTGTTTTCAACTGACGGTCAGACGAACAGACAGGCGGACATGGCTAAATCGACTTACTTACTCAAGGACCCAGAACATATATACTTTATGGGGTCTGAGATAGATAATACAAAATTTTCACACGGAATGACAAACTTACTATACCCTCTTCACAACTAATTGTGGTGGAGGGTATAATAAAAATATTAAAAGCACAGCAAAAAAAGTGAATAGCAAAAACAACTTTTTGTATGAGTAAAATCAATGAAACAACAATAAAACTAAATAAAAGAAATGCATATATAAAACAGTCTATGCTCAAGAATGCAATGCTGAAATAAATAAAACAAAAGAAAACAATAATAACTACCTAACGGCTAAGCCAATCTTTCGCAAACATTCCCTTTCACCCTCGGTGTTTACAAAAACGGTGGACAGTGACACATTGGTATGAAATGATGCAATGAACTCAAACACAGACTCAACCCTACTAGTAAAAATTTGTACAAATGGGAATGGACAGGTATATAACAGTGCTTAAGCGGGGTCGCAGCCCTACCTCTTAAGCTGTTGCTTCTGCCTAAAAAGTACAATCTTTTAATAGAAAACCTTCACAAAATTGTTTTGCAATTCTGGAGGATGCATCCTCTGAAGCACCAAGCCTCCCCCTATATCTTAGGGAGCTAAACTCAAATGAGCTTATAAAGAGTTTGATCTCGGTGATAGATGAATATTCGTTTACGTAGCTGCAATCAAGCGTGGTAAAACGAGACAAAAATACAAGTTAATCATGAGAATGATTTTCGTAAAATTATTAACAAACTTGAAACACTCAAAAAAAGCTGTTATGCATACCAACTGAAGAGCAGTTAAGGTCTTCAAGTAGTGATTAAGGGAATTGACTTATGTGTGGACCCTGAAGAAATAAAAACAATCCTTGAAGAGAATGTATTAAATATTAAAAATAAGCTGACCGGGTCCGCGTTGCTGGCCCTAAGCAAACATGAGTGTTGTGTTACCACACGATTTAAATTAAGCTTTTAACGAAATTTACGGCCTTTAAATAAAAATCCACGGAATACATATCATAAAGTTTTTTTACAGAATAACTTACATATAGTGTAGATATGGGCTCAATCAAATAAGAAACGCATGTATTTAAGGCAAATTGGAAATTATATTTATTTATTACTTCATCTTAAGGCCAGCCGATAGACAATGCTTTTTCTTTTTTTATTTGGTGTAAAAACGTATAAATTTTTTGGCGTGCCAACTCGGGAGCAAGCGCGGAACATCTTGTGTTATCGAATGATGTAAATAAACCGAAAACTCGGATTTTTGAATGCAACATTTCGAAAGTTTTAAAATTTTGATGTTGTATCATTATTAACATAATTTTATTTTAAATATCTTCGGAACTACATAACCGAATAAAGAGTTTGATATCTCGTTTTGAAAAATATGACAACGGTTTTCAAAAAAAATAAAATAAATAAATATAAATAAATATGATTATGTCATTGGTGGTGCGATATGAAAATTGGAATTTTGCCACGCCCCTCCACCCGCAAACCGAAAAATTAGACTTCACACTGTCCACCCGCCTGAATATTCTGAAGATTCCCTGAAAATTTCATCAAAATCGGCCCAGCCGTTTTGGAGTCCATACGTTACATACATATATACATACATACATACACACATCCTGTTTTATATATATAGATAGACTAACTGACCCGGTCCGCGTTGCTGGCCCTTAGCAAACATTAGTGTTGTATTTCCAGACGATTTTAGTTGGTAAGAACAATATTCAGCTAACTTAAAAAAGTTTTCCCAGTTCCACCGGGAGCGTTTAGAAAAAAATCCCTCCAGTTTTATCTTTCACAGCTTTCATAAGGGTTTCGTATGCCTATCTTTGTTGTCGAATCAACAGTGAAAATTTTGTTCGAACTGATTCCCTTAGGGCTCCGCAAAATCGATGCAACAGTTTTCCGATTTTAGATAAATAGAAAAAGTAGCGTGGTATATTTTTCTTTCGATGAAAACTTAAAATTGATTAATACAAACATTTAAAAGAAATTTTAGTCAAATCGATGGAGCCGTTTTCTGATTTTCGGTAATTCAAAAAAGTGGGCGTAAAAGTGGGCAGGGCAACATTTTCTTCCCGCAAAACCTAAGTTAGACCATGGCGATCATTTTAAAGAAAAAATCGTCCAAATCGGTCAAGCCGTTCTCCAGTTATGCGCTTAATAGAAAAAGTGGGCGTAAAAGTAGGCGTGGTAAATTTGTCTGTCGTTGAAAACTTAAAGTTGATTAATACGAACATTTGAAAGAAAAATTTGTCAACTCGATGGAGCCGTTTTCTGATTTTAGGTAAATCGAAAAAAGTGGGCGGGGCAAAATTTTCTTTCCGTAAAAACCTAAGTTGGACCATGGCGATCATTTTAAAGAAAAACTCGTTCAAATCGGTAAAGCCGTTCTCAAGTTATGGATTTGGTCACGCCCCTCCGCCCCCAGACCGAAAATCAAAAGCAGACTCCACGGTGTCACCCGCCTTAATATTCTGAAGATTCCCTGAAAATTTCATCAAAATCGGCCCAGCCGTTTTGGAGTCCATACGTTACATACACACATACATACATACACACTATTTTATATAGATTTATGAGGAGGTTATCCGGGTAATCCCAGGGAGTTCTGAGAAGTAATGGAATATACCGATTTGTTCGTCTCCAACTTGCCAGCGATTTCACTTTGAATCTTAAAATTCAGTTCGTCGACATCAACGTAGCTAATATAGCACGTTCGCTCAACAAATCATGATTTCTGTAATTTTGTATAATGTTTGAAAACACCTTTCGGATGAGTTCGGACTTGATTCGGTGAACCGGCAGAAATTGAAGTATCCACCGGGATTTTGTCGTTTCCTATGTCCAGCAATTGTTTGGAAAATACGTATCGAGATTGATTGTTTTGCAGCACGACCCGCATTTTCAGAGTCAATTTGAGCTTCCTCACGTGTTTCCACAAAGCAGACGACTTCAAACATGCATTTAATTAATCGGCGGGCGTTGATCGTGGTATCTCTGGAAGTGTTTGCCAAAAATCACCTGCCAACAAATCATCGTACCGGCAAATCGGCTTTGATTGTTTCGTAGTAGGCGTAAAAGTAGGCGTTGTAAATTTTTCTTTCGATGAAAACTTAAAATGCATTGATACGAACATTTGAAAGAAAAATTAGTCAAATCTATGGAGCCGTTTTCGGATTTTAGGTAAATCGTACATAGTGGGCGTAAAAGTGGTCGGGATAAAATTTTCTTGCCGTATAAACCTAAGTTGGAAAGAAAAAATCGTCCAAATCGGTCAAGCCATCCTCAAGTTATGTGCTTAATAGAAAAAGTGGGCGATGGAAACTTAAAATGCATTGATACGAACATTTGAAAGAAAAATTAGTCAAATCAATGAAGCCGTTTTCCGATTTTAGGTAAATCGAAAAAAGTGGGCGTAAAAGTGGGCGGGGAACAATTTTCTTTCCGTATAAACCTAAGTTGGACCATGGCGATCCCTTTAAAGAAAAAATCGTCCAAATCTATCAAGCCATCCTCAAGTTATGTGCTTAATAGAAAAAGTGGGCGTAAAAGTAGGCGTGGTAAATTTTTCTTTCGATGGAAACTTAAAATGCATTGATACGAACATTTGAAAGAAAAATTAGTCAAATCGATGGAGCCGTTTTCTGATTTTAGGTAAATCGAAAAAAGTGGGCGTAAAAGTGGGCGGGGAACAATTTTCTTTCCGTATAAACCTAAGTTGGACCATGGCGATCACTTTAAAGAAAAAATCGTCCAAATCGGTCAAGCCGTCCTCAAGTTATGTGCTTAATAGAAAAAGTGGGCGTAAAAGTGGGCGGGGAACAATTTTATATGCTATAAACCTCACGGAGCCCGAGACCTTTCCAACGAATGCAAAACCGTGGAAATCGGTTCGTGAGTTCTGGAGTTATAGCGTCAGGAAGGAAAACCCGACTTATTTTTATATAATAGATATATGTCTTATATATATAAAACTAGATAGGGAAAAATCCACAACCACTATTTCGAGTGGAGTTAGGGCCCGGCGACTTTAAGCTAAAAAAAAACGAAACGCAGTTTGAAATATATCCCATACAGAAAAATCATGATAGAGGATCCGCACAAAAGAAATGGACCTGTTCAGTGCTTAAACTGCTACTTACCCCCTGTTTGCGTAGTATGTGGTGAATTACATGGTACAGTTCTTTGCGATAAGTCTAAAAAAATGTAGCAACTGTGGTGGTAATCACACTGCCAGTTATAGAGGATGTCCTGTATATATTATAGTCAAGCAGTCGGTTGGACCGAAAACTAACCCCCTCAAATGCAGGTAACAAATCAAGTAAACACTAATGATACTCAGGGTCCGCAGCCTAGCTATAACAGAACCTCTCTGCCAAATAATTTTTTTTTTTTAATTTCCTAAGCTAATCCCGCGAAGCTCTTTGCTTGTCTGCAGGAAAGAAACCAGAGTCTCTGGCGGGAATCGAACCCGCAACCCCGCCGCTGAAAGACTACCTTGCTACCAGCTAGCCTTTGATTAACCTCCAGTTGCAAATTAAAGTCGTTTAGAAAAAACCATGGAAACATTAGTGGAAACAGTAAATAATTCTACGAACACAATAGGTAAAATGATGCAGGATTTTTTTAGAATGCAATCGATGTTATTGCAAGCTGTACTAAACAAGCCATGTTTAAAGATTTGTTTTTGGACCGGCATCCGCCAACATAAAAATGAATTCGAATACATTACAATACAAAAAAAAAACCAATTGATGTCATGATGGTTTCTGAAACTAATTTGACCTCAAGAAATACGTTTAAAATCAATGGTTATACACTATATCATACCAAGAAACTCGAGATAGAGCTTGTGGAGGTTCTGCCATTTTTATAAAAACCCGAGTCAAACACTACTTAATGTGTGGTCATCGTGAAGATTATCTCCAAGCAACGAACATTTGCGTTGAGGAATTAAATAGAAACCTTGTAATTTCATCATGATGGTTTCTGAAACTCATTTGACCTCAAGAAATGCGTTTAAAATAAATGGTTATACACTATATCATACCAAGAAATTCGAGATAGAGCTTGTGGAGGTTCTGCCATTTTTATAAAAACCCGAGTCAAACACTACTTAATGTGTGGTCATCGTGAAGATTATCTCCAAGCAACGAACATTTGCGTTGAGGAATTAAATAGAAACCTTGTAATTTCATCGTCATCCACCCCACCTACATTTTCAATATCAGAAAGCCAATATTATAAATATTTTAAATCATAAGGACCCTGTTTCCTAGCCGCTGGCGATTATAACGCTAAACATACCTTCTGGGGTCTCGACTTTTAATACCAATAATACAATTTCTAAAATGGATTAAAATATGGTAGCGAGCGGACAACCAACATATTGGCCTACTGATCCGCAAACGGTTCCAGATGTCATGGATTTCGGCGTGGTTAAAAACATTCCCATAGAAACGATTTATGTTGAAGCTTCCTTAGAATTATCTTCCGACCACACACCTACAATTGTTACTATAATGAACCCCAATAGAATATAATCTCCGACTGGTTACTTAGCGACGTCAGCTAAACAAATTAATTGGTTAAAGTATAAAAAATATCTCAGTACCCATTAAACAGAAAATATTCCGCTTATTACACCGAAGAATGTAGATCGCTCTATTGTTAATTTTGACAGTTTTCTAAAACAAGCTGTTCAACATTCCAGTACTGTCCCCAAAAAACAAAAAATATTAATATATGTATGTATATTCCACACTTGACTAGCGTCTCTTGTCTGAAAAGAGAAGAGCTCGAAGAGTGTGGCAAATGCACAGATCCCCTCAACTTAGAAACTTAATAAAAGAGTGAACAAAAAGATATTGTAATAACATTCGTTTATCTTATTATATTTTTAAAATAAATGAACACTTTTTTATTTTATTTATTTTATAATTGAAATTATTCTTTTATTAACCGAACAACCGCTTGTGCGAATGTTCTCTTTTGATATATATATATATATATATATATATATTAATAATTAAAACAATTATGACTATTGTTTTTGAGTCTTTATTAAAAACTGAACCTTAAAATCTAACTTAATTCAACTGGAACTTTAAAATTAACAATAGGAATTGTTGGCGAGAAAGAACAAATGTGCACAATAAACAAATTTACTTGTTGCCGCTTCATGCTGTAACAGTAGAAGTTTGTTTATTAAAATTATTATTAAATGTAAAATTGCAATAAAAGAAATGCGCTGACGTTTGCGGCTGCTGATTTGTGGGAACGGAAGTTATACAAGCTTACATGTATGTGATTATATTGAATGCTTCCACCAGTATTGCCAGTGGAATTTCGAGAAAGATACATTTTAGTTTCCAAAAAGATACACGTTTTCCTAAAAAGATACATTTAAAAAAAAAATTTAAGTCCAATTTCAACGTTTAACATTTATTAACATTACATTTTTATTTCATACTCCAGGGCTGCCGGATTTGACGATTTATCGTCATTTTGACGATTTTTGTTCCGAAATTAGCAAATTGTCGATTTGCTGATTTTTTTTCTTAAAAGTGACGATTTTTTCCGTCTCCAAAGTCTGAATAAAACATTTTCTGACAATTTCGTTTTTTAATCTTGGAATATTTAACTGTCAAACCTCAACAAGAGCGGAAGGCGGGACGTTTTCTTTCGCTTAGCTTTTACGCTGATATGCCATACCAAAGTAAGAGCGTCAACGTTGTGTCACGAACACCTTTTTTGTTTAATAAAACCCACAAATTATAACTAAAAATAGCGATAAAAACTTTAGATCGACCAAAAAATAGCTAAGTTGCCATTTTTAATTAGCGATAGCGGGAGACTTTACTATTAAATGAACTGTCAAAATCGGGTTTTACAATTGCAAAGCGTGCCGCTTATGTTTAGGTACGGCTGTAATATGCAAGTACAGTCAAAGCCCGGTATAACGAATACGCAGTTTAACGAATATCCGATATAACGAATGGCCAAATATTTTCATTGACTACCTTATATAGCGAATGGCAAAAAAATAGTCCCGATTTAACGAATGACAAAGCAAAATACAAAAAAATCGTTACAGAACCGTTAGATTTTTGTGTTCATTTTTGGCTTCTTTGCTTTGTATTTAAAGAACACGTGTGATGCGTTGCCTTTTTCGTTAATGTTTCAGTTATTTTGTTAAGTTTATTGTGAAACCTAGATGCAAAATCTAAAATAATCTTAGTAATATCCGAAAAGTGTGGAATACCAAAATGTTCAATATGTACCTTAAAAAAGAACGAACATAAAATTGTGAAAAATTTAAAAATTACAAACAATGGGATAAAAATAACAGATTTCTTAAGAAATGAATAGTAAATGAAATGTAAAAATAAACCTATGTTCATAGCATCCAAAAAAAAGTATGTATGTTTTATATGCACCTATGAACATTTATGATTTTTAATGAAATTACATATTAGAAATAAAAAAAATCTTAAATAAACATTAAAAAATCAATTAAAGTTTTATGTCTACATCAAATTATAAATACAATTAAATTTTGATGTTTTTCAAATTATGTACCACCGTTTTTATAAAATTTTAAGGTAAAAAATTACTGATCGATATAACGAATATCTCGGTATAACGAAAGGTCTGAACATTAAATCATTCGTTAAACCGGGCTTTGACTGTATTAAGAAAATCTTTGATTATTTTCTTTTGTCAATACATCATCGAATGAACCTTTTACGACTCTCTGTATATATCATATTTCCAACAATTATACGGCGAGCATTTCAAGACTTGTAAGACAATATCTACATAAGTCTCAAATGATTCTTGACACGAAAATCTCGTTAGATTATCTTAACCCACGTCTTAAACGATTCCCACAACGATTTTAGAAGCTTCTTTCGCTGTGCCATTTAACAAATTGTTTATTTGTTAAAAAACCAAATTTTAAGTTGTCCGATTTTTTCGAAACGATAAAGACGATTTTTTATTTTTTCTCAGGAAACTGAAGATTTCCTCACAAATTTATCTGGCAGCCCTGATGGTATCATATAAATTCATTTTTATAGTTATTTAAGTCATAAATATTAGAAATGTCATAAAAAAAAATAATCAAACATTAATTTTAATTTTAAATTAATTATCTAAAACTATCTTTGGATGTTATCGAAACTAATTCATTTTTCGAAAAATTAATATACGAGGCAAGTCGTTAATACTAAGATTATATTAAAAAGTTCATATAAATTTCCTGAAAATAAAAGATTTTCATATTTCCTCCGAACAACTTCGCACTACACAGAAAAAATTATTTTTCCAATTCAAACAAAAAATTTGTAGAATCAAACAATTTTTTGTCTAAAATCGGTCCTACAAACAAATTCGCATATTCAAACAATTTATTTGCATTTTGTTTATTGAAAAAAAACGCCGAATCAAACAAAAAGTTTACTGAAATTCATATAAATTTCAAACAAATAATTTTGCTGAATCAAACAAAAAAGGTTTTGGCACAAGCAATGACGCGCACACAAGCAATCACTGTTGGCGAAGATGAAGCAGAGCAGAGCGGCCGGCTGGCTTTGAGACACATTTTTTTGTTGGAATAATTTTTGAACGAAGTCATATTTATACTCACAGTGTTTTTCTTCATCACTCACTGTTGCTTTATCCTTTCCTTTGCTAATGAAGAAGTAATGTAACCAAAAACGGCGGCAGACCGACTCGATATGTTCTCCGCCATCATTCTATTTTTGTATTTGATGTATTTAAACAAACTATTTGAACAATTTTAAAAAGGGGTTTTGTTTTTTTTTACCAACTTTGAAACCAACCAAAAATTTATTTTGTTTCTTATAATGTGTTTTTTCTGTTGTTTAAAAAAATGAAACGTTTTTTTTACCTGCTATTGATTTTGTTGTTTTTTTTACTACAAACATTATTGCTGTACTTTTTTAAAGCGTCCAAAAATAGACTGCATGTGTTTTTTGTTGTAGTTCTTATATTTCACATAAAGAAGTGTTGCTTAAGGTGCTATCAGACGGGATGTATTTTACATATGTACTGTCACTTTTCTTACGCATATGTAATTCCGTATGTATGTCAAAATTTCCATTTTACATACGATTCATAATTTTTGCTATCACACCTGCTTATGTTTTTCCTTATGACATAACCTATAAATGTAAACAAAAGCTGACTATTGCTTACGTTTCAAAACAAACCAGCTGTTTTGTTTATGTTTGCCACAGGAAAATAGAGCGTGTTCTAATCGAAAAAGTTACATATGTATTTCCACATGTATTTTACACATGCAAAGTTTCATATGTATCACACGATGTGTACAACTTTTACAGATGGAAAATTTGACAGTACATATGTAAAATACATCCCGTCTGATAGCACCTTTACAATCAATAAAAAAATGCAAAAAGACGACACCATTAAAGAGCGTTAAATATTTCATACAAAATTATGAAAACTTCAAACCAATAGTGCGCTTATTAAATTTTTGAAGAGTTGTCCACATTTTTGTTGGTTAAATAAAAATCAAACAAAAATATTGATTGAATCAGTTAAAAAATTTGTAGAAATCAAAAAAATTTTCAAACAAGCGTTTGTTTGAAAATAATTCGGCAATAATTTTTTCTGTGTACTTGTATTTCTCGATTTAGGTGAATCGTATGATGAAACATCCTTACTGTTTTCTTTCGCCATTTTGAAAGCTGCTATTTTATAAGTATTGATATGGTTACGATGATCAGTCTTAGTAAGTTTTAGTACATTTTGCATACAGATTAAAAAGATACGAAAAATGTATCGTATCGAACAAACAGCAACAGCTTTTGCTCAATTTCGTATGCATAAAAATGAGTTCAAACCAATTGCAATTACTTGAGCAAAGGGAGATCAAACGTCTAATTGTTATTGAAGTGCAAACATGTCGTCAAATGAAAGTGAAGTAGAATCAAATAATAATAATACTCATCGCTTTGATTTGTGGGTTTTTTAATTTTTATATGAGTACAATCAATCACTCCAATTGCAAATGGAAAGCAATAATTTGCTTGCCATTTCATTTGAGCATCTTTTATTTCATGTGCATCTTTCGGGAATTGTATCCACTCGCTTGCTTTGGCCGATATAAGTTTCGCAACTTCCGTAATAGTTCGCGGCACAGTTGATTGATAAATTCCAATATCTGTGGCTATACCATTTTGGAATCCAGGTTCTGCACAAAATCTTAAATACAGTCGAATTTTATTAATGTTGGTGAGGGCCCTACCACGTGTTTCTTCTGACTCCTCAAAAAAATAATTAGCCAATAAGCAGATGATGCTATCATCAAATCTGATGCTACTATCATCAAACCTTTTACGCTGTTGATAACATTTTGTATTTCTTTGTGGTACAAAATATTGAGCCATGATTCCTTTTTAGTGTACGCGAGTCAACTATAAGGCAGGCTCAACAAAATTTGAGCAAGAGCTCACAAAAGAAAGCAAAAGCTTGTTTTTATGCATATGAAAATGAGCAAAAGCTCATCTAACTTAGTTCAAACTGAGCCAGACGAGATCAAACGTGAGCAGTGAGATAAAGCAAATACATTAAATTTTATTATGCATACGACAAGCACCTTTTACTCAGAAAATCGAGTCCGAGCTCAAGCTCACGTTTTATGCATAAAACCCAATAATACACTAGTACTTAGGCATTTATTCTATACTAGCATTTAACCCGCTACTTCGTTAGCGTCTCCTTTTTCTTCGTGGACATATTTTTATGCCAAAGTTTATTTTCAAAAAAGTACCAGGCACCTGTCCCCCTATTTTTTTTAACGAACAACAATAAGTGTTAAATTTTTTGGATCTCTTTAATTTTGGATTTTTTTTGGTAAGCGGAATCGATTTGGCGAGAGGACAACCTTCGGTCCAAAAGTCAGCTTTTTAGCTTCAAGAGTTTAGGATGTGCGATGATGAATCCGTCAGTTACTTTACAAATTTATATTATATAGAGATGGAGAAAAATGTTGAGAAAACAGTAACAAAATTAGGAACGATTTTCACACCTTAAACGTTTGAATTTCAAAAAAGGGGCAAACCTGTTTTGTATTTTTTAGATAAGCTAAAAATGTGATACAATATTTATTTACCCTTTTACACCCCAAAAAGGTCTTCCTTCAAAAAAGTACCAGACACCTCTCCGTTTATTTTTTTTAATGAACAATAATTAGTATTAAATTTTTTGTATCTCTTTTTGTTTAGGAAATATACGGTTAGCGAATTGCTGATGTTTTTTATCTCTTTTAGTTTAGGAGGTATGAGGTTCGCGGGATCGATATACATAGGTACAATTTTCACCCCTGAAACGTTCGAATTTCGAAAAAGTACCAAATTGGCATTTTTATTTTTTAGATAAGTACCAAATGTTATTTAATTTTTATTTCTATACGTATTGGCTTAAAAGCTAGATTTACTACCTAAAACGACCGAATTTCGTTAAAGTACCAGACACCAATTTGCTTTTTTATTTAATGCACAAAAATAAATATTAAATTAAAAAAATTACCAGTTTATTTAAAAAAAAATCCCTCTTACAGATTCTCATTCACTCGGGAGCTTGCATGTTTAATTTTATGTTTCTAGATCCAATAAATACGGATATATAAAAGGTACCAGTTAAAGAACAAAATAGTACCAAAAGCCCTATTACAGATTTTCATTCACTCAGGACCTTGCATGTTTAATTTTATGTTTCTAGGTCCAATACTAACGGAAATTCAAAAAGTACCAGTTAAAGAACAAAGAAGTACCAAAAACTTCCCTCTTATATATTCTTATCCACTTAGGGCATTGCATCTTGAATTTTATGTTTCTAAGTCCAATAATAACGGATATTCAAAAAGTACCAGTTTAATAACTAAAAAGTACCTATAAGCGCTTTTAGAGATTCTCATTCACTCAGGACCATGCACGTTTAATTTTATTTTCATTAGACCAACATTAGCGAAAATTTAAAAAAAGGACCAGTTAAAAAACGAAAAAGCACCAAAAAGATCTCTCTAACAGATTGTCATTCACTCAAGACCTTCCATGTTTAATTGCATGTTTCTGGGTCCAATACTAACGGAAATTCAAAAAGTACCAGCTAACGAATAAAAAAGTACCAATAAGATCCCGCTTAAAGATTCTCATTTACACAGTATCGTGCATGTTTAATTTTATGTTTCTAGGTCCAATACTGACGGAAATTCAAAAAGTACCAGTAAATGAACAAAAAAGTACCAAAAACTTTCCTCTTAGATTCTTATCCACCCAGGACCTTGCATGTTTAATTTTATCTGTCTATGTCCAATACCAACGGAAATTCAAAAAGTACCAGTCCAAGATTAAAAAAGTACCAAAAAGTTCACTCTTATAGATTCTCATCTATCCAGGGCATTGCATATTGAATTGTATGTTTCTAGGTCCAATACTAACAGAAATTCAAAAAGTACCAGTTAATGAACAAAAAAGTACCAAAAAGTTCCCTCTTATAGATTTTCATCCATTCAGGACATTGCATGTTTAATTTTATTTTTATAGGTCCAATACTAACGGAAATTCAAAAAGTACCATTTTATGAACAGAAAAGTACAAAAAACTTCCCCTTATGGATTCTTAACCACTCAGGACATTTCATTTTGAATTTTATGTTTCTAAGTCCAATATTAACGTAAATTCAAAAAGTACCAGTTAATGAACAAAAAAGTACCAAAAAGTTCCCTCTTATAGATTCTCATCCATTCGGGACATTGCATGTTTAATTTTATTTTTATAGGTCCAATACTAACGGAAATTCAAAAAGTACCATTTTATGAACAGAAAAGTACAAAAAACTTCCCCTTATGGATTCTTAACCACTCAGGACATTTCATTTTGAATTTTATGTTTCTAAGTCCAATATTAACGTAAATTCAAAAAGTACCAGTTAATGAACAAAAAAGTACCAAAAAGTTCCCTCTTATAGATTCTCATCCATCCAGGGCATTGCATATTGAATTGTATGTTTCTAGGTCCAATACTACCAGAAATTCAAAAAGTACCAGTTAATGAACAAAAAGTTCCCTCTTATAGATTTTCATCCATTCAGGACATTGCATGTTTAATTTTATTTTTACTAACGGAAATTCAAAAAGTACCATTTTATGAACAGAAAAGTACCAAAAACTTCCCCTTATGGATTCTTAACCACTGAGGACATTTCATTTTGAATTTTATGTTTCTAAGTCCAATATTAACGTAAATTCAAAAAGTACCAGTTAATGAACAAAAAAGTACCAAAAAGTTCCCTCTTATAGATTCTCATCCATTCGGGACATTGCATGTTTAATTTTATTTTTATAGGTCCAATACTAACGGAAATTCAAAAAGTACCAGTTAATTAACAGAAAAGTACCAAAAACTGCCCCTTATGGATTCTTATCCATTCCGGACATTGCATGATGAATCTTATGTTTTTAGGTCCAACATAAACGATAATTTAAAAAATACCAGTTGTAGAACCAAAAAGTTAAGTAAAATATCAAATTTCTCGTATTTCCCCTTTTTGGTACTATTTTCCCCCCATTAAAGTATAAAAAATTTCAGTATAATAATGGCAGCCCATAATTTAGTACGAATATTTCAATAAATGGAGAAAAATGTTTTTTAAAAAAAGTACCAAAAATAGTTACGATTTGTACCCCTTAAATGTTCGAATTTCGAAAAAGTACCAAATTTAAATTCGTATATTTTTGTTAGGTTTCGAATGTGGTATTAACTTTGTTTCTATGTTTATTGGTTCAAAAGATAGATGGGGTGTCAAAAAAGTACTAAAATTCAGATATTACCCGTTTACTCCCAAATAGGGACGAATTTCAAAAAAGTACCAGACACCTGTCCGCTTATTTTTCTAAAGAACAACGATAGGTATTAAATTTTTTTTGTATCTCCTTTAGTTTTGGAGATATAAGGTTACCGAATTTTCCCGTTTTTACCCTTTTTTACCCCCTAAACATTCGAATTTCCAAAAATCCCGTCTTAGTGGATCGATTTGGGGAGTGACCAATCTCTGGTCCAAATTTCAAGTGTCTAGCTTCAGGCGTTTAGGCTGTGCGATGATGAATCAGTGAGTCAGTCAGTCAGTCAGTCAGTCAGTAACGTTACAATTTTATATATATAGATAGATTTATGAAACTTTGTTCAATGCCACTTACAATAATTTTAAGACATTGCTGGGAATGAGCTTTTCAGCATAATCCCAACAATGATTTTGGTGGGTGTGGACATTGTTGCTTCAACAGAGTATGAAGCTCGTGTTACATACAGAAGGTATGATAACAACGACTTGTCAAACACACTACACCTCCCTTTTTCGGAAAAGAATAATCAATACGAATAATTGATTATTCTTTTATATAAGTTAAAGCATAACACATTGCAACTGCCATACACGAGCCGCAACGTCAGCATTAACATTCCAGCGGTGTCTTATTACGCATGCCGAGAACAAGTAAATAGAATTGTTCCCACAGTATCAAGCAAGCGCGTGGACTACGTCATCATTTTATTATTTAGATTAATACCTGTTAAGTTATGTGTTAATAATTTAGTTTTTAGTTTGGTTTTTTGGTTGAATAAAATAAGACGTATTGCTAAAAGCAATACGCAACCTTTTTTTAAAAAATTAAATTAACTTGATTTTTATTAATTGGCGCCCGAGCAGGGACCCCTTTTCGTGTCCTTACAAAGATTTTTGCCTGAGCCGATAGGCAAGTAAGGACAAAGGGGTTTAACCGAAAAAAAAGGATCAAAGCCAACTCAACTTTTAGAGTGAGGAAACGGTGCGCCCTAGTAAACGAACGCGTTAAACAGGAGGTGATCACGGGATTGCCAGCGGCCTCGCTTTAGGATTAAAAAAAAATATAGAAATAAAATCGAAGAAATTGTGAATTAAAAATAGTGTTAAGAAAAAAAGGAATTTGTAAAACATAACAAGTTGCATCCAAGAAAAAATAGAAATAAAATTGAAGATATTGTGAATAAAAAATAGTGTTAAGAAAAAAAAAGAATTTGTAAAACATAACAAATTGCATCCAAGAAGAAATAGAAATAAAATTAAAAAAATTATGAATTAAAAATAGTGTTAAGAAAATAAAAGGAGTTTGTGAAATATTAACTAATTGTATCCAAAGGAAAAATACGGATTTAGAATTGAATTGAAGTTGTTAATTAAGGAAATTATAAGGAATTTGTGAGTGAAAGTTATAATGTTAAGCAAAAGAATAAGAAATAGTATAAAATTTAATTTGCATACCTAAGAAAAATTTCTAAGAAAATTGAAATTAATAATCTATGAAAAATTGTAAAAAGTTTTTAATAATTGAAGAGAGAAAAATCGTGAATATTTGTTATGAAAAAATTATGAGAAAGAATACGAGTAAATTGTGAAAATTTTAAAATTTGCAAACCTAAGAAAGATTCCTAAGAAAATTTTAAGGAAATAAAAAATAGTAAAAAAGTGTAATAATTGATGAGGAAAAATCGTGTGCAAAAGAAATTGTGATTTATAAAAGATTTTCTAAGAATATTTGATAGATCTTGAAACACCAATAGAAAAGCAGATTGTTCAACGGCACGTGAGAATTATAATGTTAAGGTAAGTGACAGACGTGAAAAATTTTGATTGCTACTTATTGAAACATAGAAAAAAGATAAAGAAATATTCAGTGTTAATTCCCCTTAAATCATTCCTATTTTAATCTGAACAAGGGTAAAAATAAAATCAATAATGCCTGGCGACAGTATTGAGGGCATAACAGAAAGACTAAGTAGATCTCTTACCATGAGCCAATCGCAGAGGCCTAACACTAGTTCTAATGGCCTCTCACAAGCTCAGAAGGACGAGATTAGGGCTTTAATTACAGATTTCCTCAGACAAGATACACCGGATGAAGGTGGTGACCAACCGATAGGAACCATCCGAGTTGAGGAATTAGAAAAAATCCCCGATATAGTTAGATCCCTAAGGGAATTCTCAGGGAAAGCTGGTGAGTTCGGATCATGGCGTAAATCCGTAGAGAGGGTACTTGAACTTTTTGATGGTATCAAAGGTACTGGACGATATTACGCTATACTCCATACGATACGAACAAAGATTGTCGGAGAGGCAGATACTGCCCTCGACTCCTACAGAACGCCATTGGACTGAATAAAAATAAGGAAGTGCCTAATGATGCACTACTCGGACAGGCGAGACATCGGGACACTAGAATACCAAATGACTACTATGCGCCAGGGCCACAGAACAATAACAGAATTTTACCAAGCGGTATACCAGCACCTTTCCTTGATTTTGGACAAGATAGCTTGCCTTGACTTGAAAGTAGTCTTGCCTCGATGACCAACGCCTATAGAGATAAAGCGCTCGATACGTTCATCAGAGGCCTCCGGGGAGATTTACCAAGACTATTGAGCGTTAAAGAACCCACATCCCTTCCACAGGCATTACACATCTGCCTAAAACTGGACAATATGGCATATCGAATGCAACATGCCCATGGGCAAATACATAGACCAAATACTCGCGGTTATAATCAACATTCTCAGGCATTTGCTAGAAATACATTTTACCCCGAACTTGCTCACGTGGGAGGCCAAAGCAGGCCACCTTTACCACCACGAGCCCCGCCGAGGCCAAGCGATAGAACAAATTTTCAATATCCAACACCAAGGCCAATTGATAGATCATATTTTCAATATACACCACGTCACCAATATTACCTAAATGGACATCGGAGGCTACAATCACACGCCCCAAATCAGCAACAATATCCCCAAAACCAAGAACCAATGGATGTCGACCGTTCCATTCAAACTAGACAAATTGATTATGCGAATAGGCCACCTGCTCCCCAGGGCTACAAAAGGCCACATGCAGGAAGTTATCAAGGACCGGTAAATAAGGCCCAGCGGAACTTTCATTTAAAAACCGGAAATACATCAAATCAAGAAGTGAACAAAGCAGAGGATCCGAAGTGTAACTTTGAGGCTGAAGCACCAGAAGGAGCCGTCGGAGGTACGCAAAATATTGACGAATATGTTGATTTTGTTAGCAATGAATACGTAGATGAGTGGACACACCAATTTGCAGGAACTTCAGACACACTTGTGGATGACTATGCAAATGAAGACTTAAACGCAGACCTTAATTTTTTTTGGTTAAACAGTTCCTCGCTGCCATATTTCAAGAGGAAAACGAGGAACGGTGAAATATTAAAGATTCTTTTAGATACTGGAAGCAATAATTATTATATTAAATCAGAACTAGTAAAAAATCCCATACAAAACAAAGACTTTTTTTGTGCAAAAGCAATATCGGGCAGTGTTTCAATTACTCATCATACCCTTTTAAAGCTATTTGGTGATTCAGTCGACCCTATTAAATTCTATCTTTTACCCGGATTGCGAACTTTTGACGCAATACTAGGCAACGATACACTAAAAAAACTCTCTGCTCTCATTCATATAGCCAGAAATTTCTTTACACTTGAGAATGGTATGAAGATACCAATACTTCAATATGAGTCTCAGAACGTTCATAATTTGGAGGTAAGAGTTGGACATCTCTCAGAACCCCAGGCAATGTCTTTAATGCAAATAATAGGATCCTTTAAAAACCTCTTCGCAGATCCCGACGAAAAATTAACTTATACGACGAAAGTAATGGGGGAAATTCGTACTACCGTAGATCAACCTGTCTATACGCGAAGCTATCCCTACCCCATGGGCCTTAAAAATGTTGTCGAAGAAGAAGTGGACAAACTACTTAAAGATGGGATGATAAGGCCCTCCCGATCTCCTTATAACTCACCCATTTGGGTCGTGCCCAAAAATATGGATGCGTCGGGAAAGAGAAAGTACAGGGTCGTAGTAACCACGGCAGATAAATACCCTATACCAGAGATCACGGAAGCATTGGCGCATCTAGGGGGCAACAAATTTTTCATGGTAGTTGACTTGAAAAGCGGATTCCATCAAATTCCGTTAAAGGAATAATATATAGAAAAGACAGCCTTCTCCGTGAATAACGGGAAATACGAATTCACCAGGCTGCCATTTGGACTCAAAAATGCTCCTGCTATATTCCAAAGAGCATTGGATGACATCCTCAGAAAATTTATCGGTAAGATCTGTTATGTTTATATCGACGATATAATCATATTTAGTAAGGATGAAGAGTCACATTATGGTCACTTACGAGAAATCTTTAGCACTCTGGCAGCAGCGAATATGAGGGTACAACTGGACAAATGTAAGTTCCTAGAAAAGGAGGTCGAATTTCTTGGATTTAAGGTATCTGAACACGGAATAAGCACAATTAAAGAAAGAGTGGATGCGATAGTGAATGTTCCATATCCCACGACTTTGCGTCAGCTAAGATCATTTCTAGGGCTATGCAATTATTATCGAAGATTCATGAAGGGGTACGCTGACATAGCTAAGCCTTTAACGGATATGCTTAGAAGCCCAAATGGCTCAATTTCTAGATCTGAATCAAGCAAAGTAAAAATTACGCTTGGGTGCAAAGAAATGAAGGCGATGGATTCCTTGAAAAATGTTTTATTGTCTCCAGAGATCATGCTTTCGTATCCAGACTATGGGAAAGAGTTTCAGTTTAGTCAAGAGGACAGACCGATTGCATTTATTTCCAGAGTTCTCTCAGAGACAGAGGAAAACTACGCGACGAATGAACGGGAGATGCTTGCAATTGTGTGGGCACTTGATACGTTCAGGTATTATTTGTACGGAACGGCCAAAATCGTTATCTTTACGGACCATCAGCCCCTCACATATGCCTTGAGTAACAAGAATAGTAACGTCAAAATGAAAAGGTGGAAAGCTATTCTCGAGGAATATAACTACGAAATAAAATATAAACCGGGGAAATCAAACGTAGTAGCTGACGCTCTCTTTAGAGCAATAGTTACAAATGTAAATTCCCTGACAGGTACTGTGCATAGTCATGAGTCGTCAGCAAAAGATTTGATACCTAGCGTTGAAGGGCCTATAAACGCATTTAAAAACCAGATCTTTTTTAATATTGGGGAGGAAACATCTTATCAATTCCAAATCATATTCCCGGGGTATCATAGACACACCATTGTCGAGAGAGAATACAACCCGGACAATTTGCTTATGTTTTTAAAAAGATACTTAAACCCTTCCGTCAATAATGGTGTAAAAACTCAAGAATTTATAATGGGAAAAATACAGGAAATCTATAGACTTCATTTCCGAAACTATAAGGTTCGTTTCACGCAAAAAATGGTAGAAGATGTAATCTCTGAGAATGATCAGGAAAATGCAGTGGAAAACAAACAGCAGATTTTAGAAAAGTGGTATTTTCCGAGCATGTTTTCTAAAATTAAACGGCTAGTGAAACTGTGCTCTATATGTAAGATTAATAAGTATGATAGACATCCGAACAACCCAAAGTTAAATGAGACACCTATACCGTCATACCCAGGACAAGTGGTCCATATCGACATTTTTTCCGAAGGTGGTTAGTTGGTAATGACAGCTTTGGATAAGTTTTCGAAGTATGCCCAAGTGAAGTTGCTAAATGGGAAATCTATCGAAGATGTTAGGAAACCTCTAAGGGATATCTTATTTTTCTTTGGTGTTCCCAAGACAGTTGTAATCGACAACGAGAAATCATTAAACTCAGCCACTATTCTTTTCATGATGAGGGATGAATTGAATATTGATGTTTTTACCACCCCGCCCTACAGAAGTGAAGCTAATGGACAAGTCGAGAGATTCCACTCGACTCTGGCGGAATTGCTAAGATGTCTAAAGGCGGAGGGAGTGTGCAGGAATTTTGAGGAACTTCTTGAAAAAGCTGCAAACGAATACAACCATTCTATACACTCGACGGTAGGAAAAAAAACTGTTGATTTGTTCTTCGGAAGAACCGTCGATTTCTCTCCGGGAAGCTATGACAGGACTAGACAAACAAACATGGAAAGAATACAAGAAAAACAAAAACGGAACTTAGAATACCACAATAGGAAAAAACAAGATCGAAAAGAATACATTCCCGTACAGACAATATATGTAAGAATTAACAAAAGATTAGGGACAAAGTTATCCGATAGGTTTAAAGAAGAAATAGTAAAGGAAAATAGGAATTCCACTGTAGTCACAGAGAGTGGTAGAATTGTTCACAAAAAGCATATTAGGAATTTATTTATTATTACTATTTTATTTTTCAGACTATTAATATTGGTAGCACTTTGTGCAGGCGAAATACAAATTTTAGATTATTCCAATTCTAAATTAGTCGCATTACATTCTGGCCTGGCAAAGGTTCAGACTGGAAATTTTAAAATTATCCATACCATTGATCTCCAAAGTTATGAAAATCTCATTAGCGAAATTGAAAGCAACCTTGTTCAGAATGTCACCCATAATCATCCTCTAATGCCATACCTTGAATATACCATATCTCAAATAAAATCCTTCATATCCCGATTAAAACCAAGAATAAAGTCTAAACACTCACTGGATTTCCTCGGTACTGCATGGAAGTGGATCGCAGGAAGTCCAGATCATCAAGATTTTGAGATCATTGAGAAAAAAAATAAATAACGTTTTGGAAAACAATAGCAATCAGATAAAAATAAATCGTCTGTCACTAAAGAAAATTAAAGCTCTCACAAAGGCCACTAACGAAATAATAAAAATATTACAATTAGAGCAAGATTTGCATAACGAAAAAATTTTAGATTGGAAATATAAGTTAGAACTTTTAAAAGAAGATATTTCAAACATTGAATTTGCAATCCATTTGGCTAAAGTAAACATTGTCAATTCTTTTATCCTTTCACCTTTCGAAATTAATACTTTAAATGATATTTTTAGTAAAAGCAATATACCATTTTCAAGTACCGATGAATTATTACACTTTGCAGAAATTAAAATTGCCATCGAAGGCTTCAATATACTTTATATTCTAAGTATTCCTACTACAAAAACTGAAAATTTTAATATGTTGCTTATAAAAGCTGTAAAAAGAAATGAAATTGTAACTAGACTAGATAATGAACATGTACTTAATTGTAAAAACATTATTTATGGCCTAAAGAAGAAATGTAAGACGTACAATGGGATATCAATATGCAGTCCAGAAACCTACGAAGACATCTCAGATTCACCCTGTATTCCTAAACTCTTAGCAAGTCAAACATCAAAATGGACCACCACGAACAACCAGCACATTGACTCGATAGAAGTAATAGAAGACGGCATTTTGTTCCTAAATCAATTTAGTGGACAAATTGATGTGGACAACTCAACCCTCTGGCTCAATGGCTCATATGTTATCCACCATTATAATTCAACAATACAAATTAACAATAAGACTTACTCGTCCAAGCAAATCACCACCACAAAATCTCTCCCTGCCTTAATACAACCTATGAAAACAGATGTAAAGGAAAAAACACCATCTTTGGAGTTTATAAATGATATTAACCTAAAAAACACTATGTCAATTCGTAAGCTGAACTCGATGAATCAAATTAGCATATCATTGAACTTGATCATGATGGCAATTCTTTTGATAGTTGGATGCTTCATGATGACAAAGCTCAGAAACAAATTAAAAAATGTAAAATCCACGAATTACCTTTTTGTTAATGTTCCATTCGAGGACGCATGGAACTTTAAGGGGGAGGAGTTAAAGCATAACACATTGCAACTGCCATACACGAGCCGCAACGTCAGCACTAACATTCCAGCGGTGTCTTATTACGCATGCCGAGAACAAGTAAATAGAATTGTTCCCACAGTATCAAGCAAGCGCGTGGACATCGTCAGCATTTTATTATTTAGATTAATACCTGTTAAGTTATGTGTTAATAATTTAGTTTTTAGTTTGGTTTTTTGGTTGAATAAAACAAGACGTATTGCTAAAAGCAATACGCAACCTTTTTTTAAAAAATAAAATTAACTTGATTTTTATTAATTTATATTATAAAATTTTGGATACAGATGGTTTTTTTACTTTCTTCCAGTTTTTTTTAATATAATTATTAAATATATTAGAACGAAACTTTATGTTTTCCTCAATCAAAGTGTTTTTTACAAGAAACTGAGAAAAAAAGTGTAAATTTAAATGCCGTGGGCGTGGCAATTGGCCAAATAAAAATTTTGTGCATATTGTATCCACCAGGGCCTGGCCAGGCCCTGGCATATTATAAATGAACTGCAGTAAATAAAATCAAAATGAAACGTTTCAAAAAGCATATGCAACACATAAGAGTTCTTTCTTTACTTTTTTTTCGAAGAATTATTCTATTTCCCAACAAAATGTTCCTGCTATAGCCATAAAACTTTATACATATAAAAGTTGTCCCAGCTAGTGCTGGGAAACTATCAATAGTCTTAAACTATCGAAAATATCGAAAGAATAACTATCAATATCGATATTATTATTATTTAAAATACAGTTATGAAGACTAGAGTGGACCATCAATGCAGGGAAAATTTAAAAAGTTATCTGTTTCATAAAGGAGACCAGTTCATATGGTCCCCATACGAAAAATTAAATTTTCTCGAAAACCAACTCTAGAACAGACGGACGGACAGCCAGACGGACATGAAGTCTAAAGGTACGTTCAGACTGATGAAATATTTGAAAGCAAACATCAAATATTTCAGTAACGTAGTCTGAACACAAAATATTTTTGACTGTCAAATAAAATAACAGCTGATTTTGAGCAAATAAAAGTAATTGCCGGCAAACAAATATTTGTCCAATGTGAACATAGTGTGAACACAAAAAATCAAATATTTTAGTAGTTTTTGAGCAAACATTTATTTGATATTACAAAAAAATTGTAAGAGCAAACAACGACAAATAATTTTAGCAATGTTACCTATCGAAGCAATTTTTCTTGTAAGTTTTCGGATTATTTACAGTATTAAAGATTTTTTATAGTTATTAGACTTTGCTATCATGCCGCTATTGGCAAATTTTTGCGAATTTCCGCTAATTAAGCAATTTTTATAGAATTTTTGCCATTCCTTATTGTTTAAGGCACTTTTAATAAATTTGATGGTTTTGTTTGAAATGTTAAAATTGTTCGAGAATTTTAGCTATTTTTGCAAATTTTTTTTTTTTATTTGTTTTCTTCGACATTTTGTATTTTTTAACCGATTAAGCGATTTCAAATAAATTTTAGGGTTTGTTTCCAAGTTTGCAAATTTCGGGAATTTTAACCATGTTCGTGATAGAAGCAATTTCTTTCTGTGATTCTTTGCCGATTTAACGACATTTAATAACTATTAAGCTTTGCTATCATGCCGCTATTAGCAAACTTTTGCAAATTTCCGCTAATTTGGCAATATTTACCGAATTTTTGG
Source organism: Pollenia angustigena (assembly GCA_930367215.1). NCBI lineage: Eukaryota > Metazoa > Arthropoda > Insecta > Diptera > Polleniidae > Pollenia > Pollenia angustigena. Next base: position 1,517,903 of record OV884061.1, read on the forward strand.
CATTCCTTATACTTTTAGGGACTTTTAATAAATTTTATGGCTTGTTTGAAATTTTAAAAATTTTCGCGAATTTTCTTTATTTTGCAAAAAACATTTTTTTGTTACTATTTTCCGAAAATTTGTTTTTTTAAACGATTTCAAATAAATTTTAGGGTTTGTTTTCAAGCTTGCAATTTTTCGCGAATTTTAGCCATGCTCGTGAAGAAGCGATTTTTACAGCTCTAACGATTTTGAATAACTAATTTCAAAAGATTTTGTTATTTGTGCTTAATTCCCAGTTTTTATTCTTGATAAAAACACTTGAAATTTATTGTTGATGGGATAAGCTATTCCTATGCATTTCACTGGTTGCTTAGGCCAGATCATCAGGAAACTTCATCCATAAAGATTTTAGACAAACTAAAGATATTAAACCAAATAAAACTGTTAAACGTATAAGACTTATAGCAACAGTTTTACTTGTAACAATATCAAAGCTTGAACAAAATACATCAACAATAAAAAAGTGGGTTTATCTCGTCTTACACTCCCCACTACAATTAGTTGAAATTCACTCAACATTAATTGTAGTTGTAAGTAGGTTAAGAAAAACAAAATAAAAAACAAACAACAACTTACAAAAGATGTTGTCAATTAAGTGTTTTTTTAGGCCGTGCACTTGCCCGTTTATTATCAAAAAGTAATTTCAATTTTTGGGAATAAAAAATTTTGTAGTGGGGAGTGTAAGACGAGATAAACCCACTTTTTTATTGTTGATGTATTTTGTTCAAGCTTTGATATTGTTACAAGTAAAACTGTTGCTATAAGTCTTATACGTTTAACAGTTTTATTTGGTTTAATATCTTTAGTTTGTCTAAAATCTTTATGGATGAAGTTTCCTGATGATCTGGCCTAAGCAACCAGTGAAATGCATAGGAATAGCTTATCCCATCAACAATAAATTTCAAGTGTTTTTATCAAGAATAAAAACTGGGAATTAAGCACAAATAACAAAATCTTTTGAAATTAAAAAATTTTTTATTCCCAAAAATTGAAATTACTTTTTGATAATAAACGGGCAAGTGCACGGCCTAAAAAAACACTTAATTGACAACATCTTTTGTAAGTTGTTGTTTGTTTTTTATTTTGTTTTTCTTAACCTACTTACAACTACAATTAATGTTGAGAGAATTTCAACTAATTGTAGTGGGGAGTGTAAGACGAGATAAACCCACTTTTTTATTGTTGATGTATTTTGTTCAAGCTTTGATATTGTTACAAGTAAAACTGTTGCTATAAGTCTTATACGTTTAACAGTTTTATTTGGTTTAATATCTTTAGTTTGTCTAAAATCTTTATGGATGAAGTTTCCTGATGATCTGGCCTAAGCAACCAGTGAAATGCATAGGAATAGCTTATCCCATCAACAATAAATTTCAAGTGTTTTTATCAAGAATAAAAACTGGGAATTAAGCACAAATAACAAAATCTTTTGAAATTAAAATTTTTTATTCCCAAAAATTGAAATTACTTTTTGATGATTTTGAATAACTATTAGGCTTTGCTATAATACCGCTATTAGCAAATTTCCGCTAATTTGGCAATTTTTACTATTTGTGAAATATATTTTAATTTTTTAACACTTTCATTAAATAATTATTTGATGCAAATATTTACCTAAGTGTGAACGCATGGCAAACATGATTTCATTTATTTTATTTGACACTATTTGCCAACTGTTTTTACAAACAAAAATTGTCAAATATTTGAGCTAAGAGTGAACATTAAACAAAATATTTTTTTGTTTCACACAGTTTGAAGCAAATATTAGAACAAATATTTTTGTCAAATATTTCGTTAGTCTGAACGTACCTTAAGATTAAAATACGGAATTGGATTGGATTTTATCCTAATTGATTCCGTTTTTTAATCTTGGACTCATGTCCGTCTGGCTGTCCGTCCGTCTGTTATAGAGTGGGTTTGCGAGAAAATTAAATTTTTCGTATGGGGACCATATGAAGGGTTGGAGATAGAGGATTAGTTTGTTCTAGAGAAATATTGGGAATACAAAAATAATGGGGGTTGCTCATACATTTTATATCTCTAGGGGTGACACCTCAGTAGTTACGGGCTTTTTTCTCTCCATTTAGCCCGAATTTTATTCTCACAGATTTCAATGTGCGTGCGGCACGGCAATGTTCAACCGATCAAGCTCATATTTTTACCAAATTTTTTTACCCTTACCTAACACAAAACTGGTCTCCTTTTTTGGAAAATCAAAAAAAAATTATTTTGGACCACTCGTTCATTGTTTTGTCCTATGCTTGCAATTGCATTTGGATTTGCATTTTTTTTTACAACATGACAAAAATATTTGACATTTCAGTCCCTACATAAACATGTACAAATTTCGACTTAAAGGCCTTTAATTAGCAGTAAAAAGCACAGCTAAGCAATCCATACCACCTGCCATTCTTGTTGTTTGTATCACTGATGGGATTTGTGGTACAATTGTACCAAATTTGGTACAATCGAAACTTAATTGGTACACTGGTACAATGCATCCTTTTTTGGTACAATTAAAATAAAATACCCACGTAGTTTTATCATTTTTTTTTCAGGTGGATTAACTCACTTTTCTTCTCAATAAAAAAATTGTATTAACATATCTCCAGCTCTGACCAGAACTACCAAAAATTGCATTATTGTTAATTTGTGTTTATGATGTAATACTAACATATGAAGTACATACATACATAAGTATATTCCTGTAGGAAGCCTGAAATCAAGTACAGTCCAATCCCGATAATTCGTACTCCGATAAATCGTAATTTCCGATAATTCGTAATAAACTATCGGTCCCTTAAAAAAAATCTCGTTAATTCGTAAAATTTCCATACATTTTGATCCCCTCGCTAATTCTTAATTTTTTTTTTTTTCAAATAAAATCTTCTTTACTTCTTATAAATCGTAATTGTTTGCTAACTACCACTTATAATTCGTAATACAAACAACAGAAACATGGAAAGAATGATTTTTTGTTTACCGCTATTTTACTTTGCCTGAGTTTTTGCTTTTGCTTGTGTGTGTGTTTATTTTCTTAAGATCAGTTTGTTACATGAATAATTTTTATATATTTTATTATTAACAATTGTTTTTTATGTTCTTTTTTTATCGTTTTAGTAAATAAATTGAAAAACCCCACTAATTCGTATTTATTTTATTTTAACCCCGTTAAAAGGAAACCCCTACAATTCGTAAAAAATGGCCGGTCCCTTGCGGTTACGAATCATCGGGATTCTACTGTATATCCAAATCGCCACTTTTGTTTTTGTCTACAATTTTGTCTGCCTTTGACAAGAAAAGTGAAATTTTTGTAATTCTTTTTTATTTTGTATTCCCCCACCTCAATAGTGGATATGGTATCATGCATTTGTGCTGATGGGTGTAACACTAAAAAATATCACTGCCTGAGTAGCAGGTTGCAATTTTGAAGGTAATTTGATGAAATTTTGTACATTGCTTTTAATTCAAAAGGACGAAACCTACAACAAATGGTGATAATCGGTTCGTAGCTTCACATAGCCACCATACAAATTTCTTTCTGGAATAGTGTTTGTGCCTATAAACCCTCTTGTTATTTTGGTATTTAGATTTTGGGCAATTTGGGCAAATCTTATTTTATTGCAATTGAAATCATCTTTCCAAATTTTACCGATTCGAAGGACAATATTTTTTATACAACTCTCGGAAAGCTTTTAATTCCACAACTTCATAATAAATGTTGGTATTGACCAGTGTTGCTAGTGGCTAGATTTAGCCATTTTTCACCCTGTTTAGCCATTAAAAAATGAGTTTAGCCATTAGCCATTTTTTTAGCCATTTTTCAACTTGTTTAGCCATAACATTTTTTTGCCGTTTTTTTTAAAAGAATAATTTTTATTTTATTTTTATCACAACTTTTACACACGTTGAAAATCGCTATAAACTATGACGCTGAAACATCTTTCAAAATAAAGGAACAGTGTTCCACTATTAAATTTATAAAATGCATCAACACAAACATCGCTGTTCCTTTCTGGTTGCAAGTATTTCAATAAAGGGCGGTCCCAAAATTGTTTTAGAAATTTCAGAATTGACTATAAAGTTAATGTCACTTCCATGGTCTAATGCTGAACTAGAGAGGGTGTCTAGCCAAGTAAACATCGTTAAAAGTAATTTGAGAAATAGGTTACATTAAGCAACCGTTAATTCGATTTTATCAATTAGGTAAATATTTTTACCATAACAATACAATATTTATACCACCACCACAATAGTGGAGAGGGTTCTATGCGTTTGTGCTGATGTCTATAACACCTTAAAATATTGGTCCTTAGCCCACCTTTACGTATACCGATTAACTCGGAATCACTTTCTGAGTCGAATTAACGATGTTTGTCCGGCTGGCTGGCTGTCCATGTAAACCTTGTGCGCAAAATACAGGTCGCAATTTTGAGATTATTTGATAAAATTTGGTACAACGGTCTAATGTGGTGTAGAGTATCATAAAGTCGAGTTTAACCGACTATACTTTCTTACTTGTTTTTTATTGTAGATCTGGACTCAAAAGGTTGGGTAAATGTTGTCCTGATTATGATTTACCTTCAAATTATTTAAAACTTATGGTTATTTGAAACTAATGAGCAGGGTTTTTTTCCGGGATTTCCCGTCCCGGGAATTCCCGGGAATTTCACTTATTATATTTCCCGTTTTCCCGGGATTTTTGTTGCGGGATCCCGGGAAATAAAAAGTTCTTCATAGTTTCAGAAAACAGCTATTTTTACTCTGAAATTTAGTTTTCTTTTCTCTAAAAATTAGCATCTGTGGATGGGTTGTCGATTAGATCAATTATAAGAAATGTGTACAAACGTAAATCAATGTCTCCTGCGGCAATAAATCTATTAAAAGCAGAATGGGCAGTGCAACAGTTGATAATTAATAAATTTAGTGAAGTGATGAATTGATAAAGAACATAAATTCAAAATAAGATGCAGGCAGTAAATTCTCATTGACCATGGACAAGTCTTAAAAATAGGATATACATAAACATATCGCTCCGTTATTGCAACATAGTCGTATCTACAAAAAAAAAAAAAAAATCGAGCTTGGTAATATATCCGGGAAGTGCGGGGAAACCGAAATAAAAAAAAAATAATGAAACTCGTGTAAGTTACTAAAACATACAATTTGAAAAACACATTGTCCTAAAGATTACAGATGGACCTAATGAAAAGAAATAGTATGTAAGAAGTAGTCCCGATGATGCTATTTTTTGCATCAACCTTGACATCAGAAGCATGCAACAACGATGCACTTTTAATTATTTGTCCAACCTCGGTAAAAAAGTAAACGAAATTTTTCGGAAACATGGTAATCAGTAAACAAAATCAGAAATATACTCTTTGGCGACTCACTAAACGCTTTGAGTGTGTCAGAAAGTAATTTCCTACGCCGTTAAAAAATGTTAATATATTTATTAAAATATTTTATATATTTTATGATTTTACTTTTTGATCTCATATCTTGAGTACCTCAATTGTTATGTTTATTTTATCTTAAACTAGATCATCATAATACGGAATTTACTTATAATAGCCAAAGGTAATAATAATTCAAGTTCCGCTTTCAATCTTCAATTAATTTTTGTAGTATTTAAGCATTTATTTTACTTACTTTGTAAACAAGTTCCCTCACGTTTGTTTATAAAAGTTTTTTTCATTAATAAAACCAAGTTTACTTTGTATTATTTGTATGGAGCGGGATCCCGGGATCCCGGGAAATTTAAAAAATTTTCCCGCTTTCCCGGGAATCGAAAAACTCCGGGAAAAAAAAACTCTACTAATGAGTGATTTCTATGAGATGAACAAAAACGACATCGAATTTTTCGATGATTTAATTTTTTAATATTAATTTACATTTATTCTTATTAACCGAATTGATCTTAACTCACAATTTTATCGTAAACAACTTTAAATGAATTTGTTATTGAATTTTTATGTGTTTTTATTTAAAAAACCTTTTAGCCATTCTTTAGCCCATTTTTAGCCATTTTTTTCCGTAAATTTAGCCATTTTTGGTCACCAAGTTTTGGCAACACTGGTATTGACATACAAATTGGCTATACTATAAGATAGCAACCGTATCATCAATAATGTTGTGCTGGTGGAACCAATATTAAACATAGGACCCATATAAGCGCCCTTCCTAAAATCACTTAAGGGAAAGAAAATCTCTGATATATGAAGATATCTAAAAAATATTCAAACAAAGAACTTTCACATTGATGGTCCATGATTGCCCATGGATCCCAAATAGAGGTTTATATTCAGTGGAGTGGCGTATCAAATGGTCGGGCTTGACCGACCATAGTTTTTTACTTGTTTTGTTTTTAATTTTATTGAATAAAAAGTGTTATGAATTACCATGTGTGCTTCTTTATTTTATAGCGAAGTTTTGGTACAATTTTGCCATTGAGACGGTACAATTTAAGAATTGTCAGATCCCAACAGTGATTTGTATACATTGCTGTAATTCAGCGCGAATTAATAATAGCAAGTAAACATTTGCGGCAAAAACTGTGTGTGTATAGCTGCTGTAAGATGTCTTCATACCTGTATTTTAAATACTAAAAATATCGATATTTATATTTTTCCTATCGATATTTTCGATATTTTCAGACTATCGATAATATCGATAGTCTATCGATAGTTTCCCAGCACTAATATACGCACAGTTTTTGCCGCAAGTTTTTACTTGCTATTATTAATTCGCGCAGAATTAGAGCAATGAATACAAACAAAAAGAGAGGTATTTGGTATGGATTGCTTAGCTGTGCTTTTTTACTACTAACTTAAGTCCTTTATGCCGAAATTTGTATATGTTTACATATGGACTAAAATGTCAAATAGTTTTATGATGTTGTAAAAAAAAAAACAAATAAAAATGCAATTGCAATTGCGAGCATAGGATAAAACAATGAACGACCATTAGAGGAAAAGACCGCTAGACTGATTACCTTTTGGGTTGAGAATCAAATCCAATTTAGAACATTATCTAAAACTACAATGAAATATCTTATAGCCACTATTACTTTGGTTTCTTCAGAAAGGTGCTTATCAGCATCACAATTTTTAAAAACAGTCATCTAAAATATAAACGATACATACATACATACGTCTCATACGTTCAATAAAGTGATAAAAACAACGAACTGTAGCCTGATAAAAAACAAGTTAACGTTTTTCTACTTAAGGACAAACATTGCTATATCGATTGTTATATCGATATAGCAATAGTGAAATTTGAACTATCGATAAATATCGATAGTAGAAAATATCGATAGTATCCCAGCACTTTTCCGAGCCAGGTCCAGGGGTTCGTTAGTGTGAGTTTTTCAATAGCCACAAAAAGCTCCATATAAAATACAATGCGTCCCAGCCAGGCCCTGGGGTTCGTTTGCGTAAAATCATTTTGGTGTTTGCTTAAGCGTTAAAGTAGGGGGCTATGTTGTCTAGTTCCTATGGCTTTATACATTCCCTTCCCTCTTTTTTTTTGAAGAATGTGAAAGAAGGAATTTATCAGTTCCATTTTCAAATGGTAATGAGTGATAAAAGGGATAAAAAAAAGTTTTCTTGTAAGTGACACATAAATACGTAAAGAAATTTTAATTATAAGCCCGACAATTTTTAATATTAAATATTATATACACAATAAACAAATTAATATTTGCTTTGTATAAAAGAAAACCATAGAATTTGTTAACTCTAATTTTACTCATTATAATTATATATTATTATGTAGGTAGAATTAAAAGGTTAAAAAAATATGTACGTTTAAATGTATACATGTAACATTTTCAAATTGTAAACAAATACGCAAGGTTAAATTAATGAAATTTATATAATATACTCAAAATGAATAAAAAAACACGTTTATAATAAAATAAAATAATTATTTTGAGTGTTTTAATAGAAAATTTAAACAGATATTGTGCAGAAAAAAAAACTTATCTAACTAAAGGCCCTAACCTAGTTATTATGCTCCAAATCGAGCGGAGGATTAACAAAAAAATTAAAGTGTATGCCCAAAACATACGAGGAAAAATAAAATAATTATTCAAATTAATTAAAAATAATTTATGCTTCATAATCAGAATATTAACCCTTAATTCAATAAAATATTATTAGTTCACTATTAGTGAATAAAAATACATAAAAAACTGTTTTTGGACGTGCTAACTGAGAGACGACATATTTCAAGGGGAAAATTCTCCATTATGGAGTCTTTTGATTACGTCTTATGGATTGTGTTAGTGCCCATCAATGTGACATTGTTTAAGATGTCAATTTCTTTTACTGTGAAGGGACCTTAGTAGACCGCATCCAGTTTGTGTCCTGCTCAGCTATGGGCAAATGCAAAATTAAAATGCAAAAAGAGCGAACGATGTGTATACATACCAGTGTTGAAAAATTCAGTACTTTGGTACTTTTTTCAGTACTTTTTTATATTAAAAATACCGCAGTACCCCCGCGTTGTTTTCAGTACATTTTTATCCTTTGAGCTTTTTAAGTGCTGGTTCACACTCTTCAAGTTTTAGCCGTCGAGTCTTGAGCTTTTAGGAGAGAAGGGAAAGAGAATGCCATTTCTTTTCCTTTCTATTTTTTGATTTTCCATCTAGCATCGTCGGTGTGACACATACAAACACATTTTCACTTAAACTACCACAATGCTTGATGAGTAGTGTATTTGGGCTTTTAAGCGGCTCAAGGCGAATTCAACTACAGGTGGTGTCGGAACTACAACAATCCAAAACCAACAGAAACAACATAGGGGGTTTTGCATTGCATTGTTAGTGTGTACTGCTCGAAATGTCAACCATTCTAAGCAAAATACTAACAAATCAAAACAAATAGGGGCGAACTGTCAAAATCAGAAGGCGTTTCGACACCACCTGTAGTTAATTCGCCTTGAAGCGGCTCATACATTGCAATATAACAGTTCAATTTTATCGCCAATGTGTTTGTGAAATTCGAAGGTGGCACAATATATTGGCAGGAATCAAAATCAGAAAAGAAGTGCCATATACTGTGAAATGTGTTGGAAACAATGTACTATGTTGTTTTGCTTGAAAGGTTTTTTAATAAGAGTTGCGCCATATTTAAATTAAAACCCTTGGGCCACTTATTGAAAATATAGGGCAATAAAGAAATAATATGGCGAATAACATATACAATAATATTGGGGCGCTTGACGCTTATGTATAACAGAAATATTATTTACATGTGCACCTCAAATATTTATACTGTTTGCTATTAAATACTTAGATAAATAAATTCCAATAAAATAATTTTTGTTCATTTTATTTTGATAAATTATTGTTTTATTTTTTTTTTTAGCAAAAAGTACCATTTGGTGGGAAAAATACTCTTTTAGTTGAAGTTCAGTACCATTTCAAAATTTCAATTTTGCAACACTGATACATACACAAAAAACAAAGAGCAAAAGAGCATAAAACCAACAAATGCAAACGTAAACAAACCAATACAATGCCACACATGCAAAGCTTTCAATATAGTGGTGTCCATACTTGGTCCTGCTTCATTGCGGACTAGAACAGAGTCATTAACATAGAGTGTGGTTGGATATGAATTTTTATTGGAGAACTTCTGTCTTAGTAGTTTAGCATTTTCATTGAGACTAGCGGCTAGACGTTGTACTACTTGGAGTCTGAATTTGAATTCCTTTTCATATGCATCAACGTTATATAGTGGTTCTATGCTATTAGTATTGGTAAAATCTAGCTCTCTAGGGGCTGTAGCTGTAGATGGAGTTGTGTTATAACAATATACAAACAAAGTTAACCAATTATCTTAAACATTTTTCATTTTTCGAATTTATTCTATGAGCTAAATTTCAGTTATGTATTTTATAAAGCTTTTTTGTAATAGTTCTATTCCTTCAATTTTTCAGAAATGACTTTATACACTACCAGACTATTATATTGTATTTTCTTTTTACATTTTACCTTAGCCTTCCTTTGGAAAGCAATGAGGTATATTGAATGTTCAGGAAAATTTACAATTATTAGACACCAGCAGAATGTAATGCATTTTCTGGCCCGCTACGGCCTTCGTCAGCATTCTTTGTGTCTCACTGGATAGTGTTACTTTATAAATTGAATGTATTTAACTCAACTATTTTAACAAATAGAAACTGGGAATTATTTCCTTCCGAAGGTTACTTTATATTATATTCAACATTTTTCATTTATCGAATTTATTCTATGAGCTAAATTTCAGTTATGTATTTTATAAAGCTTTTTTGTAATAGTTATATTCCTTCAATTTTTCACAAATTACTTTATACACTACAAGACTATTATATTGTATTTTCTTTTTACATTTTACCTTAGCCTTCCTTTGGAAAGCAATGAGGTATATTGAATGTTCAGAAAAATTTACAATTATTAGACACCAGCAGAATGTAATGCATTTTCTGGTCCGCTACGGCCTTCGTCAGCATTCTTTGTGTCTCACTGGATAGTGTTACTTTATAAATTGAATGTATTTAACTCAACTATGTTAACAAATAGAAACTGGGAATTATTTCCTTCCGAAGGTTACTTTATATTATATTCAACATTTTTCATTTTTCGAATTTATTCTATGAGCTAAATTTCAGTTATGTATTTTATAAAGATTTTTTGTAATAGTTCTATTCCTTCAATTTTTCAGAAATGACTTTATACACTACCAGACTATTATATTGTATTTTCTTTTTACATTTTACCTTAGCCTTCCTTTGGAAAGCAATGAGGTATATTGAATGTTCAGAAAAATTTACAATTATTAGACACCAGCAGAATGTAATGCATTTTCTGGTCCGCTACGGCCTTCGTCAGCATTCTTTGTGTCTCACTGGATAGTGTTACTTTATAAATTGAATGTATTTAACTCAACTATGTTAACAAATAGAAACTGGGAATTATTTCCTTCCGAAGGTTACTTTATATTATATTCAACATTTTTCATTTTTCGAATTTATTCTATGAGCTAAATTTCAGTTATGTATTTTATAAAGCTTTTTTGTAATAGTTCTATTCCTTCAATTTTTCAGAAATGACTTTATACACTACCAGACTTATATTGTATTTTCTTTTAAGATTTTACCTTAGCCTTCCTTTGGAAAGCAATGAGATATATTGAATGCTCAGAAAAATTTACAATTATTACACACCAGCAGAATGTAATGCATTTTCTGGCCCGCTACGGTCTTCGTCAGCATTCTTTGTGTCTCACTGGATAGTGTTACTTTATAAATTGAATGTATTTAACTCAACTATTTTAACGAAAAGAAACTGGGAATTATTTCCTACCGAAGGTTACTTTATATTATATTCAACATTTTTCATTTTTCGAATTTATTCTATGAGCTAAATTTCAGTTATGTATTTTATAAAGCTTTTTTGTAATAGTTCTATTCCTTCAATTTTTCAGAAATGACTTTATACACTACAAGACTATTATATTGTATTTTCTTTTTACATTTTACCTTAGCCTTCCTTTGGAAAGCAATGAGATATATTGAATGTTCAGAAAAATTTACAATTATTAGACACCAGCAGAATGTAATGCATTTTCTGGCCCGCTACGGCCTTCGTCAGCATCCTTTGTGTCTCACTGGATAGTGTTACTTTATAAATTGAATGTATTTAACTCAACTATTTTAACAAATAGAATCTGGGAATTATTTCCTTCCGAAGGTTACTTTATATTATATTCAACATTTTTCATTTTTCGAAATTATTCTATGAGCTAAATTTCAGTTATGTATTTTATAAAGCTTTTTTGTAATAGTTCTATTCCTTCAATTTTTCAGAAATTACTTTATACACTACCAGACTATTATATTGTATTTTCTTTTTACATTTTACCTTAGCCTTCCTTTGGAAAGCAATGAGGTATATTGAATGTTCAGAAAAATTTACAATTATTAGACACCAGCAGAATGTAATGCATTTTCTGGCCCGCTACGGCCTTCGTCAGCATTCTTTGTGTCTCACTGGATAGTGTTACTTTGTAAATTGAATGTATTTAACTCAACTATTTTAACAAATAGAAACTGGGAATTATTTCCTTCCGAAGGTTACTTTATATTATATTCAACATTTTTCATTTTTCGAATTTATTCTATGAGCTAAATTTCAGTTATGTATTTTATAAAGCTTTTTTGCAATAGTTCTATTCCTTCAATTTTTCAGAAATGACTTTATACACTACCAGACTATTATATTGTATTTTCTTTTTACATTTTACCTTAGCCTTCCTTTGGAAAGCAATGAGATATATTGAATGTTCAGAAAAATTTACAATTATTAGACACCAGCAGAATGTAATGCATTTTCTGGTCCGCTACGGCCTTCGTCAGCATTCTTTGTGTCTCACTGGATAGTGTTACTTTATAAATTGAATGTATTTAACTCAACTATGTTAACAAATAGAAACTGGGAATTATTTCCTTCCGAAGGTTACTTTATATTATATTCAACATTTTTCATTTTTCGAATTTATTCTATGAGCTAAATTTCAGTTATGTATTTTATAAAGCTTTTTTGTAATAGTTCTATTCCTTCAATTTTTCAGAAATGACTTTATACACTACCAGACTATTATATTGTATTTTCTTTTTACATTTTACCTTAGCCTTCCTTTGGAAAGCAATGAGGTATATTGAATGTTCAGAAAAATTTACAATTATTAGACACCAGCAGAATGTAATGCATTTTCTGGTCCGCTACGGCCTTCGTCAGCATTCTTTGTGTCTCACTGGATAGTGTTACTTTATAAATTGAATGTATTTAACTCAACTATGTTAACAAATAGAAACTGGGAATTATTTCCTTCCGAAGGTTACTTTATATTATATTCAACATTTTTCATTTTTCGAATTTATTCTATGAGCTAAATTTCAGTTATGTATTTTATAAAGCTTTTTTGTAATAGTTCTATTCCTTCAATTTTTCAGAAATGACCTTATACACTACCAGACTATGATATTGTATTTTCTTTTTACATTTTACCTTAGCCTTCCTTTGGAAAGCAATGAGGTATATTGAATGTTCAGAAAAATTTACAATTATTAGACACCAGCAGAATGTAATGCATTTTCTGGTCCGCTACGGCCTTCGTCAGCATTCTTTGTGCCTCACTGGATAGTGTTACTTTATAAATTGAATGTATTTAACTCAACTATGTTAACAAATAGAAACTGGGAATTATTTCCTTCCGAAGGTTACTTTATATTATATTCAACATTTTTCATTTTTCGAATTTATTCTATGAGCTAAATTTCAGTTATGTATTTTATAAAGCTTTTTTGTAATAGTTCTATTCCTTCAATTTTTCAGAAATGACTTTATACACTACAAGACTATTATATTGTATTTTCTTTTTACATTTTACCTTAGCCTTCCTTTGGAAAGCAATGAGATATATTGAATGTTCAGAAAAATTTACAATTATTAGACACCAGCAGAATGTAATGCATTTTCTGGCCCGCTACGGCCTTCGTCAGCATCCTTTGTGTCTCACTGGATAGTGTTACTTTATAAATTGAATGTATTTAACTCAACTATTTTAACAAATAGAATCTGGGAATTATTTCCTTCCGAAGGTTACTTTATATTATATTCAACATTTTTCATTTTTCGAAATTATTCTATGAGCTAAATTTCAGTTATGTATTTTATAAAGCTTTTTTGTAATAGTTCTATTCCTTCAATTTTTCAGAAATTACTTTATACACTACCAGACTATTATATTGTATTTTCTTTTTACATTTTACCTTAGCCTTCCTTTGGAAAGCAATGAGGTATATTGAATGTTCAGAAAAATTTACAATTATTAGACACCAGCAGAATGTAATGCATTTTCTGGCCCGCTACGGCCTTCGTCAGCATTCTTTGTGTCTCACTGGATAGTGTTACTTTGTAAATTGAATGTATTTAACTCAACTATTTTAACAAATAGAAACTGGGAATTATTTCCTTCCGAAGGTTACTTTATATTATATTCAACATTTTTCATTTTTCGAATTTATTCTATGAGCTAAATTTCAGTTATGTATTTTATAAAGCTTTTTTGCAATAGTTCTATTCCTTCAATTTTTCAGAAATGACTTTATACACTACCAGACTATTATATTGTATTTTCTTTTTACATTTTACCTTAGCCTTCCTTTGGAAAGCAATGAGGTATATTGAATGTTCAGAAAAATTTACAATTATTAGACACCAGCAGAATGTAATGCATTTTCTGGTCCGCTACGGCCTTCGTCAGCATTCTTTGTGTCTCACTGGATAGTGTTACTTTATAAATTGAATGTATTTAACTCAACTATGTTAACAAATAGAAACTGGGAATTATTTCCTTCCGAAGGTTACTTTATATTATATTCAACATTTTTCATTTTTCGAATTTATTCTATGAGCTAAATTTCAGTTATGTATTTTATAAAGCTTTTTTGTAATAGTTCTATTCCTTCAATTTTTCAGAAATGACTTTATACACTACCAGACTATTATATTGTATTTTCTTTTTACATTTTACCTTAGCCTTCCTTTGGAAAGCAATGAGGTATATTGAATGTTCAGAAAAATTTACAATTATTAGACACCAGCAGAATGTAATGCATTTTCTGGTCCGCTACGGCCTTCGTCAGCATTCTTTGTGTCTCACTGGATAGTGTTACTTTATAAATTGAATGTATTTAACTCAACTATGTTAACAAATAGAAACTGGGAATTATTTCCTTCCGAAGGTTACTTTATATTATATTCAACATTTTTCATTTTTCGAATTTATTCTATGAGCTAAATTTCAGTTATGTATTTTATAAAGCTTTTTTGTAATAGTTCTATTCCTTCAATTTTTCAGAAATGACCTTATACACTACCAGACTATGATATTGTATTTTCTTTTTACATTTTACCTTAGCCTTCCTTTGGAAAGCAATGAGGTATATTGAATGTTCAGAAAAATTTACAATTATTAGACACCAGCAGAATGTAATGCATTTTCTGGTCCGCTACGGCCTTCGTCAGCATTCTTTGTGCCTCACTGGATAGTGTTACTTTATAAATTGAATGTATTTAACTCAACTATGTTAACAAATAGAAACTGGGAATTATTTCCTTCCGAAGGTTACTTTATATTATATTCAACATTTTTCATTTTTCGAATTTATTCTATGAGCTAAATTTCAGTTATGTATTTTATAAAGATTTTTTGTAATAGTTCTATTCCTTCAATTTTTCAGAAATGACTTTATACACTACCAGACTATTATATTGTATTTTCTTTTTACATTTTACCTTAGCCTTCCTTTGGAAAGCAATGAGGTATATTGAATGTTCAGAAAAATTTACAATTATTAGACACCAGCAGAATGTAATGCATTTTCTGGCCCGCTACGGCCTTCGTCAGCATTCTTTGTGTCTCACTGGATAGTGTTACTTTGTAAATTGAATGTATTTAACTCAACTATTTTAACAAATAGAAACTGGGAATTATTTCCTTCCGAAGGTTACTTTATATTATATTCAACATTTTTCATTTTTCGAATTTATTCTATGAGCTAAATTTCAGTTATGTATTTTATAAAGCTTTTTTGCAATAGTTCTATTCCTTCAATTTTTCAGAAATGACTTTATACACTACCAGACTATTATATTGTATTTTCTTTTTACATTTTACCTTAGCCTTCCTTTGGAAAGCAATGAGGTATATTGAATGTTCAGAAAAATTTACAATTATTAGACACCAGCAGAATGTAATGCATTTTCTGGTCCGCTACGGCCTTCGTCAGCATTCTTTGTGTCTCACTGGATAGTGTTACTTTATAAATTGAATGTATTTAACTCAACTATGTTAACAAATAGAAACTGGGAATTATTTCCTTCCGAAGGTTACTTTATATTATATTCAACATTTTTCATTTTTCGAATTTATTCTATGAGCTAAATTTCAGTTATGTATTTTATAAAGCTTTTTTGTAATAGTTCTATTCCTTCAATTTTTCAGAAATGACTTTATACACTACCAGACTATTATATTGTATTTTCTTTTTACATTTTACCTTAGCCTTCCTTTGGAAAGCAATGAGGTATATTGAATGTTCAGAAAAATTTACAATTATTAGACACCAGCAGAATGTAATGCATTTTCTGGTCCGCTACGGCCTTCGTCAGCATTCTTTGTGTCTCACTGGATAGTGTTACTTTATAAATTGAATGTATTTAACTCAACTATGTTAACAAATAGAAACTGGGAATTATTTCCTTCCGAAGGTTACTTTATATTATATTCAACATTTTTCATTTTTCGAATTTATTCTATGAGCTAAATTTCAGTTATGTATTTTATAAAGCTTTTTTGTAATAGTTCTATTCCTTCAATTTTTCAGAAATGACCTTATACACTACCAGACTATGATATTGTATTTTCTTTTTACATTTTACCTTAGCCTTCCTTTGGAAAGCAATGAGGTATATTGAATGTTCAGAAAAATTTACAATTATTAGACACCAGCAGAATGTAATGCATTTTCTGGTCCGCTACGGCCTTCGTCAGCATTCTTTGTGCCTCACTGGATAGTGTTACTTTATAAATTGAATGTATTTAACTCAACTATGTTAACAAATAGAAACTGGGAATTATTTCCTTCCGAAGGTTACTTTATATTATATTCAACATTTTTCATTTTTCGAATTTATTCTATGAGCTAAATTTCAGTTATGTATTTTATAAAGATTTTTTGTAATAGTTCTATTCCTTCAATTTTTCAGAAATGACTTTATACACTACCAGACTATTATATTGTATTTTCTTTTTACATTTTACCTTAGCCTTCCTTTGGAAAGCAATGAGGTATATTGAATGTTCAGAAAAATTTACAATTATTAGACACCAGCAGAATGTAATGCATTTTCTGGTCCGCTACGGCCTTCGTCAGCATTCTTTGTGTCTCACTGGATAGTGTTACTTTATAAATTGAATGTATTTAACTCAACTATGTTAACAAATAGAAACTGGGAATTATTTCCTTCCGAAGGTTACTTTATATTATATTCAACATTTTTCATTTTTCGAATTTATTCTATGAGCTAAATTTCAGTTATGTATTTTATAAAGCTTTTTTGTAATAGTTCTATTCCTTCAATTTTTCAGAAATGACTTTATACACTACCAGACTATTATATTGTATTTTCTTTTTACATTTTACCTTAGCCTTCCTTTGGAAAGCAATGAGGTATATTGAATGTTCAGAAAAATTTACAATTATTAGACACCAGCAGAATGTAATGCATTTTCTGGTCCGCTACGGCCTTCGTCAGCATTCTTTGTGTCTCACTGGATAGTGTTACTTTATAAATTGAATGTATTTAACTCAACTATGTTAACAAATAGAAACTGGGAATTATTTCCTTCCGAAGGTTACTTTATATTATATTCAACATTTTTCATTTTTCGAATTTATTCTATGAGCTAAATTTCAGTTATGTATTTTATAAAGCTTTTTTGTAATAGTTCTATTCCTTCAATTTTTCAGAAATGACTTTATACACTACCAGACTATTATATTGTATTTTCTTTTTACATTTTACCTTAGCCTTCCTTTGGAAAGCAATGAGGTATATTGAATGTTCAGAAAAATTTACAATTATTAGACACCAGCAGAATGTAATGCATTTTCGTCAGCATTCTTTGTGTCTCACTGGATAGTGTTACTTTATAAATTGAATGTATTTAACTCAACTATTTTAACAAATAGAAACTGGGAATTATTTCCTACCGAAGGTTACTTTATATTATATTCAACATTTTTCATTTTTCGAATTTAATCTATGAGCTAAATTTCAGTTATGTATTTTATAAAGCTTTTTTGTAATAGTTCTATTCCTTCAATTTTTCAGAAATTACTTTATACACTACCAGACTATTATATTGTATTTTCTTTTTACATTTTACCTTAGCCTTCCTTTGGAAAGCAATGAGGTATATTGAATGTTCAGAAAAATTTACAATTATTAGACACCAGCAGAATGTAATGCATTTTCTGGCCCGCTACGGCCTTCGTCAGCATTCTTTGTGTCTCACTGGATAGTGTTACTTTGTAAATTGAATGTATTTAACTCAACTATTTTAACAAATAGAAACTGGGAATTATTTCCTTCCGAAGGTTACTTTATATTATATTCAACATTTTTCATTTTTCGAATTTATTCTATGAGCTAAATTTCAGTTATGTATTTTATAAAGCTTTTTTGCAATAGTTCTATTCCTTCAATTTTTCAGAAATGACTTTATACACTACCAGACTATTATGTTGTATTTTCTTTTTACATTTTACCTTAGCCTTCCTTTGGAAAGCAATGAGGTATATTGAATGTTCAGAAAAATTTACAATTATTAGACACCAGCAGAATGTAATGCATTTTCTGGTCCGCTACGGCCTTCGTCAGCATTCTTTGTGCCTCACTGGATAGTGTTACTTTATAAATTGAATGTATTTAACTCAACTATGTTAACAAATAGAAACTGGGAATTATTTCCTTCCGAAGGTTACTTTATATTATATTCAACATTTTTCATTTTTCGAATTTATTCTATGAGCTAAATTTCAGTTATGTATTTTATAAAGATTTTTTGTAATAGTTCTATTCCTTCAATTTTTCAGAAATGACTTTATACACTACCAGACTATTATATTGTATTTTCTTTTTACATTTTACCTTAGCCTTCCTTTGGAAAGCAATGAGGTATATTGAATGTTCAGAAAAATTTACAATTATTAGACACCAGCAGAATGTAATGCATTTTCTGGTCCGCTACGGCCTTCGTCAGCATTCTTTGTGTCTCACTGGATAGTGTAACTTTATAAATTGAATGTATTTAACTCAACTATGTTAACAAATAGAAACTGGGAATTATTTCCTTCCGAAGGTTACTTTATATTATATTCAACATTTTTCATTTTTCGAATTTATTCTATGAGCTAAATTTCAGTTATGTATTTTATAAAGCTTTTTTGTAATAGTTCTATTCCTTCAATTTTTCAGAAATGACTTTATACACTACCAGACTATTATATTGTATTTTCTTTTTACATTTTACCTTAGCCTTCCTTTGGAAAGCAATGAGGTATATTGAATGTTCAGAAAAATTTACAATTATTAGACACCAGCAGAATGTAATGCATTTTCTGGTCCGCTACGGCCTTCGTCAGCATTCTTTGTGTCTCACTGGATAGTGTTACTTTATAAATTGAATGTATTTAACTCAACTATGTTAACAAATAGAAACTGGGAATTATTTCCTTCCGAAGGTTACTTTATATTATATTCAACATTTTTCATTTTTCGAATTTATTCTATGAGCTAAATTTCAGTTATGTATTTTATAAAGCTTTTTTGTAATAGTTCTATTCCTTCAATTTTTCAGAAATGACTTTATACACTACCAGACTATTATATTGTATTTTCTTTTTACATTTTACCTTAGCCTTCCTTTGGAAAGCAATGAGGTATATTGAATGTTCAGAAAAATTTACAATTATTAGACACCAGCAGAATGTAATGCATTTTCGTCAGCATTCTTTGTGTCTCACTGGATAGTGTTACTTTATAAATTGAATGTATTTAACTCAACTATTTTAACAAATAGAAACTGGGAATTATTTCCTACCGAAGGTTACTTTATATTATATTCAACATTTTTCATTTTTCGAATTTATTCTATGAGCTAAATTTCAGTTATGTATTTTATAAAGCTTTTTTGTAATAGTTCTATTCCTTCAATTTTTCAGAAATGACTTTATACACTACCAGACTATTATATTGTATTTTCTTTTAAGATTTTACCTTAGCCTTCCTTTGGAAAGCAATGAGATATATTGAATGCTCAGAAAAATTTACAATTATTACACACCAGCAGAATGTAATGCATTTTCTGGCCCGCTACGGCCTTCGTCAGCATTCTTTGTGTCTCACTGGATAGTGTTACTTTATAAATTGAATGTATTTAACTCAACTATGTTAACAAATAGAAACTGGGAATTATTTCCTTCCGAAGGTTACTTTATATTATATTCAACATTTTTCATTTTTCGAATTTATTCTATGAGCTAAATTTCAGTTATGTATTTTATAAAGCTTTTTTGTAATAGTTCTATTCCTTCAATTTTTCAGAAATGACTTTATACACTACCAGACTATTATATTGTATTTTCTTTTAAGATTTTACCTTAGCCTTCCTTTGGAAAGCAATGAGATATATTGAATGCTCAGAAAAATTTACAATTATTACACACCAGCAGAATGTAATGCATTTTCTGGCCCGCTACGGCCTTCGTCAGCATTCTTTGTGTCTCACTGGATAGTGTTACTTTATAAATTTAATGTATTTAACTCAACTATTTTAACGAAAAGAAACTGGGAATTATTTCCTACCGAAGGTTACTTTATATTATATTCAACATTTTTCATTTTTCGAATTTATTCTATGAGCTAAATTTCAGTTATGTATTTTATAAAGCTTTTTTGTAATAGTTCTATTCCTTCAATTTTTCAGAAATGACTTTATACACTACAAGACTATTATATTGTATTTTCTTTTTACATTTTACCTTAGCCTTCCTTTGGAAAGCAATGAGATATATTGAATGTTCAGAAAAATTTACAATTATTAGACACCAGCAGAATGTAATGCATTTTCTGGCCCGCTACGGCCTTCGTCAGCATCCTTTGTGTCTCACTGGATAGTGTTACTTTATAAATTGAATGTATTTAACTCAACTATTTTAACAAATAGAATCTGGGAATTATTTCCTTCCGAAGGTTACTTTATATTATATTCAACATTTTTCATTTTTCGAAATTATTCTATGAGCTAAATTTCAGTTATGTATTTTATAAAGCTTTTTTGTAATAGTTCTATTCCTTCAATTTTTCAGAAATTACTTTATACACTACCAGACTATTATATTGTATTTTCTTTTTACATTTTACCTTAGCCTTCCTTTGGAAAGCAATGAGGTATATTGAATGTTCAGAAAAATTTACAATTATTAGACACCAGCAGAATGTAATGTATTTTCTGGCCCGCTACGGCCTTCGTCAGCATTCTTTGTGTCTCACTGGATAGTGTTACTTTGTAAATTGAATGTATTTAACTCAACTATTTTAACAAATAGAAACTGGGAATTATTTCCTTCCGAAGGTTACTTTATATTATATTCAACATTTTTCATTTTTCGAATTTATTCTATGAGCTAAATTTCAGTTATGTATTTTATAAAGCTTTTTTGCAATAGTTCTATTCCTTCAATTTTTCAGAAATGACTTTATACACTACCAGACTATTATATTGTATTTTCTTTTTACATTTTACCTTAGCCTTCCTTTGGAAAGCAATGAGGTATATTGAATGTTCAGAAAAATTTACAATTATTAGACACCAGCAGAATGTAATGCATTTTCTGGTCCGCTACGGCCTTCGTCAGCATTCTTTGTGTCTCACTGGATAGTGTTACTTTATAAATTGAATGTATTTAACTCAACTATGTTAACAAATAGAAACTGGGAATTATTTCCTTCCGAAGGTTACTTTATATTATATTCAACATTTTTCATTTTTCGAATTTATTCTATGAGCTAAATTTCAGTTATGTATTTTATAAAGCTTTTTTGTAATAGTTCTATTCCTTCAATTTTTCAGAAATGACTTTATACACTACCAGACTATTATATTGTATTTTCTTTTTACATTTTACCTTAGCCTTCCTTTGGAAAGCAATGAGGTATATTGAATGTTCAGAAAAATTTACAATTATTAGACACCAGCAGAATGTAATGCATTTTCTGGTCCGCTACGGCCTTCGTCAGCATTCTTTGTGTCTCACTGGATAGTGTTACTTTATAAATTGAATGTATTTAACTCAACTATGTTAACAAATAGAAACTGGGAATTATTTCCTTCCGAAGGTTACTTTATATTATATTCAACATTTTTCATTTTTCGAATTTATTCTATGAGCTAAATTTCAGTTATGTATTTTATAAAGCTTTTTTGTAATAGTTCTATTCCTTCAATTTTTCAGAAATGACTTTATACACTACCAGACTATGATATTGTATTTTCTTTTTACATTTTACCTTAGCCTTCCTTTGGAAAGCAATGAGGTATATTGAATGTTCAGAAAAATTTACAATTATTAGACACCAGCAGAATGTAATGCATTTTCTGGTCCGCTACGGCCTTCGTCAGCATTCTTTGTGCCTCACTGGATAGTGTTACTTTATAAATTGAATGTATTTAACTCAACTATGTTAACAAATAGAAACTGGGAATTATTTCCTTCCGAAGGTTACTTTATATTATATTCAACATTTTTCATTTTTCGAATTTATTCTATGAGCTAAATTTCAGTTATGTATTTTATAAAGATTTTTTGTAATAGTTCTATTCCTTCAATTTTTCAGAAATGACTTTATACACTACCAGACTATTATATTGTATTTTCTTTTTACATTTTACCTTAGCCTTCCTTTGGAAAGCAATGAGGTATATTGAATGTTCAGAAAAATTTACAATTATTAGACACCAGCAGAATGTAATGCATTTTCTGGTCCGCTACGGCCTTCGTCAGCATTCTTTGTGTCTCACTGGATAGTGTTACTTTATAAATTGAATGTATTTAACTCAACTATGTTAACAAATAGAAACTGGGAATTATTTCCTTCCGAAGGTTACTTTATATTATATTCAACATTTTTCATTTTTCGAATTTATTCTATGAGCTAAATTTCAGTTATGTATTTTATAAAGCTTTTTTGTAATAGTTCTATTCCTTAAATTTTTCAGAAATGACTTTATACACTACCAGACTATTATATTGTATTTTCTTTTTACATTTTACCTTAGCCTTCCTTTGGAAAGCAATGAGGTATATTGAATGTTCAGAAAAATTTACAATTATTAGACACCAGCAGAATGTATTGCATTTTCGTCAGCATTCTTTGTGTCTCACTGGATAGTGTTACTTTATAAATTGAATGTATTTAACTCAACTATTTTAACAAATAGAAACTGGGAATTATTTCCTACCGAAGGTTACTTTATATTATATTCAACATTTTTCATTTTTCGAATTTAATCTATGAGCTAAATTTCAGTTATGTATTTTATAAAGCTTTTTTGTAATAGTTCTATTCCTTCAATTTTTCAGAAATGACTTTATACACTACCAGACTTATATTGTATTTTCTTTTAAGATTTTACCTTAGCCTTCCTTTGGAAAGCAATGAGATATATTGAATGCTCAGAAAAATTTACAATTATTACACACCAGCAGAATGTAATGCATTTTCTGGCCCGCTACGGCCTTCGTCAGCATTCTTTGTGTCTCACTGGATAGTGTTACTTTATAAATTGAATGTATTTAACTTAACTATTTTAACGAAAAGAAACTGGGAATTATTTCCTACCGAAGGTTACTTTATATTATATTCAACATTTTTCATTTTTCGAATTTATTCTATGAGCTAAATTTCAGTTATGTATTTTATAAAGCTTTTTTGTAATAGTTCTATTCCTTCAATTTTTCAGAAATGACTTTATACACTACAAGACTATTATATTGTATTTTCTTTTTACATTTTACCTTAGCCTTCCTTTGGAAAGCAATGAGATATATTGAATGTTCAGAAAAATTTACAATTATTAGACACCAGCAGAATGTAATGCATTTTCTGGCCCGCTACGGCCTTCGTCAGCATCCTTTGTGTCTCACTGGATAGTGTTACTTTATAAATTGAATGTATTTAACTCAACTATTTTAACAAATAGAATCTGGGAATTATTTCCTTCCGAAGGTTACTTTATATTATATTCAACATTTTTCATTTTTCGAAATTATTCTATGAGCTAAATTTCAGTTATGTATTTTATAAAGCTTTTTTGTAATAGTTCTATTCCTTCAATTTTTCAGAAATTACTTTATACACTACCAGACTATTATATTGTATTTTCTTTTTACATTTTACCTTAGCCTTCCTTTGGAAAGCAATGAGGTATATTGAATGTTCAGAAAAATTTACAATTATTAGACACCAGCAGAATGTAATGCATTTTCTGGCCCGCTACGGCCTTCGTCAGCATTCTTTGTGTCTCACTGGATAGTGTTACTTTGTAAATTGAATGTATTTAACTCAACTATTTTAACAAATAGAAACTGGGAATTATTTCCTTCCGAAGGTTACTTTATATTATATTCAACATTTTTCATTTTTCGAATTTATTCTATGAGCTAAATTTCAGTTATGTATTTTATAAAGCTTTTTTGCAATAGTTCTATTCCTTCAATTTTTCAGAAATGACTTTATACACTACCAGACTATTATGTTGTATTTTCTTTTTACATTTTACCTTAGCCTTCCTTTGGAAAGCAATGAGGTATATTGAATGTTCAGAAAAATTTACAATTATTAGACACCAGCAGAATGTAATGCATTTTCTGGCCCGCTACGGCCTTCGTCAGCATTCTTTGTGTCTCACTGGATAGTGTTACTATATAAATTGAATGTATTTAACTCAACTATTTTAACAAATAGAAACTGGGAATTATTTCCTTCCGAAGGTTACTTTATATTATATTCAACATTTTTCATTTTTCGAATTTATTCTATGAGCTAAATTTCAGTTATGTATTTTATAAAGCTTTTTTGTAATAGTTCTATTCCTTCAATTTTTCAGAAATGACTTTATACACTACCAGACTATTATATTGTATTTTCTTTTTACATTTTACCTTAGCCTTCCTTTGGAAAGCAATGAGGTATATTGAATGTTCAGAAAAATTTACAATTATTAGACACCAGCAGAATGTAATGCATTTTCTGGCCCGCTACGGCCTTCGTCAGCATTCTTTGTGTCTCACTGGATAGTGTTACTTTATAAATTGAATGTATTTAACTCAACTATTTTAACAAATAGAAACTGGGAATTATTTCCTTCCGAAGGTTACTTTATATTATATTCAACATTTTTCATTTTTCGAATTTATTCTATGAGCTAAATTTCAGTTATGTATTTTATAAAGCTTTTTTGTAATAGTTCTATTCCTTCAATTTTTCAGAAATGACTTTATACACTACCAGACTATTATATTGTATTTTCTTTTTACTTTTTACCTTAGCCTTCCTTTGGAAAGCAATGAGGTATATTGAATGTTCAGAAAAATTTACAATTATTAGACACCAGCAGAATGTAATGCATTTTCTGGCCCGCTACGGCCTTCGTCAGCATTCTTTGTGTCTCACTGGATAGTGTTACTTTATAAATTGAAAAGTCATTTCTGAAAAATTGAAGGAATAGAACTATTACAAAAAAGCTTTATAAAATACATAACTGAAATTTAGCTCATAGAATAAATTCGAAAAATGAAAAATGTTGAATATAATATAAAGTAACCTTCGGAAGGAAATAATTCCCAGTTTCTATTAACCAATTATCCCAATCGGATTTGTCTGATGAAACATAAGATCTTAAGTACTCGTTGAATGTTCTGTTTCTGATGGTAGGCTTTAGCGTTTAATTTCTCTATCTTCATCAGTTCGCATAACTCCTTTAGTACTTGATTTATATATTCAGTACCTTGGTCCGTTACTTTGGTGTTCATAGGACCATATCTATCTATCTATATATATAAAATAGGATGTGTGTATGTATGTATGTACCCAGCGGGAAAATAAGGAGTACGGAGGCCTTCTAGAAGGCCTCTGTACCCCTTCTTTTGGATGAAAAAGGCCTGCTCGCTCCAACCCATACTCATATCTTTTTTACACGCGTTGTTATTGCGGAGAAGGCCTTCCGCTTTCCTTTCTTTCACCAGAACTTCTTAAAGGCATTCAAATAAATGGCTCTTAGAAGGCTTTCCAGAGAATGACTGTCAAAAGGCCTTAGAAAAAAAAGGTTATCTTGAAGGGTTTTTAAGAAAGGTATGTTACAAGGCCTTTCAATTAATGGTTCTTAAAAGGCCTTTCAGACCATCCTTCTACAAATGCCTTTGATTAAAGGTCATATTGAAGGGCTATCAGTCTAAAACATTAAGGAATATTTCCTTACAAACGAAATTAGATGACTGAATAGGTTTCATGTATAAGATCTCCAATAAAGAAAACAACACTTAACTTTTTATATTTTACAAACGTATGTTTATATAGATTATTAAACTTATTGTAGTTTAATAACACAACTTTTTAATTTTTGCAGATTTCTTTTTTTTCATTTTAGTTCTTTATTAAATTTAAAGGTGTTATATTAAAGAAAAATAGAAAAATTATATTATTGTATGAAACAAAATAAGAAAAAAAAATCCATTTCATGAAAGTGTCAAACCATTCTTTTCAAAACTAATTTAAGCGAAGTGTTTGATGTTTCATACCATATCGGCGAGTTTTCTCCTAATATTTTGTATGTTTACCATTGGCATTTGGAATGTCATAAACTAGAGGGATTCTTACCCATTCCTCTTTAATAAATTTTATTAACTCATTTTTGTTCTTAGGGCTTCTTTTTGTCACCATTTCCTTCAGAAAACTCCCCACATTCTCGATGGGATTCAGATCCGGACTTTGGGCAAGTGTATCAAGTACTTTATTGCAATTAAAAAGTAGCCAGGACCGACATAAATATGATATGTGCTTCGGATCGTTGTCCTGGTAGATTTTGTATTTTAGTTTTTCTCCATATTCTGAATCAAAAAATCCAATACTCAAGTGGAAGAGAAATCTGTGCCCATGTTCTGTAACTCTCGCGTCGAGAAAGTTTTCGATTGAAATGTGTGATATGAAACAAAAATATCATAAATTGAAACAAACAGCTGTTTTTCTCACTTAACTGTGTCTGTAACTTTTTTTGGCGAGTACAAGTTGTCACGTAAGAAAATTACTCGCCAATTTACAGAAAAAGTGTTTTTGTAGCATTTTGGTGAGAAAAGTTCCCGATTTGAACTGTCAAATAAACTCACGAATAAAAATGGGACGAGAAAAAATTTTAACACTAAAAAACAATTTTTTTTTTTTTTTTTTTTTTCATTATTTATTTATTGAATCTTCATATATTAAATATGAACTAACAATAATTAATCAAATCTTAACCTAATATTATTTTTTGTCCTGCCAGTGCCAGACAAAAATTTTCTTCATCGCGGGTTCTGTTCACTTTTATAGGTGTTTATCGCTCATCTAATTGGATAAGTGCTGCAGTGTCTCTTCTTCTTAAGCGAGTGTGGCCGCTATCATTTTAAATATTTCGTGCTAGTGGGTTCGGGTGCAATTCGAGCCTTTTTAAGTATTTTACTGCATATTTCGTAATCATAGTTTTAACTAATGGAACATTGAGATCCTTGTGAATATTTGAGTTTTTAACATACCAAGGAGCAGCTGTGATTATTCGAAGTAGTTTATTTTGGCGCCTTTGAATTTTTTCGATATTAGAGGCCGAGGCAGTGCCCCATAACTGAATACCATAGCACCAGATTGGCTTTAAGATGGAGTTGTAAAGAAGAAGTTTGCAGTCGAGACTAAGGACAGAGTTTCTTCCAATAAGCCAATGAATTTGGATGGCTTTTAGTTTCATTTGAGTTAATTTTGCCTCTATATGGCTTTTCCACGTTAAACGGCGATCTAGATGAATACCGAGGTATTTTACATGCGAATTTTGAGGTATTATTTGATTATTGATTTTAATAGGGGGGCATGATTCCCGACGCAATGTGAATGTTATATGTACGCATTTTTGCTCATTGACCTCTATCCTCCATTGCTTTAACCATAGTTCGAGTTGAAATATATGATCCTGTAGGTATCGAGATGCTTCTTGACGGTTTTCGTGCATGCTCAAAAAAGCTGTATCATCAGCAAATGTTGAAGTTTGTGTGTAGTTGTTTGTTGGCATATCCGAGGTATATATTAAGTATAAAAGTGGGCCCAGGATGCTTCCCTGAGGGACTCCAGCGTCAATTTGCTGAGGAGAGCTTAAATAATCACCTTCTTTAATAATAAACTTTCGACCGACTAGGTAGCTTTCTAACAGCTTGTGTGTGTTTACTGGTAAGTTAAGCTTCAATTTATGTAATAAGCCTTCATGCCAGACTTTATCGAAAGCTTGAGAAACATCGATGAAGAGAGCGGAACAATATTTTTTTTCTTCAAAGGCTTTTCTTATTACGTTTACTATACGATGGGTTTGCTCAATTGTGCTGTGTTCTCTTCTAAAGCCGAATTGGTGGTTAGGAATACATCTATTGTCATTTAAAATTGGGGTTAATTTTGACGCTAACAGCTTCTCAAACAGCTTTGATATATTAGAAAGTAAGCTTATAGGCCTATATGACTCAACTTTTGTGTGATCCTTTCCAGGTTTAGGTATCATGGTGACTAAGGAGACCTTCCACTTTTGAGGATAGTATTCAAGGCGTAAAATAGCATTAAAAATTAAAAGAATAATTTTCTTTGCTATGCTGGGTAGCTCCAAAAGCATTTTGTTGCTGATCTTGTAAAACAATTAAAAATGCAAATAATAATAATAATAATATTTTATTCTTGGCACATTTTTCATTGTTTTATTATTTTGCTTTTAACATTTTTATAAAATAAACGAATGTCTTCAAAGCTCGTTTGCAAACAACAAACATTAAAGTCGCTCTTTACACAATTTGGCATAGCCGACGGTTGTGTTTTCGCCGCCGTCGTTGAAAATTTTTCAATTTAAGTTTATTTTGGTCGCCGTCAACGATATGTGTTACTGGCGTTCTGAACGTCTGCAATGTCACATCGGCTTCGAGTGCAATATTATGACATTTATAACGTAACGACGTAATCTCTTTTGATAGTTTTCGACATGAGTTACAGACATACATTTTTCTCACTTTTCGAGAAACGTGGAATATTTTGTTTCACATCTTTTCGATGCAAGAAGTTCTCACTAAAGTTACAGAATATGGGTACTGGTTATTGGCAAAAGTTAGTCGTTTCTCTAATTTTTGGCTGAAAGTAAAGGTTTTTTTCTAACTGTTTCATGACACCACATTCATTTTTAAGGTCCGCAGCTAACTTTTTTGTACTTATTTGGGGGTTTTTCTCGATGTCTCCTATTATTTTTCTTTCAGCCCGTCGAGTAAGCGTCTTTTTTCGTCCACTTGAATTCTTCAATTCTAACCTTTCTTCATTTTCGGCACGATTTATAATGTCATACGCAGTTCTCAATTGTAATTGAAATATTTCAGACAATTCTTCGGAGATTTGCCCTTGAAATAGTGATAATAAACTAATTTAATCGTTTTGGAATCTGTCCGTTTGCCAGGCATACCTTAAATTATATTTTTTATCACAAATTTTTATAATTTAAACTTTTGTCGTTAAACATATGTATAAATACGCAAAAAAGTGAAAGCTAACGGGTTTCAATCAAGACAAGTATTGCCAAGTTAACAAAATCTTTGCTTATAAAAACGCTGTTTGGAGAATTTTAAAACAATTGCTTGACATTATATAAATTCACGTTTTTTTTTTTAAATTTTTCGTTTTTCAACAGTCGACTTAAATAGTAGTTCCTTGTTTTTACTATTTAAGTAAGCGATAAGCAAATAATCAAAAATGGTAGTAATTTTTTTTTTATCCTAATAGTTTTTATATAAATCTTACAAACTGCCAAATGTTTTGTAATATTTTTATTTTGAAAATAATTGTTTGACTAACTGTATATAATAAAAAAAAAAAAACTTTTAAGCACCTTCTCTTCCTTAAGAAACAAAACTCAACTAAAATTATTTACATTATTGTTTTTATTTTGTATTTTAATATGTACCTACGATTATAACGGGATCTGAATTCTTTCGCTTTGGCGAAAAAAACCAAACAACAAATTTTACTCTTTCTCTTTTCAACCTTAACTAAAATGATTTACAACATATCTTACTTTGTTTTTGTATAGGGATCTGAATTCTTTTGCTTTGGTTGTGCAAAAAAACAAAACAAAAATGTTGCTTCTTCTTTTCTAGCTTCTCATAGAAGCGAGTGTGGAAGGTATATCTTATCTTTTATACCAAAGAGCCGAGACCTTCTATAAGGCATTCTTTAGCAGTTACATAAGAATAGTAATTAAATCAAAAAATTTTTAAGCAGGCCTTTAAAAAGGCCTGAAGTAAGAAGGTCTTCTGAGTTTTCCCGCTGGGTATGTATGTAACGTATGGACTCCAAAACGGTTGGGCCGATTTTGATGAAATTTTTGGAGAATCTTCAGAATTTTCAGGCGGGTGACACTGGTAAGTCTGATTTTGGATTTTCGGTCTGCGGGCGGAGGGGCGTGGCAATATTCAATTTTCATATTGCACCACCAATGACATCTATATAATTTGGAAGATTTTTTCTTTAAAATGATCGCCATGGTCCAACTTAGATTTATACGAAAAGAAAATTTTGCCCCGCCCACCTTTTTCGAATTACCTTAAATCTGAAAACGGCTCCATCGATTTGACAAATTTTTCTTTCAAATGTTCGTAATAATCCATTTTAAGTTTTCATCGAAAGAAAAATTTACCACGCCTACTTTTACGCCCACCATTCCTATTAAGCGCATAACTTGAGAACGGCTTAACCGATTTGGATGTTTTCTTTTTAAAATCTGGCGATGGTCCTACTAAGGTTTTTACGGAAAGAAAATTTTGGCCCGCCTACTTTAACGCCCACTTTTTTCGATTTACCTAAAATCAGAAAACGGCTCCATCGATTTGACTAATTTTTCTTTCAAATGTTCGTATGTTTTTAACGGATTTTAAAAATCGAACGCAAACATTTTTCCTAATTTGGACAGGACAACGTCTGTCGGGTCAGCTAGTATTAAAATAAACCCTACCATAATTGCTTTCGCAACATTTCTTGCTGATTTATTTATAATTGGGATAGCCACTAAGTATTTTGTTAAATCGCACATTTTAGTTACAGCGTATTCATTATGTGAATCTGACCGAGGAAAAGGTCCTATAGTGTCGATTATCACTCTTTGAAAAGCTTTTGGAGGAGTAGGTGTTAAATCGAGAGACTCCTTTTCCTTAATCGTGGTTTTGTTGGCAATGTTTGACATATTTGGCTATATCTCTGGTCATGCCTTTCCAATGATATTGAAGTCTTATCTTTTTAATCATTCGAGTTATGCCTGGATGTCCACCGGTAATGGGACCATCATGATATTTATGCATAATTCTTAGTTTTTCAGAATCAAAAGAAACTTTAGTAAGTTTCAGAACGAGCACAATAGTTAAATAAGAATCTTGCTAGATTATATAACCTTTACATTTGAAGGTTTCAATATCTGTTCCTAGGTAAAATAGCATACTTTAATCTTGTGAGAGTAGCAATGTTGTAAGAGCAATATTATTAGCTATTTTTGCAAGCTTTAGAAAGAGGTGACCTAGATCGACTTTCCTATTAATAATGAGGAAAGAACTTGCTTTCCCTTATGGATAATTACTTTATCCGTTGTAAAATACAATCTAGATATTTTACGGTGCTCATGGGCATTTATAGCCACATAAATTTTAAAATTAACTGATTCTATTTGCGATTTAGAAATTTTCTTATTATTCGTTCCGCCTGTTTTAGCCTGAAGTCTGGTTGTAACCTTGAGAACTGTGTTGACTTTAATGTTCTTAATATCCTGAAACTCTATGCGTTACAGCGCGTCTGCCACTGTATTTTCCTGACCCCTAATATACTCGACTACAAAGTTGTATTCCTCGAGGTCAAGTCTCATACGCGTGAGCTTTGAGGAGGGTAAGTGAGTGGTCTGTGATCACTTTTGATCACAAACTTTTTGCCTTTAATGTATGTTCTGAAATATTTAGCAGCGCAATGTACTGCAGTTAGTTCCTGCTCTATGGTAGATTTATTACTTTCGCCTTTAGTGAAAGATCTAAAAGCGTATGAAATTGGCATTAGTATACCGTGTTTTTCTTGGATTAGGACAGCGCCACAAGCGTGTTTGCTTGCGTCTGTGGTAATAAAAAAATGAGGGTTTTGTAAAATTTTAGGACTTAAGACCATGACTTCTATCAAAAAAGGTAAGCTAGTGTTTTTCCATAGAACAAATTACATGCAAAATATTTTGACGCGTTTGCTCCAGAAAGTTGGTTGGTTTTGAACTTTTTAACGCGTTATGTATTTTTGACAAATGATCAGCTGACAATAAAAAAAATAATTTAACAAATTATCAATTAATTTTTGGGAATACAAAATTTTAAATTTAAAAGATTTTGTTATTCGTGCTTAATTCCCAACTTTTATTCTTGATAAAAACACTAAACTTTATTGTTGATGGGATAAGCTATTCCTATGCGCATTTCACTGGTTGCTTAGGCCAGATCGTCACGAAACTTTATCCAAAGATTTTAGAAAAACTAAAGATATTAAACCAAAAAAAAAAAAAAAATTTTAAGCGTTTACGAATTAAATGCAACAGTTCTACTTCTACCAATATCAAAGTGTAAACAAAAACATCAACAATAAACAGTGAGCTTATCTTATCTTAGTGGGGAATGTAAGAAAAGATGAACTCACTGTTTATTGTTGATGTTTTTGCTTAAACTTTGATATTTTTACAAAATATACAAGAAGAAGCTGCCATAAGTATTGTTCATGCTGTCTACTCTGAAATAAAAAACAAAATTAAAATACTTTAACTATTGTGTTTAATCTGTAAACCGTTTTTAAATTAGCGCACACTTGTTTTTACCTGTGCATTATAAAGTTGATGTGAGAAGTTACCAGTTATACCATAATTTTGAGCATTTATATTCTATTTCGTCGATTTTTGTTTTTGATAATTTAATTAAAATACTTTACGATCTTTTTACAAGTGTGGTAATCAGCTGTTTAAATTGATAACATTAAATACAACTATTTAAAATCACTGTTGTTATAAAAATACAAATATTAACGGGTTTGTGAATTGGATAAGGAAATTAATATCTGTACATTAACGCTATCTACTTGTGAATGTGTAATTTTTATCCCAGCAAACACATTTTTGATACACGTTTCTAAACTAAAATCTGCAATAATAATGGATTGTTTTAATACTAACTGCAACATTACCAGTAGTGAGAGAATGATATCATGTTGGATATGCTCTGGTAATTACCATTTGAAATGTACAGCACTCAAAGCACGTAACGGTGATGCTCTTGCTGATCCTGTTAAATCCCTCCAATGGACCTGTAAAAATTGCAAGCAAATTAATGTTGAGTTTTATAAATTTGTTTAAAGTTATAAGGATGATTTTGATAAACTTCACAAAAACTTTTTAGCTGTTCAGACTGAACTTTAAAAATTTGGCGAATTGTTTTCAAAATTTTCGAACCTTGATAAATTTGTTAACTCACCAAAAGTATCATCCCCGAAGAGACAGAAAATATCCACCAGTTCTCCTGTTAGACCATTAATGGCTAACTCCTCTGGTCCAGAATTAAGCACTGATAATGACATTAATCTAATATCAGTACCAAATTTAGCTACGAATGTTATCCCTCTACTGGGTAATATTCCTAGATCCGATACTGATACTGGATCTTAAAATTCTGCTGATCTTAGTCCTTGTCCATCGGGTTCTGGAGTGGTAACTAATGCTGGCAATTTTACCGTTCCTAAGCCATTAACGTACAATTTTTATTTCCCGTTTGGCTTGCGGTACAACCGTAGAAGATATTGATTATTACATTAAAATAAAACTCGGTTCTAATGTTGATATTGTTATAAACTAATTTTCGTACTCTCAACCCAGAAGTATAACATCGTTTAAAATTGCTGTTGCTGCTTGTATCTTTGATCAGATTGTTGATACCTGTTTTTGGCCTGCTAATATCATTGTTCGTGAATACATCTTTAAAGTTAATCCGAGATCTACAAATATTGCTCGTTTGCCACCTAGAAACCCGTTTGCTTCAAAAAACTAATTGGCTCTAAGAATCGCTTAAATTTTATTTATCAAAATGTTCCTGAATTAAATACCAAATTGTATACTCTCTTGGTTAATAGCTATGACTTCACCTACGGTGTAATTATCTTCACTGAAACTGCCAAAAGATGATATTTATAATACCGAAATTTTGTCTAATAAATACCAAATATTTAGGTATAATCGAAATGCACGTAGAGGTGGTGGAGTTATGATTGCTGTCTCTTGTTTATATCCATCTGAAGTTGTAGTTACTTTTGGTATTGAATTTGTTGCTGTTGGTTAAATTGAAAAATAAAAAATCTACTTCACCTGTTCTTACGTTCCTCCGGAATCTGATAGTGCTATTTATTTAAAACATGTTCAAGCCATTAATTCTGTTATGCTAAATGTTTATAATGATGACTCTATATTTGTTGTTGTTGGTGATTTCAACTTGCCCTCAATATCTTCGATGAAAACGTCTGATACACCTTATTTAATTCCAGTCAAAAATAAAAACTCTCAAAAATTAAAACTGGTTTATCTCTGTTTCAAATAATTAACGTATTCAATGACTTTGGTAAACAACTTGATTTGGTGTTCGTTAATAATGTGGATGATTGTATTATTACTCGCTCAGAACCTATAACGTTGCCTGAAGATCGTTATCACCCCACTATTGAAGTGAGTTTTTCAATTCCATCAGAAGTCAAATTAAAACCATTTAAGGTCGATAAAGTTTTTTGTTTCAAACGGACTAATTACAACTTATTAAACCAATTAATAAGAAATACGTGCTGGAGCAACTTCCTACCTTCTCAATTAAACAGCAGCTCGGCAATTGATGTGATGGTTTCTATATTTTATAAAAAAATTTACGCCTTTTTTGATATTTGCATACCTAAACAATTTGCTTATACTTCAGTTGGACCGCCATGGAACTCTAAACAGCTTACTAGGCTAAAAAATCTAAAGAATAAAAATTATTAACAATTTAAAAAATCTGGATCGTTTATTGATTACGGAAAATACTCTGTCAGTCATTCAGAATATAATCTGCTGAATCATGCTTTATGTAACCAATATATAAATAAGGTGAAAAACAATTTCGTTCGTGACCCAAAATCGTTCTTTGCATTTGTCAACTCTAAAAGAAAATCTAATGGAAATGAAATTTCGTTGCCAAGGATCTGGAGATTCTGAGGTCATATGTGCTTTATTTGCCGATTTTTTTGCCACAACTTATTCTGATGCTGCATACGATGATAGTAATGGTTATCCCTATATGCTCTCATCGAACCATGCAATTTCTTTCCCTACTTTTAATAGCAATGATATTTTGGTTAACTGAAAAAGGCTAAAGATGTCTTTTAGTCATGGTCCCGATCTTGTTCCAACATGTATTTTAAATCAATGTGCTGAATCATTAGTTACGCCATTAACTTTTATGTTCAATGCGTCGATTATATGTGGTTATTTTTCCGCATTATGGAAAGATTCGTATATAAAACCTTTATTTAAATCTGGTAATAAATCGGACATAACAAACTATAGAGGAATTGCCAAATTAAGTGCTATTCCAAAACTTTTTGAAAAACTAGTTACTGATTTCCTCAGCCATCACACCTCGGTCTTACTGGCAGCATGCCAGCATGGTTTTTAGAAAAGGCTGTGCAACTACAACCAATGTACTTCATTTAACAACCTTAATTAATTGTGCATTTACACAAAAGAAACAAACTGATGCTGTTTATACTGACTTCAGTAAAGCGTTTGATAAAGGTAACCATCACCTTCTTCTTACTAAATTGGATTTATTAGGTTTATCCCGTAGAAGTTAATGCTGGTTAAGTTCTTATTTAATTGGAAGAAAGCAAAAAGTACAATTCAATAATTGTATATCCAAGTACATTTATGTTTCGTCCGGTGTTCCCCAAGGCAGTCATCTTGGCCCACTTTTATTTTCGCTGTTTATTAATGATCTACCCAACGTTATCAAGTTCGCCAATATATTGGTGTATGCTGACGATGTAAAAATATTCCATTTTAATTGCTTTGCTGATAATTTTTATCTTCAATCGGATCTTAATAACTTCTTTTTATGGTGTAATCATAATATGATGGAGCTGAATCTTGTGAAATGCAAATGCATGCGTTTTTATAGAAATAACTGTATTGCTGTTAATTATGCTTTGGTGGTCATCAACTGGAGTTGGTTGATTCGTTTCTTGATCTTGGAGTCTTACTGGATCCTAAATTAAACTTTGTTTCTCTTATAACATTAACTGTAAATAAAGCTCGAGGCGTTCTTGGCTTTATTAAGCGCTGGGCTAAAGAATTCACCGATCCATACATAACGAAGCAACTTTACGTATCACTCGTTAGAACAATCTTAGAATATGCGTCAATCATTTGGGATCCATTTTACAACATTCACAATTCTCGTATTTAATCGGTCCAAAGACAATTTTTATTATTCTGTTTACGTGATCTTCATTGGAGTTACTCGACAAACTTTCCTTCCTATGCTAGTGGACTGGCATTAATAAAATTACCATCGTTCAAAAGTCGTCGTACAATGTTAAATGCTTCTTTTATGGTTAATCTTATTAATGGTAATATTTGTTGTGATTTTCTGTTAGAGTCTGTTAAATTTAATATACCTAGCCGCAATACGCGTCATTATAATCTGCTTTTTGTTAAATTTTATAGAGAAAATTATGCTATTGCTGATCCTTTTTCAAGGTTATATAGACAATTTAATTATTGTTTTTCTTAATTCGTAAATTTTAATGTATATATATTCTGTAAAGTGTAGTATATTTTAAAATGCATATTGTTATTCATTAATTTTAAGTCAATATTGTTATTAGTCAGTAAGGATAATATCTAAAACTAACTAACTAACTAAAAAAAAGAACTGTTGCATTTAATTCTTAAACGCTTAACAGTTTTATTTGGTTTAATATGTTCAGTTTTTCTAAAATCTTTGGTTGAAGTTTCCTGACGATCTGGCCTAAGCAACTAGTGAAGTGCGCATAGGAATAGCTTATCCCATCAACAATAAATTTCAGTGTTTTTATCAAGAATAAAAATTGGGAATTAAGCACGAATTACAAAATCTTTTTAATTTCACAAATTTGTGAATCATGAAAGAAAAACTTATTGGAGAGGTTTAAACACATAAAGTATATATAAATAGAACGAATTCAATAAAATAAAAAAAGTCTTGATATATTTTCGAATCCATTTTCAATGTACAAATAAGTAAACAAGTAAAAAACAGCTGACAGGAATAGCTTTTGTAACGTGCGTTGTGTAACTTGCAAATTTTCATGCGCTCAAGTTTTCAAACGCACGACACATGTCGACGAATAAACGCGTGTTATGTATTTCTACCTTTAGTAATTGGTTTTTGAGGTATTGAAACGACTTTTCACAATCTTGATTCCATTCAAAAGGTAAATTTTTTAATTCATTAATTCAGCAAAATTTGGTATAAACATTTCATGGTCAGTACATTTATGGCCTAAAAATGTAACTTGTGTACAGAAAAATGAAAATTTGTCTGGGTGTAATTTGAGATTATGTTTTCTGCACAATTCAAATACGTTTTTTAAATTTCGCAACATATGTTCCTTGAAACAACCATATACTACAAGGTCATCCATATACACGAACGCTTACGCTGGAGATAGACCTGAGAAAGCTAATGACAGCATACGTTGAAATTAGGGGCATTTTTATACCATACGGCAATCTTTTAAAACGGAAGGATCTTTAAACAGTGGAAAAGGATGTAATATCTCTAGATTCTTCTTCAAGTTCTAGTTGATGAAACCCTGACATCAGGTCAAGACAAGAGAATAATTTAGCTCTACCTAATTGATCAAGAATATCATCTATTCTTGGTAATGGAAATTTATCAGCTACTAAATTTTTGTTGACTGCTCTGTAGTCTACTAAAAATCTCCACCTCTTTTGAGTGTTACCGGGTAAGGGTTTCTTTGGTACTAAGAGGATGGGGCTTTTGTGATCTGAAATTGATGGTTCAACAATATCGTCTTTAATTAGCTTATCAACCTGGTTGTTTACTTCCTCTTTCTGGGAATGAGGTATTCTGTAATTTTTGATGAAACAGGTTGTGTATTATTTACTTTAAGCTTTTGCTTATAAAAATTATTGACCGATATGTTTTCAGATTCTAGGGCAAAAATATCTATAAATTCACGGCATAAGGATTTCAAATGTTTTTCAACGAAAGGTGGAAAGTTTCTGGAAAGGCTTTCCATTTTTTCTTTGGATTTGGCAGGTGTACAATTTTGTTTGACAATTTTATCATTTTTAAGGGTTTCTGTAACAAGTTTAATATCAGAAATTATTAAATCTTGTTCAGTGGTATTAATAATTTTTACTAGAGGATTTGATTTTGAAGTGATTGTTTTTGCGACATAAACGCCATCTTGAATTGCTTGATAAGGTATCAAAACAGTTTCTTCTGATGATTTGAATTTTTTTTTTCTTAAATTTATTTTTTACTAGCATTTAACCCGCTACTTCGTTAGCGTCTTCTTATCCTTCGTGGACATATTTGTATGCCAAAGCATCTTTTTCTAGGTTTAAATTTGTTTAAATTCTAGCATTTAACCCGGTACTTTGTAATCAGGCCTTTTCTTTCATGAACATATTTATATTTCAAAGTATATGTTAACAGGTTTAAGCAAGATAGTTCCAACATTTTTCATCTCATAGGTTGATATTGAGACAGGACTTTGCACCTATAATTTTGGACTTTTAAGCTCAATATAGAAAATTCAAAAAGTACGACTCGTAGAACACAAAAGCAAATGAAAGAAAGTTAATTTCCCGTGCCCATAAGATATAGTTCCCTTGGGGCAATGATGTCCAGAAAAGTTGTGTCTCTAATGTACATACAGTGGTGGCGTGACAAAAAGGCTCCAAAATATGTACAGGTTTTCCGCGTTTACTCCCCAAAAGGACCAAATTTCGAAACGGTACCAGACACCTGTCCTCTTATTTTTTTAATGAACACCATTAATTGTTAAATTTTTTGTATCTCTTTTAGTTTTAGATTTTTGAAGTAAGCAGGATCGAGTTGGCGAGAGGCCAGCCTCTGGTCCAAATGTCAGCTTTTAAGCTTCAGGATCTTAGACTGTGTCAGTCAGTAACTTTACAGTTTTATATTATATAGATAGATGATGGAGAAAAATGTTGTAAAAAAAGTAACAAAACTAGGAACGATTTTTACACCTTAAACGTTTGAATTCAAAACAGGTCCAAATCTGTTTTGTATTTTTTAGATAAGCTAGAATGTGATATAATTTTTATTTACCCTTTTACACCCCAAAAAGGCCTTACCTCACAAAAGTACCAGAAACCTGTCCGTTTATTTTTTTAATGAACAATAATAAGTATTAAATTTTTGTATCTCTTTTAGTTAAGGAGATATGAGGTAAGCGAATTTTTCTAATGAACAACAAGAAGTGTTAATGTTTTTCATCTCTTTTAGTTTAGGAGGTATGAGATTAGCATGATCGTTTGGCGAGAGGCCAGCCCCTGGTCCAAATGTCAACCTTTTAGCTTCAGACGCTTAGGCTCTGCGATGAAAGACAAATAGAGGGCGAAAAAATCTTTTGCAAAAGTAACAAACATAGGTACAATTTTCATCCCTGAAACGTTCGAATTACGAAAAAGTACCAAATATGCATTTGTAGTTTGTAGATAAGATACAAATGTTGTATAATTTTTATTAAAACGGCCGATTTTCGTAAAAGTACCAGACAATAATTTACTTTTTTTATTTATTGCACAAAAATAAATATTAAATTAAAAAAAGTACCACTTTACAAAAAAAAGTACCAGTTAGAGAACGAAAAAGTTCCAAAAAATCCCTCTTACAGATTTTCTTTCACTCAGGACCTTGCATATTTATTTTATGTTTCTAGATCCAATTAATGCGGAAATAAAAAAAATTCAAAAAATACCTGGCAAAGAACAAAAATGTACTAAAAAGCAGTCTTACAGATTTTCATTCACTCAGGACCTTTCATATTTAATTTTATGTTTCTAGGTCCAATACTAACGGAATTTCAAAAAGTACCAGTTAAAGAACAAAAAGTACCTCAAACTTCCCTCTTTTAGATTCTTATCCACTCAGGGCATTGCATCTTACATTTTATGTTTCTTAGTTAAATAATAACGGATATTCAACAGGTACCAGTTTAAAAACCAAAAAGTACCAATAAGCTCTTTAAGGGGTTCTCATTCATTCAAGACCTTAGCGAAAATTTTAAAAAAGTACCAGTTAAAATCGAAAAAGTACCAAAAAGATCCGTCCAACAGTTTGTCATTCACTCAAGACCTTGCATGTTTAATTTCATGTTTCTAGGTCCAATACTAACGGAAATTAAAAAAATAACAGTTTATTAACAAAAAAGTACCAAAAAGATCCTTCTTACAGATTTTCATTCACTCAGGACCTTTCATGTTTAATTTTATGTTTCTAGGTCCAATACTAATGGAATTTCAAAAAGTACCAGTTAAAGAACAAAAAGTACCACAAACTTCCCTCTTATAGATTCCTAGCCACTAATTACATTGCATATTGAATTTTATGTTTCTAGTTCCAATAATAACGGAAATTCAAAAAGTACCAGTTAAAAAACAAAG
Source organism: Pollenia angustigena (assembly GCA_930367215.1). Lineage (NCBI taxonomy): Eukaryota > Metazoa > Arthropoda > Insecta > Diptera > Polleniidae > Pollenia > Pollenia angustigena. Next base: position 1,558,663 of record OV884061.1, read on the forward strand.
AAGTACCAAAACGCGCTTTTACAGATTGGTATTCACTCAGGACCTTGAAGGTTAAATTTTATGTTCATAAGACCAACATTAACGAAAATTCAAAAAAGTACCAGTTAAAGAACGCAAAAGTACCAAAAAGAATCCTCTTACAGTTTCTGATTTACTCAGGACCTCGCATGTTTAATTTTATCTTTCTTGGTCCGATACTAACCGATCTTCAAAAAGTACCAGTTAATGAACAAAAAAGTACCAAAAATTAATCTCTTATAGATTCTCATCCACTCAGGACATTGCATGTTTAATTTTATGTTTATAAGTCCAACACTAACGGATATTTATTTTATCTTTCTTGGTCCGATACTAACCGAACTTCAAAAAGTACCAGTTAATGAACAAAAAACTACCAAAAACTTCCCCTTATAGATTCTTATCCACTCAGGACACTGCATCTTGAATTTTATGTTTGTAGGTCCAATACCAACGGAAATTCAAAAGTACCAGTAAAAGAACAAAAAAAGTACCAAAAAGTTCCCTCGTAGATTCTTATCCACTCAGGACATTACATGTTGAATTTTATGCTTCTAGGTCCAATATTAACGATAATTAAAAAATACTACAACTGGTAAACAAAAATATCAAATTTCCCGTATTTCCTTTTTTGGTACTATTTTTTCCCCCCATTGAAGTATCAAAAAATTTAGAATTGTAGTGGGAGCCAATAATTTAGTACGAATATGTCAAAGAATGGAGGAAAATGTTTTGTAAAAAAAGTACCAAAAATAGTAACGATTTTCACCCCTTAAATGTTCGAATTTCGAAAAAGTAATAAATTGATATTCGTGTTTTTTTGATAAGTTTCGAATGTGGTATAAACTTTGATTCTATGTTTATTGGTTCTAAAGACAGATGGGGTGTCAAAAAAGTACCAAAATTCAGGTTTTACCTGTTTACTCCATAAAAGGGCCGAATTTCAAAAAAGTACCAGATACTTGTCCGCTTATTTTTCTAAAAAACAACGATAAGTGTTACATTTTTGTTGTATCTCTTTTAGTTTTGGATATATAAGGTTACCGTATTTTCCCGTTTTTACCCTTTCTTACCCCCTAAGCAATTGAATTTCCAAAAATCCCGTCTTAGTGGATCGATTTGGAGGGTGGCCAAACTCTGGTCCAAATTTCAAGTTTTTAGCTTCAGGCGTTTAGGCTGTGCGATGATAAATCAGTCAGTGAGTCAATCAGCAACGTTACAATTTTATATGTATAAATTATTGATTATTCACCCCTATTCTGCGTTTCGATTCGAATCGAAATTTTCTCCGTCTGGCAATTTTGGTATTCTGCGTTTCGATTCCGCTCAGTTCCTTTCGATTGTATGTATTCTGCATTACGATCGGAGCTCCGTTTCTCTCAGTTGTTTTTTTGTTAACGGAGGTTTTTCTATTTTTGTTTTTTTAAGTAAAAAAGTGAAAAAATTTAAGTACAAAATTAAAAAATTCAAAAACGATTTAAATACAAATTATTATTAAAATTTTTTTGTTTTAAATTGTTATTTTTTGTACTGGAATATGAGTGTTTTGTTATGTATGTTTGCAGGTCAAAAACAACAACACCGGAGCAATACGAAAAACTGGCAAATTTAATGACGGCTAACACAGCGTTTACATTTGCCAGTACTGGCAAGACAGTAAGCATATACATATTAGTTGGCAAAACAATGCAAAAACAAAATAGCTGTAAAAGTGTTTATGTATTAGTGAAAAAGTTTGAATGAATTGCTATTGTCTTGCCAGTACTGGCAAATGTAAACGCTATGTAAAGCTGACATTGCTTGTGGGTATCACCAGCGTTCAAAGGAAGAAGTAGCAGCATTCTGGGAGGAAGTTACAGAAGTCCTTAATGCATTAGGGCCTCCAACAAAAAGTTCTATTACATGTAGCTGCAATAGACTCCATTTGTCCTTAAATTTTAAATAAAAATGCAACTCACTAAATTATTTCTTTACAAACAGTTTTTATTAACATTTTGTCTTTACATACATATTTAACCACAACACTTTTATTTTCTACTTTTTTTAGTTAATTTCAGCTTCACCAGATAATACACACTTATGTATATATTTATGCAAAACTTATTTTTACCTTTTTCTTTTTTTATTTTATTTCAATATTTTTCTTTTATTAAATTTATAAACAATTTACTTTATTATACACAGAACTGGTTTTAATTAAATTTGGCATTTGTTTATGAAAATGATAACAGACTTGCTTATTCTGCTGTTTCATTTCCACATTCCACATTGATACAATTGATTTTGTAAACATTGTTGTCTTCTTCTTGTTCTTTCGATTCCGTTTTTCTGCAGAATACCAATTTTCGATCGTAACAGAACTGAATGCGGAGACGTTATCGAAATGCAGAATAGGGGTGATTAGTTTAATTCTACTTGTTGTTTATTAGTTGCTGCCAATGTAACCATTAACTGCTGTATTCAAATTTTAAAAATGTGGGTTGGCCATTAGTTTATCTATGTAGCTAATTGAATATTTTTTAATTTCCTCCTGGATAGTGGGGACGTTGAGATCTCTGTGGATAATATCATTACGTATATACCATGGGGTGCAGACAATTTGTCGTAATATTCTGGACTATCTTCTTTGAAGCTTTTGGATGTTAGATGCGCATGCAGTACCCCATAATTGGTTGCCATATGTCCATATTGGTTTTATGATGGACTTGTATAAGACAATTTTGTTGTCTTAAGACAAGTTTGAGTTTCGACCGATTAGCCCATGTAGTTGAGCTGCTTTAAGTTTCATAGCCGTTATTTTCGCTTCAATATGACGAGACCAGGTCAAGCGTCTGTCTATATGAATTACCAAGTACTTAACATGGTTTGCTACCGGAACAGGGATGTTATTTATTTTTACAGCTGGGCACGTTTGTCTTCTGAGCGTGAAAGTTAGATGAGCACATTTAGCCGGGTTAAGCTTTATTCTCCATTTTTCTAGCCAGGCCTCTAGTTCATTGACGTGGGACTGTAGATTTTGCGATGCGACTTTTGGGTCATGGTTAACGCTAATAAATGCTGTGTCGTCTGCAAATGTAGAGGTATGCGTGCTCAGGTTTGTTGTCATATCCGCTGTGTATATTATATATATATTATATATAGTAGCGGTCCTAATAAGCTATCTTGGGGGACAGCAGCAGTAATTTTCTTGAGGGGGGAGTATTTGTCTTGCGACCTTACTATGAATGTTCTGCCTGTTAGATAGCTCTCCAGAAGCTTGTGAGTATTTTAAGCAAGCATTCGTGTTATTTTGATGAGTAGCCCATCATGACAAACTTTGTCAAATGCTTGGGAAATGTCTATAAACTGGGCTGAGCAGTATTGCTTTTTCCCAAACGCCGATCTAATTAGGGTGACAATTCTATGCACTTGTTCTATTGTACCATGTATCGCTCTGAATCCGAACTGGTGATCCGTGATGATGTCGCACAGTGCTTTGTCCCTATATATCGAAGGGACATAAATAGACGGAGTTGTCAGAAATTTTTGAAATTTGGTACACTAGCATAAAATAGCTTAGTTAAGAAAAATATGAATTTTTGGACAAATCGGTCCAAGGACACGCCTACCTCACATGTGTCCTGAAATTTAAAAATGTTATTTTAGCTTCAATAATGCCCACAAAACTACAAAAAATGGTCAGGCTAATACACACACAACTAGCAACGTGTGTGCAAATTTTCATTTAAATCTGAACAAGGACTCAAGGTCCTGCCATATATATTTTTCTTAAAAATGCTATAACATTTACAAGAACTGTCCAATAGTATTTAAATTTGTTATGAAAATTGATATTTGTTATATATATATGTATGCCAAATTTTGGTAGAATCGGATTATTAATATGAAAAATACAAAAACATCATTTAATGAAAAATTAGTTAAAAACGCTTAAAATGCTCTTGAAAAAATAACAAGTAAGAAACTATAATCGGTAAACCCGACCATGTGATACCCTATAGCATAGTATTTAAAAACAAATATCCTAGAGTGTACTCAAATTACCTAGAGTGTAATCTATTTGGGCAATCATGGACCCGCCAGAACAAAATTATGTTATGAGGCTAAGATTCGTTTAAAAGTTCTTTCTGCCGAATATTATTGAGATATCTTCATCTACATATATGAGTTTTTTGGATGAGGGACAACATTTTGTCATGACATAGTAGCTATCGTTAAAGTCATTGTCGCTTATTTGTATGTAAATACTAATATTTTTAAGGAAGCTGGCATTAAAAGCTATTTTAGGGAGAATGATTTGTATGGGAGCTATGCTCAAAAATAGAAAGATTCCAATAAAATTTGATAAGCTTATTTTGATTGCAATAAAATTAGTTTGGTTTGGACCAAATTTAATCTTGCCGATGTAATAAGATGGTTTTTGTAAAGTAATGGACCGATTCGTTCCATTTTCAATAGGCTTGGTCCTTGTACCAGTCAGAGCCTCTGTGACAATTTTCATCAAATTGTCTCCGAATTTGTGATCTGTATGCACAAGGTTGCATTGACAGCCAGCTGGCCGGACGGACATCGTTAGATCGACTCAGAAAGTGATTCTGAGCCGATGTAACGAATTATTTAGAATTATTTCTTATTATATACCTAATTAATTTTCTTTAAACTAATTTATTTATTACATTTACATACATATATGGTAATTTTTTTAATTACAATAAATCATCTTCAGTACTGGATTCTTCCAAAAAAATATTGCCGCTCAACGAAACATTTGTTTCGTCATCTTTAGCTGGTTCATCAACATTTTCTCTCAGTATATATTTCTCAATTTCTTCAAAGAATATATTTTTTTTAGTCTTTGGATTCCTTTTTGAAGATAACAACGGATCTAAGGAAAGTATTAAATGAGTCATTAAATCTTTATGAGTGTCGTCGTGGGACAGTCTGGTTTTTCTACAACGATTTTGTGGTTGGTTGAGGAACTTTATTCCTGTTCAAAATGTTATGAACAGATTTTACCTCATACACCTCCAGCTCTACGGCAGATTTTATTTCTTCTGTAGGAACAGAACTATCTATGCCTTCTATGACAATAATCAAACTCATAGCACTTTTTTATTGATATGTATAGTAACTTTTATTTTCTGCGTCCAGGTGTCTTGATATAATACGGAAGTTCGTTTATGTACTGGCTTGAATTTCGGTCTCTTAAATTTGCCCGCTTCGTATAGAAACGATGTTTGCTCCCGCAGATTGATAGGTGGCGGTTTAAATTCTTTAGAGGCTATTCCATTAGCTGATTCTGCTTCTTCATCGTCAGGTATGGAGAGTACAGAGAATCTATTACCACTTGTTGGCAAAGAGACTACGTTAGAGCCTTTGTATTGTTTGGCCATGCGTTCCTATTCGATGGACCTAGGACTAGCCTTTCTCTTAATTATTGTTATATATCTGTCCATGCCTGTTTGCACTTTAGTACTTTTTGGCACAGCTGCTGTATTTATTAATGCTAATCGTGATGTTCCAGGATTTTCGTTAATATTCCTCTGGTCAGACGACTTCACACTTTGAACCACATTTACGGTCGGATCAACACACTTGCTCAGGTTGGGCACACTTTCACTTGCTGTATGGAAAACCAGTTGCGCTGGCAATTTTTGCACTTAAATAATTATTATTTAATTCTGGGTATCGAATGTTTTCATTGCTCACGCTCGGAGAGCTTACCACAATATACGCATTTCTGCTATTTGTGTTGGGCCTACTCTCCTTATTGGGAGTATTTGTGAGGCTCATTCACAAATCTCTTCGGGCACCTTAGTTATTGTTATTGTTCTGTTTTTTTTAACTATTACAAATATTTTTTTCCCCCCTCGAATTTTTTTTTTTATTTTTTTTACTCACTGATTGATACACGTCTGTACTCGTCAAGAGCTGGTTTCGTAATGATTTGAAATGTATTGATCTTATAACTTTAGATCTGGCAGGAAGTGATATTGAATTTATGGTTGGACCGTTTCTAAGTGGTATTCCAATGTCATGATCAATTTCATTTGATCGAATAATCATTAAATCTTTATCATTGGAATCTGTAAAATACAATTATACTTTCTTATAAAGTCCATTACAATTATTACATCTGCCTGTATTTTGAAATCATCTTTTACACATGGAAAATATGTTTTATTAGATATTTGTCTGCCTAACGTCGAAATTATACCCTGACCAATACCGTTAAAGTTTTTTTTTGTTATAAACGTTTATAGATTCATTTAAGACCTGTTTGTGCTTGATAATTGAAATATCTGCGCCAGTGTCTATTAAACATTTTTAAGTGGAATCATTTAGAGTAGTTTTACGGCGCAAATAGCTACATAAATTTAAATTGATATTGTATGTTTTAGATTCTACTGAGTACTTAGGGGTTGTTGCCCGTTTCCCGAGTTGTCTTCTGCAGTTAGAATTATATTTTTGTTGTTATTACGGTTATTGTTGAGGTTTATATTATCGTTAGTATTGCGATAAGAACCCGAAGTATTGTTATTGTTATTATTGCCGTTATTATGGTTACTAACGTTTCTGTTTCGATAGGATTTATTTATTGTTATTTGAAAAATGTATAGTCTGGTTAAAAGCATTATTTCTATTTTGCTTACTATTATTATATATATATTACTATTATTATTAGAACCTTGGCGTCTGAAGCCGTAGCTGAGGATAGAGTTCTCTAGACCGTACACTTCAGTACAGCAACTTATGAACTTAGTCAATACTTCATTCATGTTATTAAAGCTTCCTGATTCCATGATCACTTTGACTCCATGAGTTTCTTTTATAGAGTCCACTAAATTAAAAGCGTCGATAAAACTCTGTAGGTTTTCTGAATTTCCATCGAAATCTGGAATTAAACTAGAGGCAGTATTTAAAAATTCTAATTAAGTCTGAGGCATTTTGGACTTTTGTTTTTGATCAGATTCTGGTAAAATATTGAACACTGTTGGTTCATGTATTGAGTGGGGAATTATTACTTTAAGATTTTCTTGTAACTTACAGAAATTAATTTTTCACGTAGGTCGGAATAAAAATTAACAGCAGAAGATTGATGACTTTTAGTTAACCTACTGTAGTTTGTGTTTAGTAGTACACTAAGCTTTTCTAACTGATGTTGGAGAATGTTTATATGCTTATTGACAGTTTCAGGTTTTGTATCCCTGTCAATATTTAAGCATTTATAAGATCTAAGGAATTCGTCTCTTATTACCTTAGCTTAAAATACAATGGTTTCCCATTCCATTAGTTAAAAACTTGCATAAGGAGTTTTATTAAAAGAATACACAAAGTTTCCTTAGATATGTTTTGGTGGGTTCTCGAATAAAAAAATATTAAATGGTAAAATACCGGACCGGACATTAAAAATATTTATTAATAGTAGTTTATAATGTTTTAAATAGAAAAATCTAAATTTTGCAAATATAAAGATTTAAAGTTAGACTTTGTCTAGATTAGTAGCTACAGATGCAGCTCTAGTGTAAAGGCGCCCGTACACGACATGTATTTGTCATATGACATGTCAAATTTTCAAGTCACATGTAATTGTTCATGTCTGTCAAAATTGCTGTTTTACATAAGGTTTATAATATTCGGTCACAAACGTATATGTAATTTGCTTCTGACATTGTCTCTCTTTTTTTCGCATTGTTATTGCAGAAACCAAAGTAGTTCTCGGTTTCAAAAGAGCTTGCTGCCGCCACGAAAATATTTATTTTCGCCGTAAAATAATTTAGCCATCTTAAAATTGTTTCTTTTATTTTAAAGATAATAATTTAGAATTTTATAATTAAACGGTTTTTATGTATATATTTACATAAATTCTATTCAATGGTGAGATGAGCATACATATCTTGGTATTGTAAAATATTAACTTCAGCCGGCTAATGATTCCTTCAATAGTTGACGCCGCTGCCAGTTTCTTCCCGGCATAGATTTCTGATGTCAGATGGTTTGTCAGAAGAAAATAGAGCACGCTCTAATTGAAATTTTGTCAGATGACTTTGCGTCTGACTTTTACAGAAGCAAAGTTAAAAAGGTAACACACGACATGTATGTGTTTTGCAGTGGGAAATTTGACATGTCAGACGACATGTTTTTGTCATCTGACATGTCAACTTTTCAAGTCACATGTAATTGTGCATGTCTGTCAAAATGGCTGTTTTACAGAAGGTTTATAATATATGGTCACAAACGTACATGTAATTTGCTTCTGACATTGTCTCTGTTTTTCCCCCATAGTTGTTACAAAAACCAAAATAATAATGCCGCCACGAAAGTTTGTATTTACGCCGTTAAATAATTTAGCCATCTTAACATATTTTTCTTTTAATTCAAAGATACCAATTTAGGATATTATAGTGAAACGGTTTTTATATATATAATTACATAAAATCTATTCAATGGTGCGATGATTATATATATTTCAGTATTGTAAAATATTAACTTCAGCCGGCTAATGATTCCGTCAATAGTGGACGCCGCTGCCGGTTTCTTCGCGGCATAGATTTCTGATGTCAGATGGTTTGTCAGAAGAAAATAGAGCACGCTCTAATTGAAATTTTGTCAGATGACTTTGCATCTGACTTCTACAGAAGCAAAGTTTAAAAGGTAACACACGACATGTATGTATTTTGCAGTGGGAAATTTGACATGTCAGATGACAAAAACATGTCGTGTACGGTCGCCTTTAAGACTTTTAAAGATCTTTTATGCAATTGGTACAAAGTTACTAAGAGTTACATAGTTATTAGACATATTATGATTATGAAGTATACAGCAGGGAATTCAACTTTGACTACAATGTCATTTACGACATTAGCGTTAGGTTTTTCAACCTTTGAATCCGTACCGCCCATTTTATTTTTCTAATACAAAGTGAATCAATTATTTCAATTGTTGACAATAATAGAAGATAAAAAAAAAATATATTGGGATAAGTTCCGCATTAAATTATATAATTAAAATAACAATAAACTTCAACCAAAAAGTAGTTTCTTAATCTTTATTAAAGAAACTACTTTTTGGTTGAAGTTTATTGTTATTTAAATTATATAATTTAATACGGAACTTATTCCAATTTTTTTTTTTATCTTAATTATTTCAATTGTTGACAATAATATAAGATAAAAAAAACAAGTTAGAGTGCTATATTCAGCTGTGCCGAATCTTTGATACCCTCCACCGACAGTTCGAATGTTAAAGGAGTAATATCTATATGATATGTATTTATTATTAATTTATCTTTATAAAAAAACATCTGCATTAAAATTTGTTGCGGTTTAGACATACATATATTAAATTATTGACCGACAATCAGAAAGTTGTACGCTTCTTTTTTAGCAATTTTAAATAGCTTGAGTAAAGCATCATGATTAGTAACAGTTTAAGCTGAACTTAAATAATTTTCAGGTGAGCAATTTATATTGGAGCCATGGTAAGCTATGAACCAATCATTCCAAAATTCTGCAGAGTAACTTAACTTTCAATACAGCGGAGCAATTAGCGTTTGCAGTGAATTTCAGAAGGCTACTAAAATGGGATCTTAGGTAAATTATGGAACGTTTATTACAAAATTGCATAACATTTTTTATTGGCCTTATGAAGCTAAGCTGGAAGCAAGTTTACCGCAATATCTATATCTGCTACGGTTTTAAGCATATTTAATTATTTAACCAGAGTGGGCTTTTACGAGGCCTAGGGTAAATTATGGACCTATCTTCACGAAATTTCACAGTGTAATTTCTAGTCCTATTAAACTGTGACATATCAAATTTTGTTATGATATCATTTTTTTACAGTTTTAGGTGTACAAAACAGTTTTCCGAGAGTAGGGTTTATATGGGGCCTAGGGTAAATTATAGACCGATCTTCACGAAACTTAACAGTGTCATTTGTAGTCCTATTAAACTGTGACGTGCCAAAATTTGTTATGATAGTATTATTTTTTACGGTTTAAGGCGTACTAAACTGTTTTCCGGGAGTAGGGTTAAATTATCTATATATAAATCGGCTAAGGCAAAACAGTTAAGAACACTTTCCTCCTCTGTATGTCAACCGATTTTAACAAAATATACACCATTTAAGAGGTATTTACTCAAAGAAGTGCACAATGTATATTTTATTAAAATCTGTTCAATAATTTCAGAGTTATAAGCGTTCAAAATTGTTACTAACACAAATGCAAAATAAATAAATACAAATTTATTTTCAGTTATCAAATAATAAAAAATTAGGGTGATCGATTATTCGACATTTTTCAGAAACCGGGTTTCGAATATTTCGACTATATAAATCAAACCAGGCAAAACAGTTAAGAACGCTTTCTTCCTTTGTTTGTCAACCGAACCTCTATGGGGAGAAAAAAAGGGGAAATATGGGAAACTAAATTTCTTTTTTTTTTACTTTTCTGTGCTTCATGTGATAATTTTTAAATTTTCTATAGAACTTAGAAACATATTATTATAGGTGTAGGATCCTGAGTGAGTGTAACCTATAAGATAAAAAATGCTGGTATTTTTTGTCTTTCATCTGGAACTTTTTGAATTTTCGTTAATATTCGACCTATAAAGAAAAAATTATACATTAAACTGGTTGAATAAGAACATGTAAGGGGAGCTTTTTGGTACTTTTTCGTTCTACATCTGGTACTTTGATTAATTTTCGTTCATATTAGACATAGAAACATAAAACTAAACGTGCAACGTCCTGAGTGGATGACAATATATAAAGAAGACTTTTTGATACTTTTTTGTTTTTCAATTGGTATTTTTTATACTAAACATACAAAATTAAATTAACTCACGTAGAAGATAAAATATGAACGGGAGGTTGGTCCCTCGCCAAATCGGTCCACTTTGAAGGAAAAACTAAATGCTCGAAACAAATAAATTCATATATACTTAGGCCCCTATTATGAGTTACATTCGATAAGCAATTTTCGCTGGCTATCGAACATCGACTATCGAATCTTAATTTGGTATTATGAGTTGGCAGCACTATCGAAGGTTTCGTTGTGCATCGAATTTTTCAACGAAAACAAATTTGCTTTCGACTGTGCAAATAAATGTAAAAAACTTGTTGAAAATGTAACTATTTGTAAATTTTTTGGTGTTCGTATACCAAATGCAATATTCTTGATCTGTTTTATTATGCAAGTCCAACGTCGTTAACAGCAACTGGAAGCGCTCATATTCCTTATGGAACAAAATTCTTTTTTCACCAAATGATTTGCAGCAAAGTTCAGCATGTAAAAAAATGGGATGAAACCCCACTGAAGCTAAATTATATGAAAACAACCATAATTCGCCGTAATCACGTTAAACTTTAATTTTATTTTTTAAATTTGTAAACAAAAATTTTTTATTTTAAGTGACAGCTGATCGAAAATGTACTACTGTGAATTAACAAAATCACAATAGTAAATTTTTATCGAATGTGCGCCATAATACCAAATGAAAATTCGTTCGATCAGCTAATTCGACTGCTGTCGAAAATCGAATTTAGTTCATAATAGGCACCTTAGATACATTATGTTTTCTTCATATTTCGAAAAACAAATTATGGTCGAATTTTGACCATAAGGCGAGCACTAGTATAATTAAAATAACAATAAACTTCAACCAAAAAGTAGTTTCTTTAACCTTTATTAAAGAAACTTTACCTTTATTAAAGAAACTACTTTTTGGTTGAAGTTTATTGTTATTTTAATTATATAATTTAATGCGGAACTTATTCCAAATTTTTTTTTTATCTTATATTATTGTCAAGAATTGAAATAATTGATTCACTTTGTAGTATAAGATAAAATGGGCGGTACGGTTTCAAAGGTTGATTTAGATATTCCAATATATAAATAAAATACGGACATAATGTAGACAATCAAAAAGGAATCTATGAGGGTTTATCTAGCAACTATAGTACTATTTGAAAACATGCTAATTATAACTTAGCAGAATCCGAACTATAGGAGGGTTAGCTAAGGTAAATGTTAAGTAGATATAAGGCTTAATTGCTCAATTCGTTTATAGCAGGGAGTACAGAATTAATAAAATTGAATTAAAATAGACTATAGAAATGAGACGATAAAAGACATTTATTGCTTTTTTGATTTTTTTTTGTTACTTTGTCAAACAAGCATTCACTTACAAAGAATCAGTTATCACTTATTTGATAAACTGGATATATAAATGTCTTATTTTTACCCAAGTTACATTTAGAAAAATTAAAAATTAACTATTCATGATAGATTATAAAATAATCTGTAGAATATGCTGAATGAAACTAGCACTTTATGTAAAGCAAAAGCTGACGCAGAATGGAACCGGTGTGAAACTATACTTAGATATTGATCATACCCTATAATATTTTTGGACAACGCTTTTAATTTATATTTGTTATTTTTTTTATACTTTATGCGCTTTAGAAAATAGTGTTAGTTGTGTATACGAACAACATAATAGAAGATTTGTTTATATTACTTATAAACGAAGTTACTTTATTAATACCATAAATAGGCATTACTCAATAAAGATACTTTGCATTACGCTACTTTGTATGAAAAAATTATAAAGAGAAATTTGAAAAGAAATGTTTAAGCTAAGCTTTTTGGAACTGTTACGTCTGTTAGTAGCTAGGCCGTTTACATAAGCAACGTGAAAGTTTACATTAAGGTTTTTCTTAATCTAAGTTTACACGGCTAGCTACTTGTTAGTGTGTCATTTTCGTCCTGGGGCGTATTAGTAGTTATATCTAAAGGAACTTCCCAATAAAAAATTTTATCAATTTGCGAAGCACTAAAGGTACATTTAAAAAAATAAGCGCACAATTATGCGCTACGCAATAAGACATACAGAAATGCAGTAAAGTAAGTGAAAAGAACTCTTAACAATTTTTATAAAAAAAAATTAAAATTTTAAGTGCTACGGCATTCCCTTACTACGAAGCAGGCTTGTAAGGGAGAATACTAAAATATAACTGTAAAAAACATTTAGTGTGTTAAGCTGTTCGTTACATCCAAGAATTTTTTTATGTGTCAAAAATGTATTGCTTCAAAGTGGGAACTCGCCATATAAAATTCATGTCTTCCGTAAGCGCAATGGTAAGCGAAACTCTTACATTTCTCCCTTACAAACCTGCTTTTTTATTGGGTTATGTCATTACGACCATCACAATTGTTGCAGGGTGAGTAGTGGTAATGGCATAAGTCGGTCATCACCAATTGATGAACGAGAGTGGTTTAATCCTTTTTTGTTATACCACTGCAGGGACACGTATGTAAACAGTTCGGTTTGTGCTTTGTTGTGATACAGACGTGTATTTTTAACCCCGCATACGATTTGGACACATTTGATTTTGTAATGTCAGCAGCGAATGGACGCTTAAAAATAAATGATATATTTTGTTATTTAAATTATTTAACATAATAGTGAACAATTAAGACGATAAAATTAAATTAAATAAAATAGTAAAAATATATACGTGTGAATGTTCATACATGTATGTATGTATATTAGAGGTTTGCTTTGAATAATTCACTTGTTTGCCTTTATTCAAAGTGCACAACATTTACTCAAATATTTAACATTCAAAAATATTAGAAAAGAGTAAACCATATACAAAAATAAGAGAGAATGAATTGAATAAAATAGTTGTTTACTGTAAATGAATTTGAGAGTCAAGTTTACAAAAAATATTCGAATAATTTTTGAATTATTGAATGTCCATACATTTATTTGAATACATTGACATTATATGTGTGTAAGCTTGTGGCGTCTTTTATTTGTAAGAGTTAAGCTAACACATACATACGTAATGTGTAGGTACAGAAATTTTACATTCAAATTATATTTGAATATTTCATTCATTTGACTTGAGTTGACTGAATTGAATGAGTTCTTATTCGTTTTGTCTTTGGTTATTCTTTCATTTGTTTCTTTATTATTGGGTGCTCGACACATTGTAGTTAAAAAACAAATGAGTGTGTTGAAATTGGTTTTTATTTATTCTTGCAGACCTCTAATGTATACATATTTTGAACAAAAACATTTAAGTTTAAATTTCTTATTTTTTTTGTGTTGTTGTAATACAATAAATAATAAAAATATTAAAAGCAAAGCAAAACGATGAAAAACAAAAACAACTCTTTGCATGAGTACGAACAGTGAAACAACACTAAGACAAAATGAAAGAAAGGTTTACGTTTTAGTTCACGCAAATGAAAATAATGCAGAAATAAATAAAACAAAACAAAACAATATTAACTACCTAACGGCTAAGCCAATTATTCGTACACGTTCCCTGTCACCCTCGGTATTTACACAAACGGTGGATAGTGACTCATTAAAAAAACTACAGCTAGACCTAGTGTCAAGTGTTGCCAGGCCAGCAAGTATTGCCGTAAAGTCAAAAACAAATTTAGTGTGAAATGATACCATGAACTTAAACACAAATGCAATGGAAACCCCCCTGTAAAAAGTTGTCAAAAGCCTCAAGTCCAAGTTGGTATGGACATGTATATAACAGTCCTTAAACGGGGTCGCAGCCCTACCTCTTCAGCTGTTGCTTCGGCCTCAAAAGTGCAATTTTTTGATAAAATAAATTCCCAAAATCGATTTGCAATTCTGTAAATCATGAAAATGATTTTCGCAAAATAATTAACAAATTTGAGGCACTTAAGAAAAGTTTTTATACATACCAACTCAAGAGCAGTAAAGGTCTCCAGGTGGTGATTAAGGGAATTGATTCATGCGTAGACCCAGAGGATATTAAAACTTTCTTGGAAGAAAAAGGCGTCAAGATAAAACATGTGGTAAATATTAGAAATAGGGACAAAAATCCACAACCACTTTTTAGTTGAATTATAGCCCGGCGACATTAAGTTAAAAAAAACGAAATGCATCCCATTTATAGTTTGAAATTTTGAATTGACAGTTCTACTTCTAACAATTTCAAAGTGTAAACAAAAACATCAACAATAAACAGTGAGCTTATCTTATCTTAGTGGGGAATGTAAGAAAAGATGAACTCACTGTTTATTGTTGATGTTTTTGCTTAAACTTTGATATTTTTACAAAATATACAAGAAGAAGCTGCCATAAGTATTGTTCATGCTGTCTACTCTGAAATAAAAAACAAAATTAAAATACTTTAACTATTGTGTTTAATCTGTAAACCGTTTTTAAATTAGCGCACACTTGTTTTTACCTGTGCATTATAAAGTTGATGTGAGAAGTTACCAGTTATACCATAATTTTGAGCATTTATATTCTATTTCGTCGATTTTTGTTTTTGATAATTTAATTAAAATACTTTACGATCTTTTTACAAGTGTGGTAATCAGCTGTTTAAATTGATAACATTAAATACAACTGTTTAAAATCACTGTTGTTATAAAAATACAAATATTAACGGGTTTGTGAATTGGATAAGGAAATTAATATCTGTACATTAACGCTATCTACTTGTGAATGTGTAATTTTTAACCCAGCAAACACATTTTTGATACACGTTTCTAAACTAAAATCTGCAATAATAATGGATTGTTTTAATACTAACTGCAACATTACCAGTAGTGAGAGAATGATATCATGTTGGATATGCTCTGGTAATTACCATTTGAAATGTACAGCACTCAAAGCACGTAACGGTGATGCTCTTGCTGATCCTGTTAAATCCCTCCAATGGACCTGTAAAAATTGCAAGCAAATTAATGTTGAGTTTTATAAATTTGTTTAAAGTTATAAGGATGATTTTGATAAACTTCACAAAAACTTTTTAGCTGTTCAGACTGAACTTTAAAAATTTGGCGAATTGTTTTCAAAATTTTCGAACCTTGATAAATTTGTTAACTCACCAAAAGTATCATCCCCGAAGAGACAGAAAATATCCACCAGTTCTCCTGTTAGACCATTAATGGCTAACTCCTCTGGTCCAGAATTAAGCACTGATAATGACATTAATCTAATATCAGTACCAAATTTAGCTACGAATGTTATCCCTCTACTGGGTAATATTCCTAGATCCGATACTGATACTGGATCTTAAAATTCTGCTGATCTTAGTCCTTGTCCATCGGGTTCTGGAGTGGTAACTAATGCTGGCAATTTTACCGTTCCTAAGCCATTAACGTACAATTTTTATTTCCCGTTTGGCTTGCGGTACAACCGTAGAAGATATTGATTATTACATTAAAATAAAACTCGGTTCTAATGTTGATATTGTTATAAACTAATTTTCGTACTCTCAACCCAGAAGTATAACATCGTTTAAAATTGCTGTTGCTGCTTGTATCTTTGATCAGATTGTTGATACCTGTTTTTGGCCTGCTAATATCATTGTTCGTGAATACATCTTTAAAGTTAATCCGAGATCTACAAATATTGCTCGTTTGCCACCTAGAAAACCGTTTGCTTCAAAAAACTAATTGGCTCTAAGAATCGTTTAAATTTTATTTATCAAAATGTTCCTGAATTAAATACCAAATTGTATACTCTCTTGGTTAATAGCTATGACTTCACCTACGGTGTAATTATCTTCACTGAAACTGCCAAAAGATGATATTTATAATACCGAAATTTTGTCTAATAAATACCAAATATTTAGGTATAATCGAAATGCACGTAGAGGTGGTGGAGTTATGATTGCTGTCTCTTGTTTATATCCATCTGAAGTTGTAGTTTCTTTTGGTATTGAATTTGTTGCTGTTGGTTAAATTGAAAAATAAAAAATCTACTTCACCTGTTCTTACGTTCCTCCGGAATCTGATAGTGCTATTTATTTAAAACATGTTCAAGCCATTAATTCTGTTATGCTAAATGTTTATAATGATGACTCTATATTTGTTGTTGTTGGTGATTTCAACTTGCCCTCAATATCTTCGATGAAAACGTCTGATACACCTTATTTAATTCCAGTCAAAAATAAAAACTCTCAAAAATTAATACTGGTTTATCTCTGTTTCAAATAATTAACGTATTCAATGACTTTGGTAAACAACTTGATTTGGGGTTCGTTAATAATGTGGATGATTGTATTATTACTCGCTCAGAACCTATAACGTTGCCTGAAGATCGTTATCACCCCACTATTGAAGTGAGTTTTTCAATTCCATCAGAAGTCAAATTAAAACCATTTAAGGTCGATAAAGTTTTTTGTTTCAAACGGACTAATTACAACTTATTAAACCAATTAATAAGAAATACGTGCTGGAGCAACTTCCTACCTTCTCAATTAAACAGCAGCTCGGCAATTGATGTGATGGTTTCTATATTTTATAAAAAAATTTACGCCTTTTTTGATATTTGCATACCTAAACAATTTGCTTATACTTCAGTTGGACCGCCATGGAACTCTAAACAGCTTACTAGGCTAAAAAATCTAAAGAATAAAAATTATTAACAATTTAAAAAATCTGGATCGTTTATTGATTACGGAAAATACTCTGTCAGTCATTCAGAATATAATCTGCTGAATCATGCTTTATGTAACCAATATATAAATAAGGTGAAAAACAATTTCGTTCGTGACCCAAAATCGTTCTTTGCATTTGTCAACTCTAAAAGAAAATCTAATGGAAATGAAATTTCGTTGCCAAGGATCTGGAGATTCTGAGGTCATATGTGCTTTATTTGCCGATTTTTTTGCCACAACTTATTCTGATGCTGCATACGATGATAGTAATGGTTATCCCTATATGCTCTCATCGAACCATGCAATTTCTTTCCCTACTTTTAATAGCAATGATATTTTGGTTAACTGAAAAAGGCTAAAGATGTCTTTTAGTCATGGTCCCGATCTTGTTCCAACATGTATTTTAAATCAATGTGCTGAATCATTAGTTACGCCATTAACTTTTATGTTCAATGCGTCGATTATATGTGGTTATTTTTCCGCATTATGGAAAGATTCGTATATAAAACCTTTATTTAAATCTGGTAATAAATCGGACATAACAAACTATAGAGGAATTGCCAAATTAAGTGCTATTCCAAAACTTTTTGAAAAACTAGTTACTGATTTCCTCAGCCATCACACCTCGGTCTTACTGGCAGCATGCCAGCATGGTTTTTAGAAAAGGCTGTGCAACTACAACCAATGTACTTCATTTAACAACCTTAATTAATTGTGCATTTACACAAAAGAAACAAACTGATGCTGTTTATACTGACTTCAGTAAAGCGTTTGATAAAGGTAACCATCACCTTCTTCTTACTAAATTGGATTTATTAGGTTTATCCCGTAGAAGTTTATGCTGGTTAAGTTCTTATTTAATTGGAAGAAAGCAAAAAGTACAATTCAATAATTGTATATCCAAGTACATTTATGTTTCGTCCGGTGTTCCCCAAGGCAGTCATCTTGGCCCACTTTTATTTTCGCTGTTTATTAATGATCTACCCAACGTTATCAAGTTCGCCAATATATTGGTGTATGCTGACGATGTAAAAATATTCCATTTTAATTGCTTTGCTGATAATTTTTATCTTCAATCGGATCTTAATAACTTCTTTTTATGGTGTAATCATAATATGATGGAGCTGAATCTTGTGAAATGCAAATGCATGCGTTTTTATAGAAATAACTGTATTGCTGTTAATTATGCTTTGGTGGTCATC
Source organism: Pollenia angustigena (assembly GCA_930367215.1). NCBI lineage: Eukaryota > Metazoa > Arthropoda > Insecta > Diptera > Polleniidae > Pollenia > Pollenia angustigena. The sequence goes on from OV884061.1 coordinate 1,577,337, forward strand.
AACTGGAGTTGGTTGATTCGTTTCTTGATCTTGGAGTCTTACTGGATCCTAAATTAAACTTTGTTTCTCTTATAACATTAACTGTAAATAAAGCTCGAGGCGTTCTTGGCTTTATTAAGCGCTGGGCTAAAGAATTCACCGATCCATACATAACGAAGCAACTTTACGTATCACTCGTTAGAACAATCTTAGAATATGCGTCAATCATTTGGGATCCATTTTACAACATTCACAATTCTCGTATTTAATCGGTCCAAAGACAATTTTTATTATTCTGTTTACGTGATCTTCATTGGAGTTACTCGACAAACTTTCCTTCCTATGCTAGTGGACTGGCATTAATAAAATTACCATCGTTCAAAAGTCGTCGTACAATGTTAAATGCTTCTTTTATGGTTAATCTTATTAATGGTAATATTTGTTGTGATTTTCTGTTAGAGTCTGTTAAATTTAATATACCTAGCCGCAATACGCGTCATTATAATCTGCTTTTTGTTAAATTTTATAGAGAAAATTATGCTATTGCTGATCCTTTTTCAAGGTTATATAGACAATTTAATTATTGTTTTTCTTAATTCGTAAATTTTAATGTATATATATTCTGTAAAGTGTAGTATATTTTAAAATGCATATTGTTATTCATTAATTTGAAGTCAATATTGTTATTAGTCAGTAAGGATAATATCTAAAACTAACTAACTAACTAAAAAAAAGAACTGTTGGATTTAATTCTTAAACGCTTAACAGTTTTATTTGGTTTAATATGTTCAGTTTTTCTAAAATCTTTGGTTGAAGTTTCCTGACGATCTGGCCTAAGCAACTAGTGAAGTGCGCAAAGGAATAGCTTATCCCATCAACAATAAATTTCAGTGTTTTTATCAAGAATAAAAATTGGGAATTAAGCACGAATTACAAAATCTTTTTAATTTCACAAATTTGTGAATCATGAAAGAAAAACTTATTGGAGAGGTTTAAACACATAAAGTATATATAAATAGAACGAATTCAATAAAATAAAAAAAGTCTTGATATATTTTCGAATCCATTTTCAATGTACAAATAAGTAAACAAGTAAAAAACAGCTGACAGGAATAGCTTTTGTAACGTGCGTTGTGTAACTTGCAAATTTTCATGCGCTCAAGTTTTCAAACGCACGACACATGTCGACGAATAAACGCGTGTTATGTATTTCTACCTTTAGTAATTGGTTTTTGAGGTATTGAAACGACTTTTCACAATCTTGATTCCATTCAAAAGGTAAATTTTTTTCGACAATCTAGTGATATGTCTGGATAATTCAGCAAAATTTGGTATAAACATTTCATGGTCAGTACATTTATGGCCTAAAAATGTAACTTGTGTACAGAAAAATGAAAATTTGTCTGGGTGTAATTTGAGATTATGTTTTCTGCACAATTCAAATACGTTTTTTAAATTTCGCAACATATGTTCCTTGAAACAACCATATACTACAAGGTCATCCATATACACGAACGCTTACGCTGGAGATAGACCTGAGAAAGCTAATGACAGCATACGTTGAAATTAGGGGCATTTTTATACCATACGGCAATCTTTTAAAACGGAAGGATCTTTAAACAGTGGAAAAGGATGTAATATCTCTAGATTCTTCTTCAAGTTCTAGTTGATGAAACCCTGACATCAGGTCAAGACAAGAGAATAATTTAGCTCTACCTAATTGATCAAGAATATCATCTATTCTTGGTAATGGAAATTTATCAGCTACTAAATTTTTGTTGACTGCTCTGTAGTCTACTAAAAATCTCCACCTCTTTTGAGTGTTACCGGGTAAGGGTTTCTTTGGTACTAAGAGGATGGGGCTTTTGTGATCTGAAATTGATGGTTCAACAATATCGTCTTTAATTAGCTTATCAACCTGGTTGTTTACTTCCTCTTTCTGGGAATGAGGTATTCTGTAATTTTTGATGAAACAGGTTGTGTATTATTTACTTTAAGCTTTTGCTTATAAAAATTATTGACCGATATGTTTTCAGATTCTAGGGCAAAAATATCTATAAATTCACGGCATAAGGATTTCAAATGTTTTTCAACGAAAGGTGGAAAGTTTCTGGAAAGGCTTTCCATTTTTTCTTTGGATTTGGCAGGTGTACAATTTTGTTTGACAATTTTATCATTTTTAAGGGTTTCTGTAACAAGTTTAATATCATAAATTATTAAATCTTGTTCAGTGGTATTAATAATTTTTACTAGAGGATTTGATTTTGAAGTGATTGTTTTTGCGACATAAACGCCATCTTGAATTGCTTGATAAGGTATCAAAACAGTTTCTTCTGATGATTTGAATTTTTTTTTTCTTAAATTTATTTTTTACTAGCATTTAACCCGCTACTTCGTTAGCGTCTTCTTATCCTTCGTGGACATATTTGTATGCCAAAGCATCTTTTTCTAGGTTTAAATTTGTTTAAATTCTAGCATTTAACCCGGTACTTTGTAATCAGGCCTTTTCTTTCATGAACATATTTATATTTCAAAGTATATGTTAACAGGTTTAAGCAAGATAGTTCCAACATTTTTCATCTCATAGGTTGATATTGAGACAGGACTTTGCACCTATAATTTTGGACTTTTAAGCTCAATATAGAAAATTCAAAAAGTACGACTCGTAGAACACAAAAGCAAATGAAAGAAAGTTAATTTCCCGTGCCCATAAGATATAGTTCCCTTGGGGCAATGATGTCCAGAAAAGTTGTGTCTTTAATGTACATACAGTGGTGGCGTGACAAAAAGGCTCCAAAATATGTACAGGTTTTCCGCGTTTACTCCCCAAAAGGACCAAATTTCGAAACGGTACCAGACACCTGTTCTCTTATTTTTTTAATGAACACCATTAATTGTTAAATTTTTTGTATCTCTTTTAGTTTTAGATTTTTGAAGTAAGCAGGATCGAGTTGGCGAGAGGCCAGCCTCTGGTCCAAATGTCAGCTTTTAAGCTTCAGGATCTTAGACTGTGTCAGTCAGTAACTTTACAGTTTTATATTATATAGATAGATGATGGAGAAAAATGTTGTAAAAAAAGTAACAAAACTAGGAACGATTTTTACACCTTAAACGTTTGAATTCAAAACAGGTCCAAATCTGTTTTGTATTTTTTAGATAAGCTAGAATGTGATATAATTTTTATTTACCCTTTTACACCCCAAAAAAGGCCTTACCTCACAAAAGTACCAGAAACCTGTCCGTTTATTTTTTTAATGAACAATAATAAGTATTAAATTTTTGTATCTCTTTTAGTTAAGGAGATATGAGGTAAGCGAATTTTTCTAATGAACAACAAGAAGTGTTAATGTTTTTCATCTCTTTTAGTTTAGGAGGTATGAGATTAGCATGATCGTTTGGCGAGAGGCCAGCCCCTGGTCCAAATGTCAACCTTTTAGCTTCAGACGCTTAGGCTCTGCGATGAAAGACAAATAGAGGGCGAAAAAATCTTTTGCAAAAGTAACAAACATAGGTACAATTTTCATCCCTGAAACGTTCGAATTACGAAAAAGTACCAAATATGCATTTGTAGTTTGTAGATAAGATACAAATGTTGTATAATTTTTATTAAAACGGCCGATTTTCGTAAAAGTACCAGACAATAATTTACTTTTTTTATTTATTGCACAAAAATAAATATTAAATTAAAAAAAGTACCACTTTACAAAAAAAAGTACCAGTTAGAGAACGAAAAAGTTCCAAAAAATCCCTCTTACAGATTTTCTTTCACTCAGGACCTTGCATATTTATTTTATGTTTCTAGATCCAATTAATGCGGAAATAAAAAAAATTCAAAAAATACCTGGCAAAGAACAAAAATGTACTAAAAAGCAGTCTTACAGATTTTCATTCACTCAGGACCTTTCATATTTAATTTTATGTTTCTAGGTCCAATACTAACGGAATTTCAAAAAGTACCAGTTAAAGAACAAAAAGTACCTCAAACTTCCCTCTTTTAGATTCTTATCCACTCAGGGCATTGCATCTTACATTTTATGTTTCTTAGTTAAATAATAACGGATATTCAACAGGTACCAGTTTAAAAACCAAAAAGTACCAATAAGCTCTTTAAGGGGTTCTCATTCATTCAAGACCTTAGCGAAAATTTTAAAAAAGTACCAGTTAAAATCGAAAAAGTACCAAAAAGATCCGTCCAACAGTTTGTCATTCACTCAAGACCTTGCATGTTTAATTTCATGTTTCTAGGTCCAATACTAACGGAAATTAAAAAAATAACAGTTTATTAACAAAAAAGTACCAAAAAGATCCTTCTTACAGATTTTCATTCACTCAGGACCTTTCATGTTTAATTTTATGTTTCTAGGTCCAATACTAATGGAATTTCAAAAAGTACCAGTTAAAGAACAAAAAGTACCACAAACTTCCCTCTTATAGATTCCTAGCCACTAATTACATTGAATATTGAATTTTATGTTTCTAGTTCCAATAATAACGGAAATTCAAAAAGTACCAGTTAAAAAACAAAGAAGTACCAAAACGCGCTTTTACAGATTGGTATTCACTCAGGACCTTGAAGGTTAAATTTTATGTTCATAAGACCAACATTAACGAAAATTCAAAAAAGTACCAGTTAAAGAACGCAAAAGTACCAAAAAGAATCCTCTTACAGTTTCTGATTTACTCAGGACCTCGCATGTTTAATTTTATCTTTCTTGGTCCGATACTAACCGATCTTCAAAAAGTACCAGTTAATGAACAAAAAAATACCAAAAATTAATCTCTTATAGATTCTCATCCACTCAGGACATTGCATGTTTAATTTTATGTTTATAAGTCCAACACTAACGGATATTTATTTTATCTTTCTTGGTCCGATACTAACCGAACTTCAAAAAGTACCAGTTAATGAACAAAAAACTACCAAAAACTTCCCCTTATAGATTCTTATCCACTCAGGACACTGCATCTTGAATTTTATGTTTGTAGGTCCAATACCAACGGAAATTCAAAAGTACCAGTAAAAGAACAAAAAAAGTACCAAAAAGTTCCCTCGTAGATTCTTATCCACTCAGGACATTACATGTTGAATTTTATGCTTCTAGGTCCAATATTAACGATAATTAAAAAATACTACAACTGGTAAACAAAAATATCAAATTTCCCGTATTTCCTTTTTTGGTACTATTTTTTCCCCCCATTGAAGTATCAAAAAATTTAGAATTGTAGTGGGAGCCAATAATTTAGTACGAATATGTCAAAGAATGGAGGAAAATGTTTTGTAAAAAAAGTACCAAAAATAGTAACGATTTTCACCCCTTAAATGTTCGAATTTCGAAAAAGTAATAAATTGATATTCGTGTTTTTTTGATAAGTTTCGAATGTGGTATAAACTTTGATTCTATGTTTATTGGTTCTAAAGACAGATGGGGTGTCAAAAAAGTACCAAAATTCAGGTTTTACCCGTTTACTCCATAAAAGGGCCGAATTTCAAAAAAGTACCAGATACTTGTCCGCTTATTTTTCTAAAAAACAACGATAAGTGTTACATTTTTGTTGTATCTCTTTTAGTTTTGGATATATAAGGTTACCGTATTTTCCCGTTTTTACCCTTTCTTACCCCCTAAGCAATTGAATTTCCAAAAATCCCGTCTTAGTGGATCGATTTGGAGGGTGGCCAAACTCTGGTCCAAATTTCAAGTTTTTAGCTTCAGGCGTTTAGGCTGTGCGATGATAAATCAGTCAGTGAGTCAATCAGCAACGTTACAATTTTATATGTATAAATTATTGATTATTCACCCCTATTCTGCGTTTCGATTCGAATCGAAATTTTCTCCGTCTGGCAATTTTGGTATTCTGCGTTTCGATTCCGCTCAGTTCCTTTCGATTGTATGTATTCTGCATTACGATCGGAGCTCCGTTTCTCTCAGTTGTTTTTTTGTTAACGGAGGTTTTTCTATTTTTGTTTTTTTAAGTAAAAAAGTGAAAAAATTTAAGTACAAAATTAAAAAATTCAAAAACGATTTAAATACAAATTATTATTAAAATTTTTTTGTTTTAAATTGTTATTTTTTGTACTGGAATATGAGTGTTTTGTTATGTATGTTTGCAGGTCAAAAACAACAACACCGGAGCAATACGAAAAACTGGCAAATTTAATGACGGCTAACACAGCGTTTACATTTGCCAGTACTGGCAAGACAGTAAGCATATACATATTAGTTGGCAAAACAATGCAAAAACAAAATAGCTGTAAAAGTGTTTATGTATTAGTGAAAAAGTTTGAATGAATTGCTATTGTCTTGCCAGTACTGGCAAATGTAAACGCTATGTAAAGCTGACATTGCTTGTGGGTATCACCAGCGTTCAAAGGAAGAAGTAGCAGCATTCTGGGAGGAAGTTACAGAAGTCCTTAATGCATTAGGGCCTCCAACAAAAAGTTCTATTACATGTAGCTGCAATAGACTCCATTTGTCCTTAAATTTTAAATAAAAATGCAACTCACTAAATTATTTCTTTACAAACAGTTTTTATTAACATTTTGTCTTTACATATTTAACCACAACACTTTTATTTTCTACTTTTTTTAGTTAATTTCAGCTTCACCAGATAATACACACTTATATATTTATGCAAAACTTATTTTTACCTTTTTCTTTTTTTATTTTATTTCAATATTTTTCTTTTATTAAATTTATAAACAATTTACTTTATTATACACAGAACTGGTTTTAATTAAATTTGGCATTTGTTTATGAAAATGATAACAGACTTGCTTATTCTGCTGTTTCATTTCCACATTCCACATTGATACAATTGATTTTGTAAACATTGTTGTCTTCTTCTTGTTCTTTCGATTCCGTTTTTCTGCAGAATACCAATTTTCGATCGTAACAGAACTGAATGCGGAGACGTTATCGAAATGCAGAATAGGGGTGATTAGTTTAATTCTACTTGTTGTTTATTAGTTGCTGCCAATGTAACCATTAACTGCTGTATTCAAATTTTAAAAATGTGGGTTGGCCATTAGTTTATCTATGTAGCTAATTGAATATTTTTTAATTTCCTCCTGGATAGTGGGGACGTTGAGATCTCTGTGGATAATATCATTACGTATATACCATGGGGTGCAGACAATTTGTCGTAATATTCTGGACTATCTTCTTTGAAGCTTTTGGATGTTAGATGCGCATGCAGTACCCCATAATTGGTTGCCATATGTCCATATTGGTTTTATGATGGACTTGTATAAGAGAATTTTGTTGTCTTAAGACAAGTTTGAGTTTCGACCGATTAGCCCATGTAGTTGAGCTGCTTTAAGTTTCATAGCCGTTATTTTCGCTTCAATATGACGAGACCAGGTCAAGCGTCTGTCTATATGAATTACCAAGTACTTAACATGGTTTGCTACCGGAACAGGGATGTTATTTATTTTTACAGCTGGGCACGTTTGTCTTCTGAGCGTGAAAGTTAGATGAGCACATTTAGCCGGGTTAAGCTTTATTCTCCATTTTTCTAGCCAGGCCTCTAGTTCATTGACGTGGGACTGTAGATTTTGCGATGCGACTTTTGGGTCATGGTTAACGCTAATAAATGCTGTGTCGTCTGCAAATGTAGAGGTATGCGTGCTCAGGTTTGTTGTCATATCCGCTGTGTATATTATATATATATTATATATAGTAGCGGTCCTAATAAGCTATCTTGGGGGACAGCAGCAGTAATTTTCTTGAGGGGGGAGTATTTGTCTTGCGACCTTACTATGAATGTTCTGCCTGTTAGATAGCTCTCCAGAAGCTTGTGAGTATTTTAAGCAAGCATTCGTGTTATTTTGATGAGTAGCCCATCATGACAAACTTTGTCAAATGCTTGGGAAATGTCTATAAACTGGGCTGAGCAGTATTGCTTTTTCCCAAACGCCGATCTAATTAGGGTGACAATTCTATGCACTTGTTCTATTGTACCATGTATCGCTCTGAATCCGAACTGGTGATCCGTGATGATGTCGCACAGTGCTTTGTCCCTATATATCGAAGGGACATAAATAGACGGAGTTGTCAGAAATTTTTGAAATTTGGTACACTAGCATAAAATAGCTTAGTTAAGAAAAATATGAATTTTTGGACAAATCGGTCCAAGGACACGCCTACCTCACATGTGTCCTGAAATTTAAAAATGTTATTTTAGCTTCAATAATGCCCACAAAACTACAAAAAATGGTCAGGCTAATACACACACAACTAGCAACGTGTGTGCAAATTTTCATTTAAATCTGAACAAGGACTCAAGGTCCTGCCATATATATTTTTCTTAAAAATGCTATAACATTTACAAGAACTGTCCAATAGTATTTAAATTTGTTATGAAAATTGATATTTGTTATATATATATGTATGCCAAATTTTGGTAGAATCGGATTATTAATATGAAAAATACAAAAACATCATTTAATGAAAAATTAGTTAAAAACGCTTAAAATGCTCTTGAAAAAATAACAAGTAAGAAACTATAATCGGTAAACCCGACCATGTGATACCCTATAGCATAGTATTTAAAAACAAATATCCTAGAGTGTACTCAAATTACCTAGAGTGTAATCTATTTGGGCAATCATGGACCCGCCAGAACAAAATTATGTTATGAGGCTAAGATTCGTTTAAAAGTTCTTTCTGCCGAATATTATTGAGATATCTTCATCTACATATATGAGTTTTTTGGATGAGGGACAACATTTTGTCATGACATAGTAGCTATCGTTAAAGTCATTGTCGCTTATTTGTATGTAAATACTAATATTTTTAAGGAAGCTGGCATTAAAAGCTATTTTAGGGAGAATGATTTGTATGGGAGCTATGCTCAAAAATAGAAAGATTCCAATAAAATTTGATAAGCTTATTTTGATTGCAATAAAATTAGTTTGGTTTGGACCAAATTTAATCTTGCCGATGTAATAAGATGGTTTTTGTAAAGTAATGGACCGATTCGTTCCATTTTCAATAGGCTTGGTCCTTGTACCAGTCAGAGCCTCTGTGACAATTTTCATCAAATTGTCTCCGAATTTGTGATCTGTATGCACAAGGTTGCATTGACAGCCAGCTGGCCGGACGGACATCGTTAGATCGACTCAGAAAGTGATTCTGAGCCGATGTAACGAATTATTTAGAATTATTTCTTATTATATACCTAATTAATTTTCTTTAAACTAATTTATTTATTACATTTACATACATATATGGTAATTTTTTTAATTACAATAAATCATCTTCAGTACTGGATTCTTCCAAAAAAATATTGCCGCTCAACGAAACATTTGTTTCGTCATCTTTAGCTGGTTCATCAACATTTTCTCTCAGTATATATTTCTCAATTTCTTCAAAGAATATATTTTTTTTAGTCTTTGGATTCCTTTTTGAAGATAACAACGGATCTAAGGAAAGTATTAAATGAGTCATTAAATCTTTATGAGTGTCGTCGTGGGACAGTCTGGTTTTTCTACAACGATTTTGTGGTTGGTTGAGGAACTTTATTCCTGTTCAAAATGTTATGAACAGATTTTACCTCATACACCTCCAGCTCTACGGCAGATTTTATTTCTTCTGTAGGAACAGAACTATCTATGCCTTCTATGACAATAATCAAACTCATAGCACTTTTTTATTGATATGTATAGTAACTTTTATTTTCTGCGTCCAGGTGTCTTGATATAATACGGAAGTTCGTTTATGTACTGGCTTGAATTTCGGTCTCTTAAATTTGCCCGCTTCGTATAGAAACGATGTTTGCTCCCGCAGATTGATAGGTGGCGGTTTAAATTCTTTAGAGGCTATTCCATTAGCTGATTCTGCTTCTTCATCGTCAGGTATGGAGAGTACAGAGAATCTATTACCACTTGTTGGCAAAGAGACTACGTTAGAGCCTTTGTATTGTTTGGCCATGCGTTCCTATTCGATGGACCTAGGACTAGCCTTTCTCTTAATTATTGTTATATATCTGTCCATGCCTGTTTGCACTTTAGTACTTTTTGGCACAGCTGCTGTATTTATTAATGCTAATCGTGATGTTCCAGGATTTTCGTTAATATTCCTCTGGTCAGACGACTTCACACTTTGAACCACATTTACGGTCGGATCAACAACTTGCTCAGGTTGGGCACACTTTCACTTGCTGTATGGAAAACCAGTTGCGCTGGCAATTTTTGCACTTAAATAATTATTATTTAATTCTGGGTATCGAATGTTTTCATTGCTCACGCTCGGAGAGCTTACCACAATATACGCATTTCTGCTATTTGTGTTGGGCCTACTCTCCTTATTGGGAGTATTTGTGAGGCTCATTCACAAATCTCTTCGGGCACCTTAGTTATTGTTATTGTTCTGTTTTTTTTTAACTATTACAAATATTTTTTTCCCCCCTCGAATTTTTTTTTTATTTTTTTTACTCACTGATACACGTCTGTACTCGTCAAGAGCTGGTTTCGTAATGATTTGAAATGTATTGATCTTATAACTTTAGATCTGGCAGGAAGTGATATTGAATTTATGGTTGGACCGTTTCTAAGTGGTATTCCAATGTCATGATCAATTTCATTTGATCGAATAATCATTAAATCTTTATCATTGGAATCTGTAAAATACAATTATACTTTCTTATAAAGTCCATTACAATTATTACATCTGCCTGTATTTTGAAATCATCTTTTACACATGGAAAATATGTTTTATTAGATATTTGTCTGCCTAACGTCGAAATTATACCCTGACCAATACCGTTAAAGTTTTTTTTTGTTATAAACGTTTATAGATTCATTTAAGACCTGTTTGTGCTTGATAATTGAAATATCTGCGCCAGTGTCTATTAAACATTTTTAAGTGGAATCATTTAGAGTAGTTTTACGGCGCAAATAGCTACATAAATTTAAATTGATATTGTATGTTTTAGATTCTACTGAGTACTTAGGGGTTGTTGCCCGTTTCCCGAGTTGTCTTCTGCAGTTAGAATTATATTTTTGTTGTTATTACGGTTATTGTTGAGGTTTATATTATCGTTAGTATTGCGATAAGAACCCGAAGTATTGTTATTGTTATTATTGCCGTTATTATGGTTACTAACGTTTCTGTTTCGATAGGATTTATTTATTGTTATTTGAAAAATGTATAGTCTGGTTAAAAGCATTATTTCTATTTTGCTTACTATTATTATATATATATTACTATTATTATTAGAACCTTGGCGTCTGAAGCCGTAGCTGAGGATAGAGTTCTCTAGACCGTACACTTCAGTACAGCAACTTATGAACTTAGTCAATACTTCATTCATGTTATTAAAGCTTCCTGATTCCATGATCACTTTGACTCCATGAGTTTCTTTTATAGAGTCCACTAAATTAAAAGCGTCGATAAAACTCTGTAGGTTTTCAGAATTTCCATCGAAATCTGGAATTAAACTAGAGGCAGTATTTAAAAATTCTAATTAAGTCTGAGGCATTTTGGACTTTTGTTTTTGATCAGATTCTGGTAAAATATTGAACACTGTTGGTTCATGTATTGAGTGGGGAATTATTACTTTAAGATTTTCTTGTAACTTACAGAAATTAATTTTTCACGTAGGTCGGAATAAAAATTAACAGCAGAAGATTGATGACTTTTAGTTAACCTACTGTAGTTTGTGTTTAGTAGTACACTAAGCTTTTCTAACTGATGTTGGAGAATGTTTATATGCTTATTGACAGTTTCAGGTTTTGTATCCCTGTCAATATTTAAGCATTTATAAGATCTAAGGAATTCGTCTCTTATTACCTTAGCTTAAAATACAATGGTTTCCCATTCCATTAGTTAAAAACTTGCATAAGGAGTTTTATTAAAAGAATACACAAAGTTTCCTTAGATATGTTTTGGTGGGTTCTCGAATAAAAAAATATTAAATGGTAAAATACCGGACCGGACATTAAAAATATTTATTAATAGTAGTTTATAATGTTTTAAATAGAAAAATCTAAATTTTGCAAATATAAAGATTTAAAGTTAGACTTTGTCTAGATTAGTAGCTACAGATGCAGCTCTAGTGTAAAGGCGCCCGTACACGACATGTATTTGTCATATGACATGTCAAATTTTCAAGTCACATGTAATTGTTCATGTCTGTCAAAATTGCTGTTTTACATAAGGTTTATAATATTCGGTCACAAACGTATATGTAATTTGCTTCTGACATTGTCTCTCTTTTTTTCGCATTGTTATTGCAGAAACCAAAGTAGTTCTCGGTTTCAAAAGAGCTTGCTGCCGCCACGAAAATATTTATTTTCGCCGTAAAATAATTTAGCCATCTTAAAATTGTTTCTTTTATTTTAAAGATAATAATTTAGAATTTTATAATTAAACGGTTTTTATGTATATATTTACATAAATTCTATTCAATGGTGAGATGAGCATACATATCTTGGTATTGTAAAATATTAACTTCAGCCGGCTAATGATTCCTTCAATAGTTGACGCCGCTGCCAGTTTCTTCCCGGCATAGATTTCTGATGTCAGATGGTTTGTCAGAAGAAAATAGAGCACGCTCTAATTGAAATTTTGTCAGATGACTTTGCGTCTGACTTTTACAGAAGCAAAGTTAAAAAGGTAACACACGACATGTATGTGTTTTGCAGTGGGAAATTTGACATGTCAGACGACATGTTTTTGTCATCTGACATGTCAACTTTTCAAGTCACATGTAATTGTGCATGTCTGTCAAAATGGCTGTTTTACAGAAGGTTTATAATATATGGTCACAAACGTACATGTAATTTGCTTCTGACATTGTCTCTGTTTTTCCCCCATAGTTGTTACAAAAACCAAAATAATAATGCCGCCACGAAAGTTTGTATTTACGCCGTTAAATAATTTAGCCATCTTAACATATTTTTCTTTTAATTCAAAGATACCAATTTAGGATATTATAGTGAAACGGTTTTTATATATATAATTACATAAAATCTATTCAATGGTGCGATGATTATATATATTTCAGTATTGTAAAATATTAACTTCAGCCGGCTAATGATTCCGTCAATAGTGGACGCCGCTGCCGGTTTCTTCGCGGCATAGATTTCTGATGTCAGATGGTTTGTCAGAAGAAAATAGAGCACGCTCTAATTGAAATTTTGTCAGATGACTTTGCATCTGACTTCTACAGAAGCAAAGTTTAAAAGGTAACACACGACATGTATGTATTTTGCAGTGGGAAATTTGACATGTCAGATGACAAAAACATGTCGTGTACGGTCGCCTTTAAGACTTTTAAAGATCTTTTATGCAATTGGTACAAAGTTACTAAGAGTTACATAGTTATTAGACATATTATGATTATGAAGTATACAGCAGGGAATTCAACTTTGACTACAATGTCATTTACGACATTAGCGTTAGGTTTTTCAACCTTTGAATCCGTACCGCCCATTTTATTTTTCTAATACAAAGTGAATCAATTATTTCAAATGTTGACAATAATAGAAGATAAAAAAAAATATATTGGGATAAGTTCCGCATTAAATTATATAATTAAAATAACAATAAACTTCAACCAAAAAGTAGTTTCTTAATCTTTTTAAAGAAACTACTTTTTGGTTGAAGTTTATTGTTATTTAAATTATATAATTTAATACGGAACTTATTCCAATTTTTTTTTTTTATCTTAATTATTTCAATTGTTGACAATAATATAAGATAAAAAAAACAAGTTAGAGTGCTATATTCAGCTGTGCCGAATCTTTGATACCCTCCACCGACAGTTCGAATGTTAAAGGAGTAATATCTATATGATATGTATTTATTATTAATTTATCTTTATAAAAAAACATCTGCATTAAAATTTGTTGCGGTTTAGACATACATATATTAAATTATTGACCGACAATCAGAAAGTTGTACGCTTCTTTTTTAGCAATTTTAAATAGCTTGAGTAAAGCATCATGATTAGTAACAGTTTAAGCTGAACTTAAATAATTTTCAGGTGAGCAATTTATATTGGAGCCATGGTAAGCTATGAACCAATCATTCCAAAATTCTGCAGAGTAACTTAACTTTCAATACAGCGGAGCAATTAGTTTTAGCGTTTGCAGTGAATTTCAGAAGGCTACTAAAATGGGATCTTAGGTAAATTATGGAACGTTTATCACAAAATTGCATAACATTTTTTATTGGCCTTATGAAGCTAAGCTGGAAGCAAGTTTACCGCAATATCTATATCTGCTACGGTTTTAAGCATATTTAATTATTTAACCAGAGTGGGCTTTTACGAGGCCTAGGGTAAATTATGGACCTATCTTCACGAAATTTCACAGTGTAATTTCTAGTCCTATTAAACTGTGACATATCAAATTTTGTTATGATATCATTTTTTTACAGTTTTAGGTGTACAAAACAGTTTTCCGAGAGTAGGGTTTATATGGGGCCTAGGGTAAATTATAGACCGATCTTCACGAAACTTAACAGTGTCATTTGTAGTCCTATTAAACTGTGACGTGCCAAAATTTGTTATGATAGTATTATTTTTTACGGTTTAAGGCGTACTAAACTGTTTTCCGGGAGTAGGGTTAAATTATCTATATATAAATCGGCTAAGGCAAAACAGTTAAGAACACTTTCCTCCTCTGTATGTCAACCGATTTTAACAAAATATACACCATTTAAGAGGTATTTACTCAAAGAAGTGCACAATGTATATTTTATTAAAATCTGTTCAATAATTTCAGAGTTATAAGCGTTCAAAATTGTTACTAACACAAATGCAAAATAAATAAATACAAATTTATTTTCAGTTATCAAATAATAAAAAATTAGGGTGATCGATTATTCGACATTTTTCAGAAACCGGGTTTCGAATATTTCGACTATATAAATCAAACCAGGCAAAACAGTTAAGAACGCTTTCTTCCTTTGTTTGTCAACCGAACCTCTATGGGGAGAAAAAAAGGGGAAATATGGGAAACTAAATTTCTTTTTTTTTTACTTTTCTGTGCTTCATGTGATAATTTTTAAATTTTCTATAGAACTTAGAAACATATTATTATAGGTGTAGGATCCTGAGTGAGTGTAACCTATAAGATAAAAAATGCTGGTATTTTTTGTCTTTCATCTGGAACTTTTTGAATTTTCGTTAATATTCGACCTATAAAGAAAAAATTATACATTAAACTGGTTGAATAAGAACATGTAAGGGGAGCTTTTTGGTACTTTTTCGTTCCACATCTGGTACTTTGATTAATTTTCGTTCATATTAGACATAGAAACATAAAACTAAACGTGCAACGTCCTGAGTGGATGACAATATATAAAGAAGACTTTTTGATACTTTTTTGTTTTTCAATTGGTATTTTTTATACTAAACATACAAAATTAAATTAACTCACGTAGAAGATAAAATATGAACGGGAGGTTGGTCCCTCGCCAAATCGGTCCACTTTGAAGGAAAAACTAAATGCTCGAAACAAATAAATTCATATATACTTAGGCCCCTATTATGAGTTACATTCGATAAGCAATTTTCGCTGGCTATCGAACATCGACTATCGAATCTTAATTTGGTATTATGAGTTGGCAGCACTATCGAAGGTTTCGTTGTGCATCGAATTTTTCAACGAAAACAAATTTGCTTTCTACTGTGCAAATAAATGTAAAAAACTTGTTGAAAATGTAACTATTTGTAAATTTTTTGGTGTTCGTATACCAAATGCAATATTCTTGATCTGTTTTATTATGCAAGTCCAACGTCGTTAACAGCAACTGGAAGCGCTCATATTCCTTATGGAACAAAATTCTTTTTTCACCAAATGATTTGCAGCAAAGTTCAGCATGTAAAACAATGGGATGAAACCCCACTGAAGCTAAATTATTTGAAAACAACCATAATTCGCCGTAATCACGTTAAACTTTAATTTTATTTTTTAAATTTGTAAACAAAAATTTTTTATTTTAAGTGACAGCTGATCGAAAATGTACTACTGTGAATTAACAAAATCACAATAGTAAATTTTTATCGAATGTGCGCCATAATACCAAATGAAAATTCGTTCGATCAGCTAATTCGACTGCTGTCGAAAATCGAATTTAGTTCATAATAGGCACCTTAGATACATTATGTTTTCTTCATATTTCGAAAAACAAATTATGGTCGAATTTTGACCATAAGGCGAGCACTAGTATAATTAAAATAACAATAAACTTCAACCAAAAAGTAGTTTCTTTAACCTTTATTAAAGAAACTTTACCTTTATTAAAGAAACTACTTTTTGGTTGAAGTTTATTGTTATTTTAATTATATAATTTAATGCGGAACTTATTCCAAATTTTTTTTTTATCTTATATTATTGTCAAGAATTGAAATAATTGATTCACTTTGTAGTATAAGATAAAATGGGCGGTACGGTTTCAAAGGTTGATTTAGATATTCCAATATATAAATAAAATACGGACATAATGTAGACAATCAAAAAGGAATCTATGAGGGTTTATCTAGCAACTATAGTACTATTTGAAAACATGCTAATTATAACTTAGCAGAATCCGAACTATAGGAGGGTTAGCTAAGGTAAATGTTAAGTAGATATAAGGCTTAATTGCTCAATTCGTTTATAGCAGGGAGTACAGAATTAATAAAATTGAATTAAAATAGACTATAGAAATGAGACGATAAAAGACATTTATTGCTTTTTTGATTTTTTTTTGTTACTTTGTCAAACAAGCATTCACTTACAAAGAATCAGTTATCACTTATTTGATAAACTGGATATATAAATGTCTTATTTTTACCCAAGTTACATTTAGAAAAATTAAAAATTAACTATTCATGATAGATTATAAAATAATCTGTAGAATATGCTGAATGAAACTAGCACTTTATGTAAAGCAAAAGCTGACGCAGAATGGAACCGGTGTGAAACTATACTTAGATATTGATCATACCCTATAATATTTTTGGACAACGCTTTTAATTTATATTTGTTATTTTTTTTATACTTTATGCGCTTTAGAAAATAGTGTTAGTTGTGTATACGAACAACATAATAGAAGATTTGTTTATATTACTTATAAACGAAGTTACTTTATTAATACCATAAATAGGCATTACTCAATAAAGATACTTTGCATTACGCTACTTTGTATGAAAAAATTATAAAGAGAAATTTGAAAAGAAATGTTTAAGCTAAGCTTTTTGGAACTGTTACGTCTGTTAGTAGCTAGGCCGTTTACATAAGCAACGTGAAAGTTTACATTAAGGTTTTTCTTAATCTAAGTTTACACGGCTAGCTACTTGTTAGTGTGTCATTTTCGTCCTGGGGCGTATTAGTAGTTATATCTAAAGGAACTTCCCAATAAAAAATTTTATCAATTTGCGAAGCACTAAAGGTACATTTAAAAAAATAAGCGCACAATTATGCGCTACGCAATAAGACATACAGAAATGCAGTAAAGTAAGTGAAAAGAACTCTTAACAATTTTTATAAAAAAAAATTAAAATTTTAAGTGCTACGGCATTCCCTTACTACGAAGCAGGCTTGTAAGGGAGAATACTAAAATATAACTGTAAAAAACATTTAGTGTGTTAAGCTGTTCGTTACATCCAAGAATTTTTTTATGTGTCAAAAATGTATTGCTTCAAAGTGGGAACTCGCCATATAAAATTCATGTCTTCCGTAAGCGCAATGGTAAGCGAAACTCTTACATTTCTCCCTTACAAACCTGCTTTTTTATTGGGTTATGTCATTACGACCATCACAATTGTTGCAGGGTGAGTAGTGGTAATGGCATAAGTCGGTCATCACCAATTGATGAACGAGAGTGGTTTAATCCTTTTTTGTTATACCACTGCAGGGACACGTATGTAAACAGTTCGGTTTGTGCTTTGTTGTGATACAGACGTGTATTTTTAACCCCGCATACGATTTGGACACATTTGATTTTGTAATGTCAGCAGCGAATGGACGCTTAAAAATAAATGATATATTTTGTTATTTAAATTATTTAACATAATAGTGAACAATTAAGACGATAAAATTAAATTAAATAAAATAGTAAAAATATATACGTGTGAATGTTCATACATGTATGTATGTATATTAGAGGTTTGCTTTGAATAATTCACTTGTTTGCCTTTATTCAAAGTGCACAACATTTACTCAAATATTTAACATTCAAAAATATTAGAAAAGAGTAAACCATATACAAAAATAAGAGAGAATGAATTGAATAAAATAGTTGTTTACTGTAAATGAATTTGAGAGTCAAGTTTACAAAAAATATTCGAATAATTTTTGAATTATTGAATGTCCATACATTTATTTGAATACATTGACATTATATGTGTGTAAGCTTGTGGCGTCTTTTATTTGTAAGAGTTAAGCTAACACATACATACGTAATGTGTAGGTACAGAAATTTTACATTCAAATTATATTTGAATATTTCATTCATTTGACTTGAGTTGACTGAATTGAATGAGTTTTTATTCGTTTTGTCTTTGGTTATTCTTTCATTTGTTTCTTTATTATTGGGTGCTCGACACATTGTAGTTAAAAAACAAATGAGTGTGTTGAAATTGGTTTTTATTTATTCTTGCAGACCTCTAATGTATACATATTTTGAACAAAAACATTTAAGTTTAAATTTCTTATTTTTTTTGTGTTGTTGTAATACAATAAATAATAAAAATATTAAAAGCAAAGCAAAACGATGAAAAACAAAAACAACTCTTTGCATGAGTACGAACAGTGAAACAACACTAAGACAAAATGAAAGAAAGGTTTACGTTTTAGTTCACGCAAATGAAAATAATGCAGAAATAAATAAAACAAAACAAAACAATATTAACTACCTAACGGCTAAGCCAATTATTCGTACACGTTCCCTGTCACCCTCGGTATTTACACAAACGGTGGATAGTGACTCATTAAAAAAACTACAGCTAGACCTAGTGTCAAGTGTTGCCAGGCCAGCAAGTATTGCCGTAAAGTCAAAAACAAATTTAGTGTGAAATGATACCATGAACTTAAACACAAATGCAATGGAAACCCCCCTGTAAAAAGTTGTCAAAAGCCTCAAGTCCAAGTTGGTATGGACATGTATATAACAGTCCTTAAACGGGGTCGCAGCCCTACCTCTTCAGCTGTTGCTTCGGCCTCAAAAGTGCAATTTTTTGATAAAATAAATTCCCAAAATTGCAATTCTGTAAATCATGAAAATGATTTTCGCAAAATAATTAACAAATTTGAGGCACTTAAGAAAAGTTTTTATACATACCAACTCAAGAGCAGTAAAGGTCTCCAGGTGGTGATTAAGGGAATTGATTCATGCGTAGACCCAGAGGATATTAAAACTTTCTTGGAAGAAAAAGGCGTCAAGATAAAACATGTGGTAAATATTAGAAATAGGGACAAAAATCCACAACCACTTTTTAGTTGAATTATAGCCCGGCGACATTAAGTTAAAAAAAACGAAATGCATCCCATTTATAGTTTGAAATTTTGAATTGAGGAGCCGCACAAAAAAAATTGACCTGTTCAGCGCTTAAACTGCCAAGAATTTGGCCATACCAAGGCATACTGCTACTTACACCCTGTCTGCGTAGTATGTGGGGAACTACACGGTACAGTTTCTTGCGATAAGTCTAAAACCGACCCCAACGTAAAAAAATGTAGCAACTGTGGCGGTAATCGCACTGCCAATTATAGAGGATGCCCTGTATGTAATATCGTCTAGCAGGTTGCAAATCAAGTAAACACAAATGCAATTCAAGCCCCCAGCCTAGTAATAACAGAACCTCTTACGCTAACGTCCTAAAATCAAACCATGAGCCAATGCAAGGTGCCTTGCCAAGTAATGATGAAACTCCAGTTTCTAATTTAAGTCGTTTAGAAAAAACCATGGAAACATTAGTGCAAACATCAAATAGTTTTACGAACACAATGGGTAATATGATGCAGGAAATTCTTAGAATGCAATCGATGTTATTGCAAGCTGTTCTTAACAAACCATGAACTGTTTAAAAATTTGTTTTTGGAACGCAAACGGCATCCCCCAACATAAAAATGAATTAGAATATTTTCTTAAAAATAAACAAATTGATGTCATGATGATTTCTGAAACTCACTTGACCTCAAGAAAAACGTTTAAAACCAATGGTTATATACTATATGGTACCAAGGACCCTCGAGATAGAGCTTGTGGAGGTTCTGCCATTTTAATAAAAACCCTAGACAAACACTACCTTATGTGTGATCATCGTGAAGATTATCTCCAAGCAACGAGCATTTGCGTTGAGGAATTAAATAGAAACCTAGTAATTTCATCTTTATACTCCCCGCCTAGAATTTCAATATTGGATCGCAAATAAATCGAAAAAGAGTTCAACAACTACAACATGCTTATTATGGTATTGAGCGAGATACGTTGGCCAGATAGCGGTGAACATATAACATCAAGTGGTTTAACATTAGTTTATTCTGGCAAAGCAGCCGGTCAACCTAGAGCAAGTGGTGTTGGTTTTCTTTCCTCGAAAGAGGCAAAGAACGCTCTCATTGAATGGCAACCACACACAGACAGAATTATTGTAGCTAGGTTTAGAACACGTGCAAGAAACCTAAGCTGCATTCAATGCTATGCTCCAACGGAAGGCGATGAAAATGAAGAAAAATATAGTTTTTATAGTAAGGTGACAAACGTGATTAACAGTATTAGTCATGGTGATATCAAAATGCTAATGGGTGACTTCAACGCGCAGGTTGGTCGTGACAACACAAGCAGAGAGAGCGTGAGGGGAAAGCATGACAACGGCCGCATGACAGACAACGGAGAAAGGCTGGTTGAACTATGCGATAATTTAAACTTGGTTTTGGGTGGTACTTTATTCCCCCACAAGAATATCCACAAAGTTTCTTGGGTGTCCCCGGATCAAATAACCGAAAATCAGATCGACCATTTTGCGATAAGCATAATGTGGAGAGGGTCACTGCAGGACGTGAGGAAAAAAGAGGCGCTGATGTGGGTAGTGACCACCACCCGATGGTAGCTGTAGTCCGGTTCAAGTTAAAAGCTGTAAAACGTAAACCAGCCCTCAGCAGAAGAAGATTTGACCTTCAAAAATTAATTAATCCGGAGGTCTCTCGTCAGTTTTCCAACGTTTTGAAAAATAGGGCAGCCACTTTCTCAATTTCTCCCCAACAAAATATAGATGTTTATTGGAAAGATTTAAAATCAACACTTATTGAGACGGCTAAAACTGAAATAGGATACGCCAGAAAAACCAACAAGCCCTGGATATCCGATAATACATGGCAATTAATAGAATCTAGAAAGCTAGCCAAGTCAAAAGTGAATGATGCTAAAAATCCACAATCTAAGCAGGACGAACAACGTAAATACCAAGAGGAGAACCGAAAAGTTAAACGCAGTGCAAGGAATGATAAACGTAAGTGGGCTGATAAGCTAGCCAAAGACGCACAAATAGCTAGTGAAACGGGTCGATCTAAGGACCTGTATCGTATAATGAAGGAGATCGCTGGGCATAGCCACCACAATATTAAACCCCTGAGGAATGACCACGGTGAATTAATCTATGCCAAAGATCAGCAGTTGGAGTTGTGGGAGGACTATTACACCAAATTATTATCGGTCAATCCGACTGAATCTTTAACAATATGTGATTGCGAGCCAATGCATCATATAAATAACGTACGGCACGAGATAAATATCGTAACGCCCACATTTGAAGAAATAGCAGCTACAGTTAAATGTTTGAAGTCCGATAAATCAGCAGGCCCTGATGGATTCTTAAAATAGACACAACTCTAACAGCAACGTAATAGTTATATATCGTAATAACCCTTGATTTCAAATTTTTGGTTAAACGAGAAAATTCCGGATGATATTAGAGAAGGACTTATAATAAAACTCCCAAAAAAAGGAAACTTGCAAGATTGCTCCAACTGGAGGGGTATTACTCTTTTGAATATTGTAAACAAAATCATAGCCCACATCCTCCACAATCGTATTGCATCCATTATTGAACCACAGCTAAGCCCAGAACAAGCGGGCTTTAGACCAAACAAGTCATGTATTGATCACATCAACAGCTTGAGGGTAATTGTGGAACAGTCGGTTGAATGGCGCTCACCCCTTTACTTAGTGTTCGTTGACTTTAAACACAAGGCGATATGGGAAGCTCTGAGATGCAAAGGAGTTCCCGAAAAGATAATTATTCTTATTAAGGAGCTATACAACAGCGCATTTTGTTCGATACTTCATGAGGGTACAGCAAGCAACCCCATCAAAGTAAACGTAGGTGTTCGTCAAGGCTCTGTTTTGTCTCCACTACTGTTTAACATAGTACTTGACGTAGTTATGAACCACTGCATAAATATGCGTCATGGAATTTCGTGGGGCCTTCATGATAGGTTAGAAGAAATTGATTATGAAGATGAAGTGTGTCTTTTATCCCACTGCATCTCTAGCATGCAATCTAAGATTCAAACCTTTGCTACACGTGCAGCCAAAGCGGGATTACAAATTAATATCAACAAAACCAAATCAATGCGCATAAATTCTTCATGCAGCGAGAACTTTCAGCTTTCGGGCCAACCCATTGACGATGTTGAAATCTTTTGTTACCTGGGGAGTATAATTTCAAAAACAGGGCGCAGCAAAGAAGATATACAGAATATACTGTGTAAGGCAAAGCAAGCGTATGGCACGCTTAATAAATTCTGGAGATCTCAAAATATCTCAATTCACACCAAAATCAAGGTTTTTAATAGCAATGTAAAATCTGTGCTTCTGTATGGTTGTGAAACTTGGAATATTTCGGGCCGTGAAATGAGTAAAATGCAAGCTTCCACCTGCCACGATATCAAATCTGGAGTTGTGGAATTTAACTAATCAAGTTCCTTTAAGTACCAGTATCCGATTGCGTAAATTAAGTTGGCTAGGACACACAATGAGAAAACCAGCACATGATTTAACTCTACAGTCTGTAGAATATAACCCCCAAGGATCCAGGAGACCTGGTTAACCTGCAAATACTTGGAGACGACAAATTGAGAACGAGTTGCATGAGTATGGCGCGTCCTGAAATGAGATGAAAACCATGTCCACTGATGGAATACAATGGAAAACATTTGTTGCTGCCCTATGTTCAACAGGGAATTAGAGGATTACATATATATATAATATTATAAATATTTTAAATCATTAGCGACTTATAACACCAAAGGGTCGTGTTTTATTTAACACAATTTCCAAAATGGATTTAAATGTGGTAGCGAGCGGACAACCAACATATTGGCCCACTGATCATCAAAAAATTCCAGATGTCATCGATTTCGGCGTGGTTAAAAAACATTCCCATAGAAACGATTCATGTTGAAGCTTCCCTAGAATTGTCTTCCGACCACACACCTACAATTGTTACTATAATGAACCCCAATAGAATTGTACCTCCGACTGGTTACTTAGCGACGACAGCTACGCAAATTAATTGGTTAAAATATAAAAAATATCTCAGTACCCATTGCACAGAAAACATTCCACTCAGTACACCGGATTATGTAGATCGCTCTATTGACAATTTTGACAGTTTTCTCAAACTAGCTGTTCAACATTCCAATATTGCCCCCAAAAAAACAAAAACTATTAAAATATATTCCACAGACTTCGAGCATCTTTTGTCTGAAAAAAGGAGGGCTCGAAGAGAGTGGAAATTGCACAGATCCCGTGAACTTAAGAACTTACTTAAAGAGTGTACAAAAAGACTAAGAAAGTAACTGCAGACTCAGAAAACGGCTTCTCTGGAAAAATATCTTAAGGAACTTGATGCAAACCCACAATCAGACTACTCGTTATGGCGTGCAGCTAGAAATCTCAAAAGGCCAGTTGTCTCTAAACCACCATTAAGAAACTTAAATGGAAGTTGGGCAAGAAATGATGTTGAAAAAGGAAATCTGTTTGTCAATCATTTAAAAAACGTATTTACCCCAAATATATCTCACGATATTGCGGTCGAGTTACCACCTGTTGCAGCTAGAGCAGATGTTCCCCTAAGATTTAAGTTAAGAGAAATCGAGAAGGCTATTTGTGATTTAAATCCCAAGAAGGCTCCTGGTTTTGATAAGATCAGCAACAAAATGCTTTTGGAGCTACCCAGCATAGCAAAGAAAATTATTCTTTTAATTTTTAATTCTATCTTACGCCTTGAATACTATCCTCAAAAGTGGAAGGTTTCCTTAGTCACCATGATACCTAAACCAGGAAAGGATCACACAAAAGTTGAGTCATATAGGCCTATAAGCTTACTTTCTAATATATCAAAGCTGTTTGAGAAGCTGCTAACGTCAAAATTAACCACAATTTTAAATGAAAATAGATGTATTCCTAACCACCAATTCGGCTTAAGAAGAGAACACAGCACAATTGAGCAAACCCATCGTATAGTAAACGCAATAAGAAAAGCCTTTGAAGAAAGAAAATATTGTTCCGCTCTCTTCATCGAAGTTTCTCAAGCTTTTGATAAAGTCTGGCATGAAGGCTTATTACATAAATTGAAGCTTAACTTACCAGGAAACACACACAAGCTGTTAGAAAGCTACTTAGTCGGCCGAAAGTTTATTATTAAAGAAGGTGATTATTTAAGCTCTCCTCAGCAAATTGACGCTAGGGTCCCTCAGGGAAGCATCATGGGCCCATTTTTATACTTAATATTTACCTCTGATATGCCAACAAACAACTACACCCAAACTTCAACATTTGCTGATGATACAGCTTTTCTAAGCGTGCACGAAAACAGTCAAGTAGCATCTCGATACCTACAGGATCATATATTTCAACTCGAACTATGGTTAAAGCAATGGAGGATAAAGGTCAATGAGCAAAAATGCGTACATATAACATTCACCATGCGTCGGGAATCATGCCTCCCTATTAAAATCAATAATCAAACAGTACCTCAAAATTCGCATGTAGAATACCTCGGTATTCATCTAGATCGCCGTTTAACGTGGAAAAGCCATATAGAGGCAAAATTAACTCAAATGAAACTAAAAGCCATCCAAATTCATTGGCTTATTGGAAGAAACTCTGTCCTTAGTCTCGACTGCAAACTTCTTCTTTACAACTCCATCTTAAAGCCAATCTGGTGCTATGGTATTCAGATATGGGGCACTGCCTCGGCCTCTAATATCGAAAAAATTCAAAGGCGCCAAAATAAACTACTTCGAATAATCACAGCTGCCCCTTGGTATGTTAAAAACTCAAATATTCACAAGGATCTCAATGTTCCATTAGTTAAAACTAAGATTACGAAATATGCAGTAAAATACTTAAAAAGGCTCGAATTGCACCCGAACCCACTAGCACGAAATATTTTACATGATAGCGGCCATACTCGCTTAAGAAGAAGAGACACTGCAGCACTTATCTAATTAGATGAGCGATAAACACCTATATATGTAAGTGAACAGAACCCGTGATGAAGAAAATTTTTGTCTGGCACTGGCAGGAAATAAAATAAGATTTGATTAATTATTGTTAGTTCATATTTAATATATGAAGATTCAATAAATAAATAATGCAAAAAAAAACTTTTAATTGTGGTTATTATTTATTTTTGTATTGGGATTAGTTGTTATATCTAAATTATATAAAAAGATATTATGGAATATATTTTTATTCATTAATTTTATTTTAATACTATTAAATTTTATAAAGTAAAATTTTATTTAAAATTATTATAATTTCGTCATCATTTGCATTTTTTTTTTTTGCCTTTCTTGTATATTTTTAAAAGTTAAAAAAATCTTTTGAAATTAAAATTTTGTATTCCCAAAAATTATTTTGATAATAAACTGGCAGTGCACAGCCCGAAAAAACCTATTGGCAACATGCATTTGAAATTTGTTTTTTTTAATTTTGTTTTTCTTAACCTACTTACAACTACATGTTGGGAGAATCCCAATCAATTGTAGTGGGGAATGTAAGATGAACTCACTGATTATTGTTGATGTTTTTGTTTAAAGTTTGATATTATTAAAAGTAGAACTGTTGCTTATAAATCTTATACGTTTAACAGTTTTATTTGGTTTAATATCTTTAGTTTTTCTAAAATCTTTATGGATGAAGTTTCCTGATGACTGGCCTAAGCAACCAGTGAAATACGCAAAGGGATAGATCATCCCATCAACAATAAATTTCAGTGTTTTTATCAAGAATAAAAACTGGGAATTAAGCGCGAATAACAAAATCTTTTGAAATTAAAATTTTGTATTCCCAAAAATTATTTTGATAACAAACTGGCAGTGCATGGCCTGAAAAAACTTATTGGCAACATGCTTTTGAAATTTATATTTGTTTTTAATTTTGTTTTTCTTAACCTACTTACAACTACAATTAATGTTGGGAGAATTCCAATCAATTATAGTGGGGATAAACTTACTGATTATTGTTGATGTTTTTGTTTAAACTTTGCTATTGTTACAAGTAGAACTATTGCTTATAAGTCTTATACGTTTAACAGTTTTATTTGGTTTAATATCTTTAGTTTTTCTAAAATCTTTATGGATGAAGTTTCCTGATGATCTGGCCTAAGCAACCAGTTAAATGCGCATAGGAATAGCTTATCCCATCAACAATAAATTTCAAGTGTTTTTATCAAGAATAAAAACTGGGAATTAATCACGAATAACAAAATACATATTTTTTAAATTATTAAAAATATTTTTTATAAATCCTAAAAAATAAATTAGTTCCGTATCGCTAAAATACGCCAAAACTTAAAAAAAAGTCGCCATAATATTATATTTTTTTTATTTTTATATAGAGCGAAATTAAAATAGTATGTAAAAACAAAAAAGGTACGATGTTTACTATAAAATAATTTATAGTAGTCTACTTAAAGCAACAAATAAAGAATATTTGCGGTTAGTACTAAACAAATATTAGAAATACAATAGTTGCACTTTTATTATATATCTAAACGCTTCACCGGCAATACTCGCTATTTGTCTTCTGTTTTGGAATACTTTGTGAGGGTATTACATTTATTCAACGACAGTACAAAAGAAGTGCAAAATGTACTATTTCCATTCATATAACTTATAACTACTAATAACGCGTCTAGAAGTTCGTATTGCATTCTTATTCGAAGGCGAGTTTTAGTGGAGTACATAGTTTCAACACAGGCATTACTAGTAGTAATTACCGCATATAAAGGACAGCCAAAGTTAAGTCTTTGAAGTTGTACGTACCTGCCGTATCCTTGTAGCTTTAAAATGTTGGCCTAAACTTATTTAGTTATCTTTCCAATTAACCATCGCTAGTTTTTTTCGTTGTGTTTCATAAACGTCCAAAGGTATGATAGGTTTCTTAAAAATCTTTAAAATATCACTAACAAGAACGTATTTTATCTGTGATAATAAATTGCCACATACATACGTAATGTGAAAATGTTTATAGACTTTAAACATATTAATATTTTAAGGAACTCTATTTATTGATTTTTTTAAGTGCAATTTTAAATATAAAAAAAAACTTTTCTACAAGATTTTCATAAACTTCATCAGCCATTTGAACATACACAGAAAAAATTATTGCCGAATTATTTTCAAACAAACGCTTGTTTGAAAACTTTTTCAATTTCTACAAATTTTTTTACTGATTCAGTTAAAATTTTTGTTTGATTTTTATTTAACCAACAAAAATGTTGACAACCATTCAAAAATATAATACACGCGTTATTGGTTTCAAGTTTTCATAATTTTGTATGAAATATTTAACGCTTTTTAATGTTGTCGTCTTTTTGCATTTTTTATTTGATCGTAAGCAACACTTCCTAATGTGAAATATAAGAACTACAACAAAAAACACATACAGTCTATTTTTGGACACTTTAAAAAAGTACAACAGTAAGAAAGATGAAGAGGTTTGAAGTAAAAAAAAAAAAAAAAAAAAATAGCAGGTAAAAAAACGTTTCACTCTTTTTAAACAACAGAAACAACAACAACATTATAAGAAACAAAATACATTTTTGGTTGGTTTCAAAGTTGGTTAAAAAAAAAACAAAATCCCGTATTAAATTTTTTCAAACTGTTTGCTTAAATACATCGAATACAAAAATATAATGATGACGAAAAACATATCGAGTCGGTCTGTCGCCGTTTTTGGGTTACATTTCTTCCTCATTAGCAAAGGAAAGGATACAGCAACAGTGAGTGATGACGAAAAACATTGTGTGTATAAAAAAAGACTTCGTTCAAAAATTATTCCAACAAAAAAATGTGTCTCAAAGCTAGCCGGCCGCTCTGCTCTCTCTGCCATCATCTTCTAATACTTGTGTGCGCATCATTGCTTGTGCAAAAACCTTTTTTTTTTTATTTTGAAATTTAGTAGATGAATTTCAGTAAACTTTTTGTTTGATTCAGTTAAATTATTTGTTTGAAAAAATCAGTGTTTTTTTTTTAATAAACAAAATGCAAATAATAAACAAAATGCAAATAAATTGTTTGAATATGCGAATTTGTTTATAGGACCGATTTCAGACAAAAAATGGTTTGATTCTAGAAATTTTTTGTTTGAATTGGAAAAATAATTTTTTCTGTGTACCTTCAAATACCTATCATACATATGATTGCCTGAAATTTCATTCATATAAAAAAATACGAGAACTAAAATAATATTATTGAATTTAACGAATTTCAAAACAGAATCATAGGTCATCAAAAATAGCCAGTTGGCGATTTTAACTATTTTATAAATCGCCATGTCGCCAAATCAAAAATAAGGTCGCCAAACATGTTTGAAAATCGCCACGTTTGGCGAGAAATCGCCACATCTGACAACCCTGACAACCGCTTGTGTGTCTGTTCTCTTTTGTTGATATATATTGAATGCTTGCACTTGCACTGCAGCTGCACGCTCAAGTTTTTCTTGATAGTCTTTTACATATACTGTTTGTCAAAATTTCCAAAAATTGATAGTTGTGACGTCAATTTTTGAGCAATTTAATTTCAAGATGCCATTAAGAAAAAAATTTATAAAGAGAAACGAAAAATTTGCTCACTACCTTGAAATCAGCTGTTTTCTTGAACGTACATTGAAACACTCACTGGCAAGAGAATTTTAAAGGAAAGTTCGTATCAACTTTTAAAAGTATGAGTGTATTAGTAAAAAAGTGTGAGTGTATTAAAACTTGATAAGCAAAACCCAGTTGGCCCCGTCTTTAAGACATCCTCGAAGACGGATGCACGACAATGCTAATTTCTGCACGACATGTGAGGGACAGCGGGAACAAATCGTCAACGACATTTTCGAACAAGTGTCGCGAAAATCGTGCACGACACAAAGAAAGACAATGTCGCCTACTTTATCATTAACGACTACCTGCATGACAATGTCTTCTATCTTGACGTCCACGACAAAAATTATTATATGGTTATCTTATTCAGACAGTTTTTTAGTATAGTTTAAATTTTAATTTCTGTTATATGTTTTATATTCAACTCCTATACGCAACTCCATGTAATCCATTTTCCCGCCCGCGAATAATTTCATCATCATTTTTGGTTTTATTGTTTAGAACTAATTTGTAAACTTTTTGTAGGTATTTGAATCAACAATTAAAAAAAAAGAATGTGAGAATTTGAAGAAAGCCAAGCAAGTGATTGAATAGCATTCAAGAAAACTTTGTCGTCAGTAGCTTTTATACAAGACAACTTATAAGACAGTGTCGCTCATACTGTCCCACATAGAGTTGAATAGGCGACAACTTATAAGACAAAGTCGCTCAAACTGTCCCACATAAAGCTAAATAGAAGACAACTTACAACACAACGTCGCTCAAACTGTCGTGCACGACGATTTCCTGTAAATTGTCTTCTAGAAAACCTAAACAACGGGGGACAAGTCGTGCATACACCATTGACGACGATGTCGTCAACGGCAATCTGGCCAACTGGGAACTTGATCGTGTACCTTATAATCAGAGACCTGCGCCATCAAGTTTTGTCGGCGGCGGCGGCTTGCAAAAATATTGCCGGCGGCGGCTCAAAGCCGGCTTAAGCCGACTTAAACTTAGGTCAATTTAAAAATTATTTTTTTTACTAATTTTCATATATTAGTTTCATATTTTATTCTAGTCGTCAATAATGTTAAATTTTTCTTTAAGAATTAAACGTTTTCTTTTGGGTATTTTGATGTCAACTTTACAAAAACTTCACAAAAATGACGTAAAATTTGAAACAGAAAACAATCATTTGTTTTGTAAACAAAAAAAAAAAAAAAAGACTTTGTAACGCACAAATTTTTATATTGGAGAAAGCAAAGAAAATAATTTTTTTAACTCGTTGTTTTCAGTAAAATCGCTCTTAAATTATGGTAAAAAAATGTTTGCATTCATTCTAATTTGTTTATTTCAAATTCAAAATGGAAAAAATATGACCGTACGTTAAATCGCGAATTTGTTAAACTGAGTATACGTTAAACCGGGCTACCACTGTGCTTATTTTATTTGAATGCTTGTGACTACAATCTATTCCTAAATGAGATTTTAAATTTTTACCGCTAAACCTTTAAAAATTTACAACGACTATATCTACTTATTAACATTTTTATTTATTAAAAAAACTGTTTTTATTAAAAATAAAAAGAATGGAACAGATTTTTTTCTAGTTTTGGTTATGCATTTCTTGTAGGTTGATTTTAAGCCGACTTTAGTCGATAAGTTTTCGGCGGCGGCGGCTGTTAAAAATAATCGGCGGCGCAGCTCAGCCGTCAAGGCGCAGGTATCTGCTTATAATACACTAATACTAACCCATTTATTCTATAAACAAAGTGTCATTTATATGATACTTTCCCAGTTGGCCAGATTGCCGTTGACGACATCGTCGTCAATGATGTATGCACGACTTGTCCCCCGTTGTTTAGGTTTTCTAGAAGACAATTTACAGGAAATCGTCGTGCACGACAGTTTGAGCGACGTTGCCTTGTAAGTTGTCTTCTATTTAGCTTTATGTGGGACAGTAAGAGCGACTTTGTCTTATAAGTTGTCGCCTATTAAACTCTATGTGGGACAGTATGAGCGACACTGTCTTATAAGTTGTCTTGTATAAAAGCTACTGACGACAAAGTTTTCTTGAATGCTATTCAATCACTTGCTTGGTTTTCTTCAAATTCTCACATTCTTTTTTTTTTAATTGTTGATTCAAATACCTACAAAAAATTTACAAATTAGTTCTAAACAATAAAATCAAAAATGATGATGAAATTATTCGCGAGCGGGAAAATGGATTACATGGAGTTGCGTATAGGAGTTGAATATAAAACAGAAATTAAAATTTAAACTATACTAAAAACTGTCTGAATTAGATAACCATATAATAATTTTTGTCGTGGACGTCAAAATAGACGACATTGTCATGCAGGTAGTCGTTAATGATAAAGTAGGCGACATTGTCTTTCTTTGTGTCGTGCACGATTTTCGCGACACTTGTTCGAAAATGTCGTTGACGATTTGTTCCCGCTGTCCCTCACATGTCGTGCAGAAATTAACAGTGTCATGCATCCGTCTTCGAGGATGTCTTAAAGACGGGGCCAACTGGGTTGTTCAATGCCACTTACAATATTTCAAGACATTGCTGGGAATGTGCTAGTCAGCATAATCCCTGCAAATAATAGGACCAGTCCAAACACGCGTGTAAAGAGTAGTCCACAAGGGACCAGGACTAGTCCAAAAGTAACCCAAACGTATGGAAAAAACCTGGTCTATTAAACATTACGATGTCCTAGGAGAGGACCATATAACCGACTTTTGGGCCACTAAGGAGTAGTTTTAAAACTACTCCATGGTATACTCAAGAGGATTAGTTTTGAAGTCGTTTAAAAACGAAAGCATGTCGTTAAAAAACGAAGACATGTCGTCTCACTACAAACACTTTTTCACAATGACATGGCCCGTGCTTGCATTACATCGGACCAGTCCATGGAGTAGTCCATTTTATCAAAAAGGATCAGGTGCAGGGATCCCAACAATGAGTTTGGTGTGTGTGGACATTGAGTGTGAAGCTCGTGTTACATACAGAAGGTATGATAACAACGACTAGTCAAACACACTACAAAGGCTAAGAAAGTTATTGCAGACTCAGAAAAGGGCTTCTCTGGGAAAATATCTTAAGGAACTTGATGCAACTCCACAATCAGACTACTCATTATGGCGTGCAGCTAGAAATCTCAAAAGGCCAGTTATCTCGAAACCACCATTAAGAAACCTGAATGGAAGTTGGGCAAGAAGTGATAATGAAAAATTAAACCTGTTTGTAAATCATTTGAAAAACGTATTTACCCAAATATATCTAACGATATAGCGGTCGAGTTACCACCTGTTGCTGCTAGAGCAGCTATCTCCTAAGATTTCAGATAAGAGAAAAAGAAAAGGCTATTTGTGAATTAAACACCAAGAATGTACATGGTATTGATAACCTGAGTAAAAAATGCTTTTGGAGCTACCTCGCATAGCAAAGAAAATTATTCTTTTCATTTTTAATGCTATTTTACGCCTTGAATATCCTCAAGAATCGAAGGTCTCCTTAGTTACGATGATACCAAAGCCAGGAAAATATCATACAAAAAATGAGTCATATAGGCCTATAAGCTTATTATCTAATATATCAGGAAGGAAACTTATTAAGATTACTTCAGCCAGTTGGTGTTGGATTCCCACAAGTCAGTATTCTGACGTCTTTATTATACTTAATTTATACTCGGACATTCCAACAAACAACTACTCCCAAACTTCAACTTTTGCAGACGATACAGCTTTTCTAAGCGTGCACGAAACCCGTTATGAAGCATCTCGTTACTTACAGGACCATATATTTCAACTTGAAATATGGCTAAGGCAATGGAGAATAATGGTCAATGAGCAAAAATGCGTACATACAGCACTCACCTTGCGCCGAGAATCATGCCCGCGTATTAAAATCAGTTATCAAATGATTCCTTAACATTCGCATGTAAAATATCTCGGTATACATCTGGATCGGCGATTAACGTGGAAATGCCATATAGAGGCAAAATTAATTCAAACGAAACTAAAAGCAATTCAAATTCATTGGCTTATTGGGAGAAATTCTGTCCTTAGTATTGATTGCAATCTTCTTCTTTACAATTCCATCCTAAAGCCTATCTGGTTCTACGGTATTCAGCTATGGGGCTGAAATTCAAAGGCGCCAAAATGCTTAAAAACTTAAGCATTCATAAGGATCTCAATGTGCCATTAGTAAAAACTATGATTTCAAAATATGCAGTAAAATATTTAAAAAGGCTTGAACAAATCCTCTAGCTCGGAATATTTTAAATCATGGCGGCCACACTTGCTTTAGAAGAAGAGACACTGCATTACTCACCCAATCAGAAGAGCGATAAACACCTACATATGTGAACATAAACCATGGTGACGAAATTTTGTCTGGCACTGGCTGGACATATTTAATGTATTAGAATAAGATTTGATTAATTATTGTTAGATTCAATAAATAAATAATGAAAGAAAAATCAAAAGTACCAAAGGCAACCCTAAATACAAATACCAAAGAGAGAAAAACATAAACTTTTTTTCAGTTGCTTAACCCTGAATCTTGCTCATGAATCTGACCAGACCCTTTTCAATGCATTTTGAATGGAAAATCAAAACATGTGTAACACAGAGGGTAAAGAAATTTTAAACTGTCAGGTTGTTTTTGTTATTTTGGCAAATTATGCAATTTTGTTGTGGTACACTGGTAAAATATCAATTGTGTTGAGATCAAGCTGTTCTTATGTATGATTTTTTCAGTATGTTTTAAAATTTTTTTCGTATAGGTATATCTTTCCTTCGTATAGGTTGTAATATATGGATGTATCAGGGCTAAAAGGCCTAACTCCACTTTTCGAAAATTTTTCATTTTTATTAAATTTCGATCTAATTAGTTGTGAACTCTTTGAAAAATATTTTGTTCTTCTATTATTTAAAAATTTTCCCTTAAAAAAGTATGAAAATCCAAAAAATAGATGCAAACCCTATCTTATTTAATTTTTTTAGAAGCTAACATTTCTCTAAGTGCAAAGCAAATTATTTACTCTCTTTAATTCAATGTTCTCTATCTGCCCTTCGCTGCTTTATAGGGTCCATACACAAAAGCACACAATACACCAGCATGCTGATACAAAATTAATTTTTTACCAAAAATTTTGTGGAAAAGGTTGTAATGAATAACGATACAATATTCTACTATTTTATTGTAGCATTGATTTTTTAATTCACATAAGCAGTATTCCTTACTTTTAACTTTCCATAGGCAAGGCATTGTTTTATAAAGTTCGAGAAAGTCTCCCCAAAATATTTTGTCGTTCCATAAGACAATATAAACACAAAAAATTTGTGTTCGCACGTTTTCCATAATGAAGAAAATATATATTTCAGAAAGTACTATCGCGCAACAAAGTTCAAGACTTCGAATTTTACACTTCAACTTCTTCTGCAGCGAATGCAACAACAACGTATTCTGTTGACACTACTTTTACAGTGCAATTTTTAACTTTTGGAAGCTTGCAGCGGTACTCATTACGTTGCTATAGAGCGACAATACTGTTCTCCCCCTAAATGTAAACGATACGATCGGTAATAATATAACAATTTCAATTATTTTAAAAGCAATAAGAAAAATCATAAAGAAAATTTTAAGAGCTATGTAAACGAATAAAAGATAAAAAAACAAAAGTGGATTCCTTCTATTGGAGTAAAGTTTTAATAATTTTATTGTTGTAAAACACGTCTACATTTTAGATCCGTACGTGAAGGTTTGGCTGCAGTTTGGAGATAAACGTGTTGAAAAAAGAAAAACACCCATTTTCAATTGTACTCTGAATCCGGTTTTTAATGAATCCTTTTGTTTTAATGTACCATGGGAAAAGATACGAGAATGTTCGTTAGATGTAATGGTCATGGATTTTGATAATATTGGACGAAATGAGTTGATTGGAAGAATTTTATTAGCTGGTAAGTAAATATTGAATTTAAACAAAATCCAATTAAAAAACATATAAGAAAGTATATCCATATTAATAATTATATATATTTATATTATTATCTTTATTATCATTACTATTATAATTTTTATTATTATTATTATTATCATTATTATTTTTATTATTATTATTATCATTTTTATTACATTATTATTATTATTAATTTTATTATTATTATATGGTGGAAACACCACTGCGTCGAGTGTATGTGTACGTATTACTTCGGGAAGGCCCAGAAACTTCGTCCCTAGAAGGACTTCTCTATTTACCCACGTCTGGGTCCATCATGTTCATAGCTAGCGTGATCCTGCTACTCATCTTCTGTTCGTTAGGATTCGCGTTGCCTGAAAGCATCGAGGTCTTTTTTCTTCGTCCGTAACACATTTTCGACGTAGTGTCCTACTACATTCCATTTGTCTCCACATGCGAGCATTTTTTCGACTATATTATCAGGATTAAACTCGCAGATTTGCTCCCTCAGTGCGCATCTTTCTGCGGAACAGCTGGTGCAGTTGAAGAACGTGTGTTCCGCATCATCGTTCGCCTCACCGCAGTAGATAAAAGCGGGGTCACCCGTTTTGCCCATGCGGTACAAATACTTTTGAAAGTATCCGTGACCTGAAAGAAACTGGGTCAGAAAGTAGTTAACCTCCCCAGATTCCCTCTGCGTCCACCTTTCTATATTGGGCATTAGCCTTGCCGTCCATCTGCCGGTCGTTTCCGTGCTCCATCTGTTTTACCATCGCTGGATGGTTTTAGATCTCCGCACTGCAGCACTTATATCAGGAACCTCTCCCCTAGTTTTCCATGCTTCATTTCGTTCCAGCGCCAAGATATCGACAGGTATTTTTCCACTTATAACAAATACCGCTTCGCCCGAAACAGTGCGATAGGCTGAAGCGACTCTAAGTGCCACCGTGCGCTGTACTGCCCCCAGGACTTTGCGTTTAGTCTTCCCCCGCATCGCTCCTCCCCAGATTTCACTGCCATACAGTAGTATTGAATTGGTTGTTGCCATAATCAGTCTCCTCTTGCTCTGTGTTGGCTCGCCGATGTTCGCCATTAGCCTGCTCAGCATGCCCGTAACCCTTGCAGCTTTTGTTGCCTCGTGTTGTATTTGGGCCCAATAAGTGAGCCTGCAGTTAAGTTTGATGCCCAAATATTTCACCTCCTTCTTCGTGATCAGGGGCGTATCACCAATATACATGCTAATTTCAAGTGGCATGTGTCCTCGCGTCAACAGTATGACCTCAGTCTTGTTTCTAACAAGCTCCAGCCCATGGTTCTCTACCCATATTTGAATCCTTATCATGACTTGATTTAGCTCTCTTCATCTATATCTCGTGCTGAGATTACCGTCGCTATATCATCTGCGTATCCTACAAGGTGTGTGTCTTGTGGCATATCTATCGCAAGTATTTCGTCATAACGCAGGTTCCAAGGATCAGGACCCAATATTGATCCCTGAGCTGCACCGGATGTGATCATTTTACACCTTTGATCCTCTGGCGTGTCGTAGAGCAGTTAACGATCTCTCAGTTAACTCTGAAGGTATCCGGGGATGCTGAATCTCTCCCGTAGTGCCTTCATATTATTATATTATTATTATACCTTTCACCACAGGTGGTGAAAAGGGCATAAGTATATAAGTGTGTCATTCCGTTTGTAATTTCTGTAATATTGATGTTAGACCCTATAAAGAATATATATTCTGGGTCCTTATGAGGAGCGAAGTTGATTTAACGATGTCCGTCTGTCCGTTGAAATGGATTTTCCGAAGACCCCATATATGATGGGGGCCAGGTTATTATACATTTATGTCACATATGGTCCGGAATCGTTAGCTATTGAACCTCAGGCAGATCGGTCCGAAAATGGCGGAGATATGAGCAAAAAACCACGACTTCCTCTAATTTTTCCCTTGTGGGTGCTGTTTTTGTTTTTTTTTTTTATTCGAACGAGTTGAATGTTAAGCATAACAACACATACACACGTTTGTACATGGTTGGTCGCTTAAATTGAAAAATACATACCTACATATTTAACAGATTCTATGACGGAATATATTCTACTTTAATTCTTCATTTGAAATAGCGTTAATTGCTGAGTTGTTTGGGCGGTTGACCAAGCAGCGTGTTGTGTTTAGTAATTATCGCGGTTCGAACATCGACCGACGCACAGTAGCGCCCGTAGAGCAAACGAGGTTGCAAAAATCAAAATTTTCATGAGCACCGACGAAGTTTTGAATAAACTCATGTTATAGGAAACTTTTCAACGATTTCAAATCTGCCACTCTTAATAATATCACATTTTTAGTTTAGAAGATATAGCCGTTCAAAGTTGACCGACTTTCGGTTTTCAAAAAAACACACAATTTTTAGTAAATTTGTTGCGATTTCAGGTGTAATATCACGAAAAATAGGTAACGAATCGCCTTATTTTTTGTTTGTATTGATTGATGCATTTATTAAATGTGTAATGATAAAAAAAAAATGAACTGTTTGCTTTGTGTTTCTCCTGGTAAATCACTATTTAAAAACTATCCGTTTTTTCACTATTTTTCAACTTTGACGGAAAATAACAAAAATCTATATTTTTCTATATTTGCCATATTTGCAAAATCTGTTCTTTGATTATTTCTTTACATAATTCAAAAATTTTATCTGCCCGTACGTGCCCGTTTGGCTTCTAGAGGTAAAAAAGGTTAAAAAGACATGGTTGCCATACTAATATTGCGGTTTAATAAAATTCTTTAATTTGGCCCCTACAGCGCGTAGGATGCTCCTAGATGGGTCAAATGTATGACCAACCCCACTTTATTATTTATTGCCGAATTTCGGTTTTTTTAGTTATTTCAATAAACTAAACCATTTTTGAGTTACGCGAATATATGTGTGACATGGAATTACCCATATACCGAAAATACAGAAAATTGAAAAAATAAATTTAAAAAAAAAAAATTTTTTTTTTTAATTTGTTGGGTAATAATTTAGAACCCTAAAGAAAAAAAAAATAAAAACAATCTAAAAATGTAAAAATAATTTTTTTTTAGGTACCATAAAATTGATTTTTCTACTAATTTTAACTTTGATAACCCATAAGTAGGCCCCTACACAGCGTAGCACCCTTTTCAAATGCACATTTCATAGGCTGAACAGTTATCTATCATATGCTGTTTAAACTGTTCAATTACCTTATTCGGTTCAAAAGATATGATTTTTGCAACGAAAAAACTCAAATGGCGCCACTGTGCGACGTTCACCATTTCGAAAAAAAAAATTTTTAATTTTTTTTATATTCTATAAGCGATTTTAAATTATTCAGCAATTTTTGATTTTTTCCCATTCTATTGACAATGTAAATATGAATCGTTTGCTTAACTTACATGTAAAACCAAAACCATATTTTTTGGCTTAAATGTAAATACCTATGTATGTAGTACCTATGTATATGCAAAAGTTATTTATGTGTATAGGTAGCCATTGTTTTCATGAGTGTGGTTGTTGTTTTTATACCCTTCACCGAAGTTAGAAAGGGTATATATAACTTTGTCATTCCGTTTGTAATTTCTACAATATTGATCCTACACCCTATAAAGTACATAGACTCTGGGTCCTTATGAAATTCCAAATTAAAATTTTGCAGCTAAATCTTAGTTTTTGGTGCTGAATTTACCTTCCAGAAGGGCAAAATGGTCACACTACTTAAAAGTCTTCATTAAAAATCGCACAAACATCGTCTTGTAGAAAATAAAATTAAATTTATTTGAACTTTTATATCGTTATATCATATATCAAGTAATTTTTACAATCAACATGATAAGGTCATTTCTAATATTCCCTTAATATTCAATTTTTTTACTAGGACTGGTAACATATTTCTTAAAATAAGAATTATCCAATTTCATTCGAAACTTCATTTTGAGTACAACTATTTTTAGTCAAAATTTATTACAATATAAAAGTTACATCAATAAAACTATTCCTTATTTATTTATTTCCAATTCTATACACAAGACTTAAAGCCTCTTATTGCATTATAGAACATTGTTTTAGCAGAAACATTTATAATTATAATTTGTAAATGATAAAATTTAAAACAAAAGAAACAATTTAAAAGAGAGAAAAAAAAAATTATTAAATTAATAAATTAAATTGAAAATTAACATAATAGTAATATTTAAAATTCATAAAAAAATGAAAAAAATTAACATGCAAAAAAATTTAAAATGCTTTTTTTAAAGCTCAGTGCGTTACTAGTTATTTGTATATTATGCGGGAGTAGATTCCAAAGACGGATTGCATTAAGGAAAAATTGCCAGTCGGAAGTTAAACTTTGGTGTCTAAACAATAAAATTCTTTTACCTCTATTAGACCTAGATATGGTTAAGCGGTTATACAGATGTTGTGGTTGTTGAGTAAACACGATTTTGTGCATAAATATCAGTACTCTTGTTTTGAGAAGGTCATCAAACTGAATACCATATAATTTTACCGTAAAAGAAGAAACAGAATTAAACCTTTTCACGCCATATACGTATCGTACAATGCTTTTAAAGACTGAGTTTAATTTTTTTGTAATTGCCGCATCACATTTGGCAAATAATTCGCATTCATACATCAGAATTGGCAATAAATAGGTTTTGGCAAGAAGTATTCTTATTTTGATAGGTGTACAATAGTGCGTTTGCCAGAGAGTTCTAAGCATGGAATATGTACGGCCACATGCATAATTAATATGGTTACATCATCTCAGGTTCTTATTCAAAATAATACCTAAATTTTTTGCTGTATTTACCCTTTCAATACGTTCATCACCAAGAAAAATATCAGGTATATGATCGGTTATAGTAGTTCGTTTTTGGATAACAAGATATTTAGATTTTTTTGGGTTGATACTAAGACCATTAGCAGTAGCCCATTCATATATATGTTTTAACTCAGTATTCAGAGTTAAGACACATTGTTCAATTTCAGATGTATCACAGCTTATGTAAATCTGAACATCGTCAGCATACATTCTGACTTTGCAGTGTGTAAGTTGACTCGGAAGGTCATCAGCGCAAAGCGAAAATAGAAGGGGCCCAATAATTGACCCCTGCGGTACACCCCTCGTCACAGGTGGAAGTTTTGATTTATTGTTACCACTTTAAACATACTGATGCCTGTTGGTAAGATATGTAGATATGTTGATATCAGACGTGTAGCCGCTGTAGAAAACATAGACATGTGTTGTAGTTTGTAACATAGGACGTTATGATCGACTGTATCGAAGGCTTTTGAATGATCCAAAAGTACTAAGATATTTGTTTTTCGTTCATCTATACTATTTCTTACATCTTCCGCAACATCTACAAGTGCAGTTATACAACTGTGGTTTTTCCGAAACCCAGATTGTTTATCATTAAGCAGATTATGATCATTAACGTAAAGCGATATCTGATTGTGAATTAACCTCTCAAATATTTTCGACATAAAGGGTAAAATAGCAATTGGCCAATATACTGATTTAGTTTTGGGTATTGGTATTATTTTGGACTTTTTCCAATTTGAGGGAAAATTACTGGTGGTAATAATTGTGTTAAATACATGTGTAACAAAGGGCAATATTCTTGGGAGAATTAATTTAAAAAATCTTGGGTGAATTTCGTACACACCAACTGCATTCGATTAATTGACACACAGCTTCTTAAAACGTCAAACTGGTCTATGCAATCAAAAAAGAAGTTATTATGGGGTTGACGGTTGTCATGGTTGTGATTGTAAAAATCAATATCTGCTTCTACCATACACACAGAAAAAAATCAATGCAAATTCGTTCAAAACAAGGTTGATTTAACATTTTTCAGTAGTGATTTTGCTTCATTGTTGTTTCATGTTAATTTAACATGATTTTACAATAACTAGCGAACAACATTTTTTTCTTTTAAAATAATTATAATTCATGTTAATTTAACATTGCAGTAAAGTTAGAGCAAAATGTCATTTATATTGAAATAACAATCCTAATCACGTTGAATGAAAGTTTTTTCAAGTTGAAACAACGTGAATTTCATGAAGAATCAAATTGGCTGGAGTGTGATATAACAGTGTGAAGACAACATATGCATTTATTTAAGAATAATTCAAAACACTTACCCGTGTATAACACATGTTTCACTTATTTGTATCTCCTTTGTTAACAGAAGCATCAGCAGAATGGACCGATATGGTTTCGTCATCACTCTACTTTGAAAACTTGATGTACTATTTAACTAAATAAATTTAATTAAAAGAATACGGGAATTGTCTTCTTTTTATAGCATATTTTAAACTTGAAAATAAAAAATGTACATACTAAAGTATGTATGCATGTTAATTTAACAATATAAACTTTTGATTTTAATATAAAACAGGTTTCTATGGATTTAATATTGAACAATATTATTTTGACGTGATTTAAGGTTATTTTAATATTTTTCATTTAAAATTAATATGAAATAATGATAAATTTAAATAAAGGGCATACTTTTGCAAAAATTTACCATGATTCTCAATCAACATTTCGCCATATTATTTCAACATTGGTATTTTTTTCTGTGTGTAGGAATATTCAAAAATTTTTAATTAATAACGTCTGGATCAAAAATAACAGGGTCATTATTTCCAGATTTGCCGATACCGATTTCCCTTATAGCCTTCCATGTTTTTTTTTGATCCCAGGGCCAAGGAGAACTTTTCAGTGTAAAATTTTGATTTTTTCCTGTTTAATGAGTTTGTGTACTGTTTTTCTCGCCAAACAATATTCAACATGTGGATCGTTGGTTTTAAACCGCTTCCAACGTGAAAATGCAAGGTCTCTTTGTTTAATGGCTTGTTTGACTCATTACTTTAGTTTTCAATGGAACAGCTTGATCAAACAAATATAATATATTACGTTCAAGAAAGGCTATTTTATCCTCTGTTGAAACCATATAATAGATTGCATTCCAATCAATTCTAAGTAGTTCTAATTCCAATGTGGCGTATTTAACATTTTCAAAGTCACGAAAAGTTGTTGAATAGGGTGGGATTTGCAATTGAAAATTATAGGTCATAAAAAATAAATCGTGTTTAGAAAAACACGGTGCAGACAGTTGATCGTATAATATAACATTACTTACATTACCAACAAAAAGAAGATCAATAAAGGTGCTGTTGGACGAGGTCAAGTGAGTAGGTGTAGTTATGTTAGTTGGAAATAGTCCCAATGGTGCCAATATGTCAATAATGCTTGAATCAGTTAAAAGGTTCCAGTTAAAATCACCAACAAGAAGTTACATCAATAAAACTATTCCTTATTTATTTATTTCCAA
The DNA here is from genome assembly GCA_930367215.1 of Pollenia angustigena. Classification (NCBI taxonomy): domain Eukaryota; kingdom Metazoa; phylum Arthropoda; class Insecta; order Diptera; family Polleniidae; genus Pollenia; species Pollenia angustigena. Next base: position 1,619,721 of record OV884061.1, read on the forward strand.
TTCTATACACAAGACTTAAAGCCTCTTATTGCATTATAGAACATTGTTTTAGCAGAAACATTTATAATTATAATTTGTAAATGATAAAATTTAAAACAAAAGAAACAATTTAAAAGAGAGAAAAAAAAATTATTAAATTAATAAATTAAATTGAAAATTAACATAATAGTAATATTTAAAATTCATAAAAAAATGAAAAAAATTAACATGCAAAAAAATTTAAAATGCTTTTTTTAAAGCTCAGTGCGTTACTAGTTATTTGTATATTATGCGGGAGTAGATTCCAAAGACGGATTGCATTAAGGAAAAATTGCCAGTCGGAAGTTAAACTTTGGTGTCTAAACAATAAAATTCTTTTACCTCTATTAGACCTAGATATGGTTAAGCGGTTATACAGATGTTGTGGTTGTTGAGTAAACACGATTTTGTGCATAAATATCAGTACTCTTGTTTTGAGAAGGTCATCAAACTGAATACCATATAATTTTACCGTAAAAGAAGAAACAGAATTAAACCTTTTCACGCCATATACGTATCGTACAATGCTTTTAAAGACTGAGTTTAATTTTTTTGTAATTGCCGCATCACATTTGGCAAATAATTCGCATTCATACATCAGAATTGGCAATAAATAGGTTTTGGCAAGAAGTATTCTTATTTTGATAGGTGTACAATAGTGCGTTTGCCAGAGAGTTCTAAGCATGGAATATGTACGGCCACATGCATAATTAATATGGTTACATCATCTCAGGTTCTTATTCAAAATAAAACAAGGACATATAAAGCTGTGGAATGCTCCAAAATTGAAAAAACGGTTCAATTGGTATGTTGTTATTAGGCCTGTATAAACTTCCCCGAAATATAACTTCTATTAGGACCATCATTATTATCACCATCAACATTATAATCATTAACTTTTTTTAATAATTCTTAAGAAAGCCAGAAACATTTTATAAAAATCCTTAAAAAAATGTCAAGCGCCAAAATTGCCAAAATGGTCACACTGCTTAAAAACCGCATAAACATACAAGGTTATCACCATATAAAAAAATAGAATATTCAGGGAATATTAGAAATGCCCTCATCTTCTAATTTTACGACAATTTTTTTTACAAAAAGGGTGATATAACGAACAGCGATCTAGTCTGTCGTCATAATATTAAAAGCAATCGTCTAATTTTTATTGTTGACATGGATAACATATTAGTCAGCTTTTTAGGCAATTTATACAAAAATAAATTCAAATACATATAATATGATTGCACAAAGGTGATTTCAAAGCATACACAATTTAAGCAATTGTTTGTTTTGTTTCTGTTGCATTATTGATAAATAAAAATCATTAAAATATGTTTGCGACTTTTATTAACCAAAACGACCGTTTTTGCGCCTTTACGTTTAAAAATTTGTGATGGTAGCTGTTCGGGGTCGAACTTTAATTTTGTAAATAAAAAGGCCTTAAAATTTAATGGTTTTTAATTTTAATATTAAGTTTTATTTAATGCTAAGTTCACAAGGTATTTGGTTTTTATAATTTGGTTTTGAATTGTTTGTTGGGTTTTGCCTTTTTTGTTTAGGAGTTACAGCCACACCAATGTTCACAATAAAAAAACATACAAACATTGACATATGTACATATGTATGTTTGTATGTACTTTTATTATAAAATTACTTTCAAGGCGGTTGTCATATCGGCGCGTGTAACACTTCCGCCACAATCCAAATAATTCTTTTGAATTATTTGCAAACACTAAACAAAAACATACAAACATTGACATACATATGTATGTTTGTTTTACTTTCAACATTTACAAGATCGTTGTTATATCGGCGCGTGTAACACTTCCGCCACAATCCAAATAATTCTTTGGAATTATTTGCGAACACTAAACAAAGAAATAACAAATCAGGTCAATCGACCGACGAGTTCACAGAACTGTATCAGGCCACTGAAAGTTCCCCATAATTTTGTCTAAATAAATTGCTGAGATCTCTCTTTTTCATTCTTCAATTAATACTTTATAATTACTATAAATAATAAGTATCAAAAATATAGTTGTCAGTTGTATCTTATACTTAGTTGTCTTGCTGTGCATTACCACAGCAGACAAAACAATAAAATCGATTTAAAAAGATAAACAGTGTGTTTTTTTTTATTTATTTTTTTATTTAATAAAATTAACATTCATCTAATTGGCGCAGTCGGTAGGATTCGCGGAAGGATATTACTCTTTATTTCATATTAATGAAAATTACGCGAATCTGCAATAAGCGAACCTTGCATTACCAAGGACTAAACCGTGAACCTGAAAATAGTCGGGAACAATAGTGCCGTAGTCCTTACAATACTAAGGAAAAACAACCTTTAAATAAAAAAAAAATAAAATTAAAGACGTGATATCCTTAAGAATCACAGTCATAAAATTTTTTCTTAAAATACTAAAATTAAAAAGTGAAACACAGTCATAAAATTTTTAAAGACAAAAATTAAAAAAGTGATATCCCTAAGAATCACAGTCATAAAATTTTTTCTTAAAAGACTAAAATTAAAAAGTAAAACACAGTCATAAAATTTTTAAAAAGACAAAAATTAAAAAAGTGATATCCTTAAGAATCACAGTCATAAAATTTTTTTTCTTAAAGGACTAAAATTAAAAAGTCATAAAAATTTTTTCTTAAAGGACTAAAATTAAAAAGCGAAACACAGTCATAAAATTTTTAAAAGACAAAATTAAAAAAGTGATATCCTTAAGAAACACAGTCATAAAATTTTTAAAGGACAAAAATTAAAGAAGTGATATCCTTAAAAATCACAGTCATAAAATTATTTACTTGAAACCAAATCAGCAAACCGAAAAGAGAAGACCAGCAGCGAAAACCAGGTCAAGCTAAAGAGTAAGAGACCACAAAAATCAAATCAACAAACCGAAGAAGGAAGACCAAGAAATTCGTGAGCAGTGGGAAACAGGTAGAGCTAAGAAGTGAGAAACCAGAACAACAACAACACGAGTTCCAGCAAACCAAGGAAGGAGGACCAGGAAATTCGTGAACAATAGCATAGTAAGTTTCATTTAAGTATTATGAGTGACACGGAATCAGTAGAGTCAACACCGGATTACGTTTCCGATCCCGAGTTTAAACAAACAAACCAATTTTAAGGAATACATTCAATAGAACTGGACCCAGGATTTGACTCAAACGACGGCTACCTGACCGAGGTGTACGAACATATTGGACAAAGAAACAATAGCGACACTCAAGAAAGACGTACCGTTAGAAGACGACGAAGAGAACGACCCATTTGACCAAGACAACATTTTTGAAAGACTTTTCCGTTTTCAATTTAAATAGACACACTAGCAAAATGACACAGCCCAACCCTCCAACCATTGTTCTTGACCCCATCAAATACCTTGAAAGGCTTCCCGAATTTAATGGGGACAAATGTGATCTTTATAATTTTATAGCCCTAGTGGAAAGAGTATACCCACTTCTCAGACAATATGACGAAATGTCACAGTTAGTTTTCTCTGACTTGATTAAAAGTCGTCTTAGGGGCATAGCTAGGGAGACAATTGAAATTAATTTTCACGCACAATCCTGGACGGATGTAAAAAAAATATTAATGAATAATTTTGGCGAAAATTATAGCATAGAAGATTTATTCGATCAAATTAGAGCTGTCTCATTCAAAACAAACACAATCTAATTTTACAACGAAATAAAAGATAAATTAAGAAGTTTTTATAACAAAACCAGCACGATAATGGGCGGAAACACAGGAGGAGGTCAAATCGCTACAAACAATATGCAAAGCCCCTTGAATATCTTCAAAGAAAAAATATCAGAACCCATGAGGACTATTCTAGCCTGCCGTAACCCGAGCACCCTAGAAGATGCCATGGAAATTCTATTCAAGTCGGGTTATGCATACTACGGTAATAAAACAGTCAAGCCAGGTAACAATTCATACGGTACCAACAATAGACTGAAAATAGAAAACAACTTAAATATACAATCTAGCGGACATAGTAATTCGAGTAACAGACAAATATACCAGAATTCCCATACAAGGACAAATAACCACCAAGCACCAAACCAGCACTATAACCCACATTATCAGCAAAACCCAAATTACCATAGACACTTTAGTAATCCGAACTTGCGACAACATAATTCTCATTACTAACAGAACCCAGTTCGGTTTGTGCTTTGTTGTGATACAGACGTGTATTTTAAGCCCCGCATACGATTTGAACTATTAATTAATCACATTTGATTTTGTAATACATAAATATAAGCAGCGAATGGACGCTTAAAAAAAATAATATATTTTATTATTTAAATTACTTAACATAATAGTGAACAATTTTAAACGATAAAATTAAATAAAATAAAACAGTAAAAATATATATGTATGTACGTATGAATGTTCATACATGTGTATACATATTCTGAACAAAAACATTTAAATTTAAATTTCTTGTTTTTTTTTTGTTGTTGTAAAATACAATAAATAATAAAAATATTAAAGCAAAGCAAAACGGTGAAAAACAAAAACAACTCTTTGCATGAGTACGAACAGTGAAACAACACTAAGACAAAATGAAAGAAACGTTAACGTTTTAGTTCAGGCAAACGAAAATAATGTAGAAATAAATAAAACAAAACAAAACAATATAAACTATTTAACGGCTAAGCCAATTATTCGAACACGTTCCCTATCACCCTCGGTGTTTACGAAAACAGTGGATAGTGACTCATTAAAAAAAACTACAACTAGATTTGGTGACAAGTGTTGCCAGCCCAGCAAGTATTGCCTTGACGTCAAAAACAAATTTAGTGTGGAAATGATACCATGAACTCAAACACAAATGCAATGAAAAACCCCCCTGTAAAAAGTTGTCAAAAGCCTACAGTACAAGTTGGTATGGACAGGTACATAACAGTGCTTAAACGGGGACGCAGCCCTACCTCTGCAGCAGTTGCTTCGGCCTCAAAAGTACCATCTTTTGATAAAATAAATACTCAAAATCGTTTTGCAATTCTGGAGGATGAATCCTCTGAAGCACCAAACGTCATTAAACCGTCCAAGCCTCCCCCGATATATCTAAGGGAGCAAAATTCAAATGAGCTCATAAAGAGTTTGATATCGGTGATAGGGGAAAATTCGTTTTACGTAGCGGCTATAAAGCGTGGAAGTATAAACGAGACAAAAATACAAGTCAATAATGAGAATGATTTTCGCAAAATAGTAAACAACTTTGAAACGCTTAAAAAAAACTTTTATACCTACCAACTGAAAAGCAGTAAAGGTCTACAGGTAGTGATTAAGGGTATTGACTCATGTGTGGACCCAGAAGAGGTTAAAACATTCCTAGAAGAAAAAGGCTTCAAGGTAAAACATGTAGTAAATATTAAAAATAGAGAAAAAATTCCCCAACCACTTTTTCGAGTGGAGTTTGAACCCGGCGACGTAAAACTTAAAAAAAACGAAACACATCCTATTTACAATTTAAAATATATTCTCTACAGAAGAATAACTATAGAAGAGCCGCACAAAAAAAATGGACCTGTTCAGTGCTTAAACTGCCAAGAATTTGGCCATACCAAGGCATACTGCTACTTACCCCCTGTCTGCGTAGTATGTGGTGAACTGCACGGTACAGTTTCTTGCGATAAGTCTAAAACCGACCCCAACGTAAAAAAATGTAGCAACTGTGGCGGTAATCACACTGCCAATTATAGAGGATGCCCAGTATATAATATTGTCAAGCAGACGGTTGGACCGAAAACAAATACCCCTCAAATGCAGGTTGCAAATCAGGTAAACACAAATGCAATTCAAGCCCCCCAGCCTAGTAATAACAGAACTTCTTACGCTAACGCCCTAAAATCAAACCATCAGCCAATGCAAGGTGCCTCGCCAAGTAATGATGAAACTCCGGTTTCTAATTTAAGTCGTTTAGAAAAAACCATGGAAACATTAGTGCAAACAGTAAATAATTTTACGAACACAATGGGTAAAATGATGCAGGAAATGCTTAGAATGCAATCGATGTTATTGCAAGCTGTACTTAACAAACCATGAACTGTTTAAAAATTTGTTTTTGGAACGCAAACGGCATCCGCCAACATAAAAATGAATTAGAATACTTTCTTAAAAATAAACAAATTGATGTCATGATGATTTCTGAAACTCATTTGACCTCAAGAAATACGTTTAAAATCAATGGTTATATACTATATGATACCTAGGACCCTCGAGATAGAGCTTGTGGAGGTTCTGCCATCTTAATAAAAACTCGAGTCAAACACTATATTATGTGTGATCACCGTGAAGACTATCTGCAAGCAACGACTATTTGTGTTGAGGAGCTAAATCGAAACATAGTAATTTCTTCTTTATACTCTCCACCTAGATTTTCCATATCAGAAGGCCAATATTATAAATATTATAAATCATTAGGACCCTGTTTTCTGGCCGCTGGCGATTATAACGCTAAACATACCTTCTGGGGGTCACGACTTATAACACCAAAAGGTCGTGTTTTGTTTAACACAATCTCTAAAATGGGTTTAAATGTGGTCGCGAGCGGGCAACCAACATATTGGCCTACTGATCAGCAAAAAATTCCAGATGTTATCGACTTTGGCGTGGTTAAAAACATCCCCACAGAAACGATTCATGTTGAAGCTTCCTTAGAATTATCATCCGACCACACACCTACAATTGTTACTATATCGAACCCAAATAGAATTGTATTTCCGTCAGGTTACTTAGCGACGCCAGCCACACAAATAAATTGGTTAAAATATAAAAAATTTCTCAGTGCCCATTGCACAGAAAATATTCCGCTTAGTACACCGGAGAATGTGGATCTCTCTCTTGTTAACTTTGACAGTTATCTTAAACTAGCTGTTCAACACTCCAGCGTTACCCCCAAAAAAATTAAAAATAATAAAATATGTTCTTCAGATGTCGAGCGGCTCTTGACTGAAAAAAGGAGAGTTCGAAGAGAGTGGCAACTTTACAGATCCCCGCAACTTAAGATTTTATTAAAAGAATGCACAAAAAGGCTAAGAAAGTTACTACAGAATCAGAAAACGGCTTCTCTAGAAAAATATCTTAAGGAACTTGATGCAACTCCACAATCTGACTACTCATTATGGCATGCAGCTAGAAATCTAAAAAGGCCAGTTATATCTAAGCCACCATTAAGAAACTTGAATGGTAGTTGGGCAAGAAATGATAATGAAAAAGGAAACCTGTTTGTAAATCATTTGAAAAACGTATTTACACCAAATATATCTCACAATATTGCGGTCGAGTTACCACCTGTTGATGCTAGAGCAGCTATTCCCCTCAGATTTGAGATAAGAGAAATCGAAAAGGCTATTTGTGACTTAAACACTAAGAAGGCACCTGGTATTGATAAAATCAGTAATAAAATGCTTTTGGAGCTACCTCGCATAGCAAAGAAAATTATTCTTTTTATTTTTAATGCTATTTTACGCCTTGAATACTATCCTGAAAAATGGAAGGTTTCCTTAGTTACCATGATACCAAAGCCAGGTAAAGATCATACAAAAGTTGAGTCTTATAGACCTATTAGCTTATTATCAAATATGTCAAAGCTGTTTGAGAAATTATTAGTTTCAAAATTAACACCAATTTTAAGTGAAAATAGATGTATTCCAAACCATCAGTTCGGATTTAGAAGAAAACACAGCACAATCGAGCAGACTCATCGAATAGTAAATGTCATAAGAAAAGCATTTGAAGAAAAGAAATATTGCTCAGCACTCTTCATCGATGTTTCGCAAGCTTTTGACAAAGTCTGGCATGAAGGCTTATTACACAAATTGAAGCAAAATTTACCAGCAAACACACACAAGCTGCTAGAAAGCTACTTAGTCGGTCGTCAATTTATTATTAAAGAAGGAAATTTCTTAAGTTCACCTCAGCCCATTGCCGCTGGAGTCCCACAAGGCAGCATCCTGGGCCCCCTATTATACTTAATTTATACTTCGGACATGCCAACAAGCAACTACACACAAACTTCAACATTTGCAGACGATACAGCTTTTCTAAGCGTCCACGAAAATCGTTATGAAGCATCGCGTTACTTACAGCATCATATATTTCAACTAGAAATATGGTTAAGACAATGGAGGATAATGGTCAATGAGCAAAAATGCGTACATATAACATTCACTTTGCGCCGGGAATCTTGCCCCCCCATTACAATCAATAATCAAAAAATTCCTCAACATTCGCATGTTAAATATCTCGGTATACATCTGGATCGGCGATTAACGTGGAAATGCCATATAGAGGCAAAATTAACTCAAATGAAACTAAAAGCCATTCAAATTCATTGGCTTATTGGAAGAAATTCTGTCCTTAGTCTCGATTGCAAGCTTCTACTTTACAACTCTATCTTAAAGCCTATCTGGTGCTACGGTATTCAACTATGGGGCACTGCCTCGGCCTCTAATATCGACAAAATTCAAAGGCGCCAAAATAAACTTCTTCGAATAATCACAGCCGCTCCCTGGTATGTTAAAAACTCAAACATTCATAAGGATCTCAATGTGCCATTAGTGAAATCTATGATTACAAAATATGCAATAAAATATTTAAAAAGGCTTGAACAACACCCAAATCCACTAGCTCGAAATATTTTGAATCATGGCGGCCACACTCGCTTAAGAAGAAGAGACACTGCAGCACTTACCCAATTAGATGAGCGATAAACACCTATAAAAGTGAACATAACCCGTGATGAAGAAAATTTTGTCTGGCACTGGCAGGAGATAAAATAACGTATTAGGTTAAGATTTGATTAATTATTGTTAGTTCATATTTAATATATGAAGATTCAATAAAAAAAATAATGACAAAAAAAAAAAAAAAAAAAAAAAACAGAACCCTAATTACCAGAATTACCAAAGAAATTTTAATAGCCCGAACATACCAAACTTCCATCAAAATGGACAACCAAATCAAAGAAATAATTTTTTGCCCGTCCCTGAACCAATGGACGTAAACCTCGTTCACGATTCCGAAGAGTCATATATACCTCAAGAGGCATCATTTGAACAATACTTCGACCAACAAGAAATACAAGATACTGATTCTTTCGAAACCCCCCAAAATTTTCCTTTAGTAGCCTCCCCGGAGAATTACCACATATAGTATTAAAGGGCGACCTAAAATTTATAATTGACACTGGTGCCACGTACTCAATCATCAATCCGGGGTTATGCAACCCCAAATGGAAGGTTGATGTACCACCAGCAAACCTCAAAACATTACAAAACAATGTGAAAACAAACACGGTATATAAAGTGCCATTGTTTTCTGAACTAGGGAATCCACAAGACTGGATTTACTTAATCGAATGTAAATTCTATAACACATATGATGGTATAATTGGGAATGACATCTTACGTAAATACAAAGCAGTAACAGACTATAACCAAAATATTTTAAAAATAAATAACCAGATAATTCCCTTGAAATTTCCGAGTAATCATACAGTTAAATTTGTCACTAATGTAGAATGCGGATTGGTACACATTACAGATTTCCGTTCTTCCAGCGGCGAATTAATTCTTAAAGAGGGAATATATAATTCAGAAAATTTTAAGTCGAAATAGAAACCAATCTTGAATGTCCCGAAATAATTTACATTAAACCTGAAAATGCGTGGCCAGTAACAATGGAAAACTACTTTATTTCAAATGAACCAATAACAAGTGATAATCACAGTGATTTACCATTACTGGACCAAATTAGAATAGATCATTTGAACTCTGAAGAAAAAACGAAATTTTCGCGATTAATAAACAAATACTCCCAATTGTTCTATCAGACAAATTCTAACCTAACTTTCACTAACGCTATTAAGCACCATATTAATACTGTTGACGACATTCCAATATATTCCAAAACTTACCGCTACCCGTACATACACAGGGAAGAAGTGAGCCGACAAATCCGTGAAATGCTAGAAAACGGGATAATTAGACCGTCAAATTCACAGTATTCAGCTCCAATTTGGATAGTCCCTAAAAAGGACGATGCAGGTGGACAAAAAAAATGGAGGCTTGTGGTAGACTATCGTAAGCTTAATGAAAAGACTGTGGACGATAGATACCCCATCCCAAACATAGATGAGATCTTGGATAAACTTGGTAGAAGTCTATATTTCACTACACTTGATCTCGCTAAGGGATTTCACCAGGTCGAAATTGCAGATAGCGACATCCATAAAACTGCGTCTTCAGTTGAAGGAGGGCACTACGAATTCCTTCGTATGCCATTTGGCTTGAAAACCGCACCCGCCACTTTTCAACGCCTAATGAATAACATCATGAGCGATTTGCTAAATAAAGTGTGCTTAGTATACTTAGACGACATTATCGTCTTCTCAACCTCTCTTGACGAACATTTAAATTCACTACGTTTAGTAATGGATCGACTAAAAGTTGCAAACTTGAAGATACAAATCGACAAGTGCGAATTTCTAAAACGCGAGACAGAATTTCTTGGCCACATTGTGCCCAAAATGGTATTAGACCAAATCCAAAAAAGGTGGAATGCATATTAAAATACCCGGTCCCCCAAAGCCCAAAACAAATTAAACAATTTTTAGGACTTAGTGGGTACTACAGAAAATTTATTAAAGATAACTCCAGAATAGCAAAACCTATGACGAACTATTTAAAGAAGGACGCTAAAATTGACTTACATAACACTGAATATCAGAAAAGTTTCGAAACCTTAAAAACTCTACTTGTGAATGACCCCATACTAGCATACCCAAATTTCTCTAAGCCCTTTGTTTTGAATACCGATGCAAGCAATTGCGCATTAGGGGCGGTCTTATCACAAGAAGACCATGCAATATGCTACGCAAGCAGGACTCTAAACGAACATGAACTTAATTATAGTACGATAGAGAAAGAGCTTCTTGCTATAGTATGGGCGGTAAAATACTTTCGACCATACTTATTCGATAGAAAATTCTCTATCCACACTGACCACCAACCACTACAATGGCTATTCTCGATCAAAGAACCAAATTCACGACTCGTTAGATGGAGACTTAAATTAGAAGAATTTGACTTTACTATAAAATCTATATATATAAAAATGAAAAATGTTTGTATGTTTGTGTGTTTGTGTGTTTGTTTGTTTGTTGGCTTATAGACTCCGAAACTACTGAACCGATTTTCTTGAAATTTTTACAGTAACATCACGTGAGCCCTAAAAATAAAATAGGCTACTTATTTTTTCGATAGGGGCAGGGGAATTGGTACCCCCCATAGGATGCCAATATTTATTATCGCATATCTTAAGAGCCGCTGGACGCATTTTGCTGAACTTTTTGTAGTAGGATCTTCTGAGCCCCGAAATTGAAATAAAATAGCAGCGGGGGTATTTGAATCCCCCATAGGACGCCAATGTTTAACATCGCATATCTTAAGAACTGTTATAGTGAGAATGTTCAAACTTTCTAGAAGTCACTCTTATGGTATACTACACTTTTGAAAATAAAAATAAAGCGGGTAGGCGCAGGGGGGGAAATACCTCCCATAGGATGCATATATTAAATATCGCTCAACTGAAGAACTATTAAAGGGAGAGTCTTCAAACGTGGGTTAAGCTACTATTATAGTAAACTATAAATTTTCAATATAAAAATGGGCGGGAGAGACAGGGGAGGAGCAGTACCCCTCATAGATAGAAATATTAATAAGAGCCACTGCACGCATTTTGTTGAAATTTTGGTAGTAGGATCTTCTGAGTCCCAAAATTTAAATAAAGTAGCAGCGGGGGAAGTGGTTTTCCCCATAGGACGCCAATGTTTAATATCGCATATCTTAAGAACTGTTATAGTGAGAATGTTCAAACTTTGTAGAAGTCACTCATATGGTATACTACACTATTGAAAATAAAAATAAAGCGGATAGGTGCAGGGGGGGAAATACCTCCCATAGGATCCATACATTAAATATCGCTCAACTGAAGAACTATTAAAGGGAGGGTCTTCAAACGTAGTTAAAACTACTATTATGGCAAACTTTAAATTTCAATATAGTAATGGGCGGGGTAGACAGAGGAGGAGCAGTTCCCCTCATAGATAGAAATGTAATGAAGAGCCGCTGCAAGCAATTTGTTGAACTTTTGGTAGTAGGATCTTCTGAGCCCCAAAATTGAAGCAAAATAGCAGCGGGGGAAGTGTTACCCCCCATAGGATGCCAATGTTTAATATCGGACATCTTAAAAACTGTTATAGTAAGAATGTTCAAACTTTGTAGAAGTCACAGTTATGGTATACTACACTTTTGAAAACAGAAATAAAGCGGGTATGCGCAGGGGGAAATATCTTCCATAGGATGCATATATTCAATATCGCTCAACTTAAGAACTATTGAAGGCAGAGTCTTCAAACGTGGTTAAAGCTTCTATTATGGTAAACTATAAATGTCAATATAGAAATGGGCGGGGTAGCCAGAGGAGGAGCAGTACCACTCATAGATAGCATTATTAATAAGAGCCGCTGCAAGCAATTTGTTGAACTTTTGGTAGTAGGATCATCTGAGCCCCAAAATTGAAACCCCCATAGGACGCCAATGTTAAATATCGCATATCTTAAGAACTGTTAAAGTAAGAATGTTCAAACTTAGTAGAAGTCACTCCTATGGTATACTACACTTTTGAAAATAACAATAAAGCGGGAATGCGCAGGGGAAAAAACATTCCATAGGATGCATATATTAAATATCTCTCAACTGAAGAAGTGGTTAAAGCAGTGTAGCGAAGCGCACCGGGTTAAGCTAGTAAAATATAAAAAGGGTGCGAATAATGGAAACGCTGACGCGCTCTCCCGCATCAAACTACAAGTTAACTTTTTCGAGCAATTCATGACTAGCGTTATTACAGAGAAAAATGGCCCTATAAATATGTACAGAAACCAAATAATAATTCGAAAGGTGGGGTCAGGATCTCTAAAGATAAGAAACCAAAAAATTTTTAATAACATCAGGAAACTTAATACCGCAAAAAACTTCGACGAAGCCACAATGTTGTTGATAATTAACAATCACTTTGATCCCAAAAAGCTGAACGCTGTCTTTATCGAAGACACTGAAACTTATGAAATATTCGAAAAAACAATTTCAATATACTTCGGACAAAGTAATGAATTTAAGATTATTAAATGTAACAACATCCCTTCGGATATTCTTGACGAAAACGAACTGGTAGAACATATCAGGAAAGAACACATGAGAAATAATCATAGAGGTATAAATGAAAACTTCCAGCAATTAAAATATAGCATTTATCACCCCAAACTTAGAAAATGTATAACACAATTTATTAATAATTGTGACGTCTGTAATAGGGAAAAATATGAAAGGAACCCCATACGACCAAAACTCCAAATCACCGAGACACCAAGTGGACCTGGACAAATTGTACATATTGATGTTTTTTATAGCTTGAGAAATACCTTATTCCTGACTTTTATAGATAAATTTAGCAAATTTGCACAAGCAATAAAGATTGAAAACCGAACATGGATAGAATTTAAGAGAGCGGTTACTCAGTATCTGAGCATAGTGGAAAGAAATATAGAGATCCACTTTACATCGAATAATAATCATTCATCTAATTCAGACGTTGAACGCCTGCATAACACAATTAACGAACATATTAGAATCCTCAGACACGATCCTGACAAAAAGATCGATACCGTTGAAGAGAAATTAAACAAGATAATAACGTTTTGCAATAAAACCATTCATTCCACGACCGGGTGCAGACCCTCAGATTTCATAAACGGAAAGATAACGCAAGATAACTATCCATTGATAAAAGATAAAATCCAAAACACAAAACGTAGGACGATAGAAAAAATTAATCAAAACCGCGAAGACTGTGAACCTCGTACCGGGGACGTTTACATAAAACAAGATAGGGGCGGGAAAAAGCACTCAAAATTCCGTAAAGTTAATGTCACAGAGTTCGACGACAATCATGTTATCACAAAAAATGGGCACATATATTATAAATCTCATTTAAAAAGGAAAAGGGCACTGCAGTAACCTCCCTGTTATTTACAGATTCATGATGATGAAACCACTAATTATTCTACTTCTAATAAGGACCGTTAAGCCACAAGTTCTGGACGTACAAGACTTGAGCAATAATCACGGATACCTACCCATAAAAATCAGAGACGTGAACATAGTAGACTACTATATAAAGGTTATCCATGTAATCAACACTACCAAATACATAGACACGGCAAACACGATAAACGACAATATACAAAAATTAGGAAATACATATTCTAACGTTACCCCTTTACTAGAAAGTATTGGGAAAAGTATGGACCTTTGTAGGACAAAGATTTCTAACCTCATACCTAAATTCAGACAGAAACGTGGTCTTATTAACATAATATGAAAAGGACTAAAATATGTAACAGGGACAATGGACAGCGATGACGAACAAAACATATTAAACCACTTTTCCAGAATAGACAAATTTAATAACGAGACATCAACAGAAATAGACCAATTGACTTACTTAAGTACGACATTATCGAACAAAGTCTCTAATATAACTTCAAACATTAATAACCAACAACATATTATACAGACATATATTCACCACTTTAAAAAATGCATAGGAAATAAAATCCTCAACCTAGAAGACGAAACCACATTCCTAGAAAACATATTCAGAATTAATAACGATTTGAACTTACTGACAAACCATGTAGACGAAAGAGGACACGTTATATTTAACTCTAGACTGGGAATAATACCATCCGACATATTGACAAAAGGGGAATACGAGCTCATGGATTATATAGAATCCTACATCCATACCAATATTTCCGTAAAATACAGACATAATTTAGTTATACTTACTCTACAAATTCCTAGATTCTTAAACGAGACATTTGCTGAAGTTTTAATTGAACCAATTCCAAATAAATTTAACAGATCACTAGCCTTAAAAGATAATACTTTTCTAATACATAATAATGAAACCTATAATAGCGACACTTTTGATTATAAGAAACTACGTAAAATAAAGGATAACTGCATCCAAAATATTGTAAATAACAAAGAACCAAATTGTAACATGAATATGTCAATTATGGAAGAGGAAAGAGAAATATATCCTGGATTGGTAATATTTAAGAATTTTAAAAGCAAAATCGAAACTAATTGTAAACTTTGGCAAAATTAAAACATTCTTAATTAAATTCGAAAACTGCAATGTAAAAACAGAACACAAATCCTATGAAAATTATAAAATTAATGTTAAAGAAATGTTTGTTATAGAAAGGTTCATGTTAAAAATTAAGAAAATAATGAATCCCTTCCAGACTTACACTTATATCCACTAAAATTTAACGACACAATAACACGGATAAACAGAAAACTATTAAGTAATCATATACTAAATATCAGTAGTAATGTAAGTGCCTTGGTTGCCATTGTATCTATTATTATCCTAATCTACATAAGAATGAACAAGAGAATTAACATATTATCTTCGTCGGAGCCTCGAACTAACGGTGGGGGAGTTACAGCCACACCAATGTTCACAATATAAAAACATACAAACATTGACATACATATGTATGTTTGTATGTACTTTTATTATAAAATTACTTTCAAGACGGTTGTCATATCGGCGCGTGTAACACTTCCGCCACAATCCAAATAATTCTTTGGAATTGTTTGCAAACACTAAACAAAAACATACAAACATTGACATACATATGTATGTTTGTATTACTTTCAACATTTACAAGATCGTTGTCATATCGGCGCGTGTAACACTTCCGCCACAATCCAAATAATTCTTTGGAATTATTTGCGAACACTAAACAAAGAAATAACAAATCAGGTCAATCGACCGACGAGTTCACAGAACTGTATCAGGCCACTGAAAGTTCCCCATAATTTTGTCTAAATAAATTGCTGAGATCTCTCTTTTTCATTCTTCAATTAATACTTTATAATTACTATAAATAATAAGTATCAAAAATATAGTTGTCAGTTGTATCTTATACTTAGTTGTCTTGCTGTGCATAACCACAGCAGACAAAACAATAAAATCGATTTAAAAAGATAAACAGTGTGTTTTTTTTATTTATTTTTTATTTAATAAAATTAACATTCATCTAATTTTTAGGGTCGCAATACAATTTGTTTTTTGTGTTTGTGCTACTTCAGACTAAGGCGGTATGGATTTGTCCTTTAATGATTTAATATTGCCTACTGATTCTAGGGTCTTAAGTT
Source organism: Pollenia angustigena (assembly GCA_930367215.1). Lineage (NCBI taxonomy): Eukaryota > Metazoa > Arthropoda > Insecta > Diptera > Polleniidae > Pollenia > Pollenia angustigena. The sequence goes on from OV884061.1 coordinate 1,636,065, forward strand.
TGTGGGTCAAAATCTGGTCGAATTCTTGCCATTTGGATACTTCGGCGCAATCTTCACGAGAATTTTCAAATTCTTGAACAAGGGCCCTGGGAAGTTTTTGAGAGCATATATAAATTAAAAACGACTCCCATGGTTAAGTGTCAATGCCTAGGTTGCCTAATGTTTGCCTACAATCGTTTATTGTTCTTTTGTAATTTTTTAATTGAGGCTCCAGAGTCTGTAGAGGCATAAGGCAGATCCAAAATAATTTTATATTGCTCATTTACCTGCATCCATTTATTTTCGTACCGGTCAACTAAATTTTTCCAGGCCATGATAAAACCGTTGTTTGTTAAAGGGACGTGCGTAATTGCATCTCGGGCCTCTCCCCCGGTTTCTTGAATCAGATAAAAAAGTCATTCAACATTGCTAATTTTAGGATTTCTAATGTATATGGCTGTGAACAAGTCACGAAAACTCGGCCATAATTTATAGTCCCCAAAAAATGTGTCGGTGTCGCAGGGAGGAAGTCTTATTGAGGAAATATCGCGTTCTAACGGAATATTTCACTGACGTTCAACTTTTTCCATGGTTGTGTCCGAAAGCGCAAGGATTTCAGCGTTGACTGACGAAAGACAATTTGTATAAGCCATTAGTGCAGCTTGGTATCGCTCCCGTAATATTTTTTTGTCAATTAGTTTATCACCCTCATGATCTAAGTCCCTACATTCTTCATATGACCTTTTTACTAGGGTCCATATGGAGTCTAATTCTACTCGAATAGTTTCCAACGCGTGTACATTATCTTCAGCACGCGCTTCTGCTTGAATCTTCTCGAAGTCGACTAAATAGTTTGTGCAATTGACGAATTTTTTCAGGGACATTTTTGTAAATTGAAAAGAGTCAGAATAATAATAAAATAGAGTCAACGAAATTGCCTTTTAGCTATAAAACAAATTGTGTCTTGAAAATGTTGAGTCAAATATTGTATTTATTTCCCCGGTTAATTTTTAAAAAATTGACGTAATGGTAACTCGGTTTTTATTTATTTAGATAGTGACGTCACGGTTATTTTCTCTTAAAAATTGCAGCGGCAAAAAATTAAAGAGTAACACAACAATCAAAAATATTTATTTCTTGTTGTATTGTATACTTTGACTTACTTGTTGTTGTTGGGTAATTTTTCTTTTGTGTCACTGCGTTTATTAAGCCTTCTGTTGTTGTTGTTGTGTCTGCTAATAATGATGTTGGTATTGCTGCTACTCCGCCAAGGAATTTGGGACCCGTTAGATTTTGTTCACTTTTAACTTTACAAATTTTGCTTTTTAAACACAATTTTGATTTAATAAAAAAACTTTTAATATTTTTAATTAGGCTTAAAGTTCATGAAATTTAATTTTTATTAAATTATTTTTGTGAAGAAAGGAATTTTACAACATGAAAATTAATTAAAATTCTTATTGATAATCTTTCATTCTTGACGTGGCTCGGGCTCGAACCCTGGCCGGCAGGTTACCATGACATGTTTCGATCGCAACCACTCGATCTCCTCAGATGGATTTGCCGTCTTACACTCGCAGCCATCGACGACTGCTGACGTCACTAGTCAAACATCAATCCTTAAACCAAATTGTATTTTAACATTTGGTAGATCGAAATTTGCTTTCCTGAATGATTATCCATTTTAATTGATTTTACATGTTTTTTCCTTTACTTCTGTTTTTTCGTAATTAAAAACCATAAATAGTTCAACAAAATAACCACAATACTAATTATTAATAAAAAAACTTTATGTTTCGTTGCGAAAATGACCAAATGTTTGGGGTTTGATTTTTGTGTGTGTGTTCTTTGTCCAAGCAAAACACTGTATCTTTTTTTTTTTAATTTAAAAAAGATTTTGTTATTCGTGCTTAATTCCCAGTTTTTATTCTTGACAAAAACACTTGAAATTTATTGTTGATGGGATAAGCTATTCCTATGCGCATTTCACTGGTTGCTTAGGCCAGATCATCAGGAAACTTCATCCATAAAGATTTTAGAAAAACTAAAGATATTAAACCAAATAAAACTGTTAAACGTATAAGAATTATAGCAACAGTTCTACTCGTAATAATATCAAAGCTTAAACAAAACACATCAACAATAAACAACAGTGGGTTTATCTCATCTTACATTCCCCACTACAATAAGTTGAAATTCTCTCAACATTAATTGTAGTTGTAAGTAGGTTAAGAAAAACAAAATAAAAACAACAACAACTTACAAAAGAAGATGTTGTCAATTAAGTGTTTTTTAGGCCGTGCACTTGCCTGTTTATTATCAAAAAGTAATTTCAATTTTTGGGAATACAAAATTTAAATTTAAAAAATATTTTGTTATTCGTGCTTAATTCCCAGTTTTTATTCTTGACAAAAACACTTGAAATTTATTGTTGATGGGATAAGCTATTCCTATGCGCATTTCACTGGTTGCTTAGGCCAGATCATCAGGAAACTTCATCCATAAGGATTTTTTTTTGGTATTTTAGAGTCACACCACTCCAGTTACTGCTTTTTTTGTACTATATATTTTTTATACTTTGTTTTAGAGTCACAAACAGAATTTTTTGTCAAAGTTTTTTGTTAAATTTTTTGCAAAAAAAAACTATCCGTTTCGTTAGGACCAAATGTTGAGGGCTGAACTTTAATTTTTAATCCTCAAACTTAACACGGTTCACTATATTTTTTACATATGTACATAAATAAAAAAACATTGTTTTATTTTTATTTAAATGTATTTTGAATTTTTATTTATTTTTCATATAATAGGTATGCTGTGTTACCCTATTTTTATACCCTTCACCACAGGTGGAAAAGGGTATATATAATTTTGTCATTCCGTTTGTAATTTCTACAATATTGACCTTAGACCCTATAAAGTATATATATTCTGGGTCCTTATGAGGAGAGAAGTTGATTTAACGATATCCGTCCGTCCGTCTGTCCGTCTTACGTTTGATATGTGTTTTCCGGAGACTCCAGACATGTTAGCGGCTAGGTTGTTTTACATTTATGTCACATATAGTCTACCATTTCTTCCTATTAAAATTCAGACAGATCGGTCCACGAGTGGCTGAGATATGACGAAAAAGCCACGACTGCCTCTAATTTTTCCAAAAAATCCCTTGTGGTTGTTGTTTTATTTTTTTTTACGCTTACAAGCCCATTAACAGAATAAAGAAACAAACACATTTTAAACATATTTTAATTTAACGCTTCCTCAGCAAAAGCGTTCGTAGTCGACTTGTGTAACTTGCAGGCTAAGACTCGTGAGGTTTCAGGTTTGAGTCTTAGTTCCCCCAGTTTTTAAAAGTTGTTTTTTTATTAGTACCTTCACCACAGGTGATTTTTATTCAATTTGTTTATGTCCTAAAAACGATTTTAAAATTACCTATAAAGCTTTTCGGTTGTATGCACATGAGTATGTATGAATGAGCAAAAGTTATTTATGTATGAAGGCATTGCTTTCGTAATTGTTGTTGTTACATTTTATTTGTATCTCTTATTGCAATGCCTTAAGGCATTACTGTAGTAATTGTTGTTATTGTGTTTCGTCTAATAAGCAGTGAGGCCAGACCTTTTAGAGGTTAAATCAGCAAAAACCCATAATTTTTCATCAAAAAATCTGCAAAATCTGCGTCAAAATTTTAAAAATCTTTAATAAATTTTCAAAACGTTTTAATTACATTCTTTATGTAGTTTATTTAGAAAAAAATATAACAATTCATATCTGAAATTTTTAATCGATGGTTAATATCTATAAGTGATCCTCGAAGTATGTATAAGGTATAAAAAATAAATATTTGTTTAAACTTTCAACACAGAAGTTTTTAATTTCACTCGAATGCGATTTTCAGATAGTTTATGGATATTTTAAATATAAACATTAAACATTAAAAATATCTTTTGAAATTTAACTTCTCAGACTGAGTTGGGACTTATCACAGCTTTGTTATTTTAAACAACAAATTAAAAGTAATTTGCTTGACATAATATTTAAACTATCAAGGGTCTTATTGAAAATTTACAAAAGATAATTCTGCGGAATTTTGACAAAACTTCTCAAGTCAAATTTAAAAAAATTTTGTTTATCATAAAGCTCTAAACACATAGACGACAGCAGACAGCAAACAGCAATATGTCAAAAATAAAATCCATGTGTTTAAATGAAAACTATTTTTTTGGCGACAGCTCAGCAGCACGACTGCACAACAGCATTTGCTGCTGCTGCCAACTTAGGCTAATTTCTATTTTGACAGGCAGCAACAAACAGGTAAAGTATTGCCACTATGTATATAAATTAAAAACAATAAGAACAAAAACATTTTTTTAATATTTAGCATAAACGAACATTACAAAATTGAAGTAAAGAAATAAATTTATTTGTCTTTTTTAGTTTTTCGTGATATTATTACGTTTTTGATCAATAACTTTAATTTGATTCATTATAAAATATATGTGTGGCATCTCTAAAATTTGTATTGCTAAAATACTCAGCTGTTCATTTTTAATTTCATATTCGTTTGTTTTTCGTTTGTGTTAATTTTTGTTATATGTATTTTATTTAATTTTTAGTTTTAAGATGATGGTAAGTATTTGTTTGATTTTCTGTTGTTTTTTTAATACTTTTGTAAAATTTTGCAGAGGAATAGTATGGACGTAGATGAACAATTAATCGAAGAGGTGCGCAACCGCACAATTTTGTTTGATTTGGGCCACACCAACTACAAAAATTTAAAGAAAAAAGAGCAGGAATGGAGGGAAGTTGCAGCTATTGTTAAACTAAATGGTAGGATAAATGAATTTACATTAATGAATGTATGTACTTATTATTTCTTTTAATTGTGATTGTGCTGTTACAGAATTGGACTGTAAGAAAAGGTGGAAGGTGCTTCGAGACTCTTACAAGCGGTGTAAAAGAATGGAGCAAGTCGCTTCTGGCAGTGGTGGTAACATTCCTAAAAAGAAGTGGAAGTACTTTGATGCCATGTCATTTTTAGATCGTTTTACAAATTCTAGACCGTAAGTAATACTTGAATGTAATATTAAATTTCATATGCCGTAGTGGAACTTTATTTTCATCATGGCAAACGCTGTTGCAAATATGTATATTAATGTTTATTTATTACACTTTTTAGCACTGTTGGAAATATATTCAATGATGAGCCCATGTGCAGTGAGGAAATTATTGACATGGACTTAACCGAGTCCTCAAATTTTCCGAGTGAATGTGCTATTGAGAGTCCACGTGAAAAAAAGGTAAATTTTATTAAGTAACTTACTTATTTACTAAGTACCTACTTATATACATATCTTTCAGAAAAAGGACAGCGAAAAGTTTCAGGAGTTCCTTGATTTCGCCGCATCAAGCATTTCTGAGACCTGTGGGGCTTTTGCAGCAACGTCTAAGACCGAAGACTCCACTTCAGCACATTTTATAGCTTTAGCTGCAAAAATTAACGAAGCAAATATTCCCAAAAATATTGTTAACCAAATTGAAAGTAAGGTATCGAATTTAGTTTTCTCAGAAATTGAAAAATTTAATTCAAATAATTCTTAAATTAAGATTTCAGTTATTAATATGATCTATTTATTTGAGCTTAAAGGTCTTATATTATTTTGTTTTCAGTTTCTTCTGCTTAACATATGTAATTCTATTTAATGTTGATCTCACATGAAGTGCAAATTTATTTTTAAAAACATTCTTAATAAACATATGTAGTTTGTAGATATGTACATATTATTTTAAAAAATTGTTTTACTGTTAACAAAAAAGGTCTTCATATGTATATTAGGGTGCACCTTATTTCTTGAACTTGCGAAATTGTACCGTAACTCCCCTAGAAATGTTCTCCGTAACAAAAAAGCATGTTATATCAAATTTATATCAAATACATTTTCTCGAAATTTGCCGATTTCAAATCGCAGCTACGGCTAAACTATAAGAGATTTCGACCTATCTTCTTTTCGAGTTTTATTTCACAATATGTTTGTAATGACACATATAAAAGAATTTCCAAACTTTTTGGGCGGATGCGGCACGTCTTCCCCTGATCTACCTAAAATTTGATAAACCATAACTTTTTGTTACGGATAACATTTCTAGGGGGAGTTACGGTACAATTTCGCAAGTTCAAGAAATAAGGTGCACCCTAATATACATATGAAGACCTTTTTTGTTAACATTAAAACAATTTTTTAGTTTAAAAAACAAATGAAATAAACGTTTTATTTTTAAAATGAAAAAAAGTTAAATAAAACAATCTATTTTAAAAACGATTTTTTCCAGATTTTTTTTCTTGAAGGTGAGTACATATGTATATAATATAAATGCACAGTAATACATATGAATATACCAATATTATACCGTATTATTTTGCAAAAAATCTTTTAACGTATTTCGGAGTTCAAATGCTGTTGTTGATGAGCGGTTCGATGATGTAGGTTGGTATGATGGCAAAGAATGTAGTTCATCCCTCCACTGACCCTGGATTTCTCTGTTGTCAATCGAGTGGTCAGCAAGCTCAATAGTGAAATAATTTCTGTCGTTTTGCAACATCAAAAAGTTATGAAGTACTGTGGTGGCCAGCACAATTTTATCTGCATTTTTTGGGCTCATATGTATTGTTGTGTGTAACACTCTCCACCTGTTGGCTAATATGACAAAAGCATTTCCAATATGAACTCGAGCTTTACTTAATATTGTGTTGAACTTATCTTTATCTTGAGGCAAGTTATTTCCAGGAAATGGTCGCATTAAATTGTGTTTTAATGGAAATGCGTTATCGCCAACAAAATAATACGGGAAATTTATTGAAGATCCTGGTAAATTTGAACTTTGAGGAATTTCTAAAGTGTTATTCAATAATTTTTTTCCAAAGACACTTCGAGCAAATACGCCACCATCACTTTGGCTACCTAGAGCACCCACATCTACGTATGTAAAAACGTAATTTGCATCACAAGCTGCCATTAACACTATACTAAAAGTTTTTTTGTAATTGTAATACAATGAACCGCTTTTGTTTGGACAAACTATGCGCACATGTTTTCCATCAATAGCTCCCAAGCAATTTGGCATACCAGTTTTTACATAAAACTTGTCCGATATTGTTTTGAACTCATCAGCCGTTGGAGGCGACAAGTACACAGCATGTAGCTCATCCCAAATTGCATCACAGGTTTCATAAATGACTTTTCGAACAGTTGAAATCCCCATTTTATAAGCCCAGGCAAGAATTTGGATGCTACATCCCTGCGCCAAGTACCTATGCAGAACTGTTTTGAGTATTATATAAAAAAGAAAGAAAGTGATTATATTTACATAATTGTTACTGCCAAGCGTGTCTCGACATCAATGGCTTTTCTGTAAGAAAATCGCTCCAGTTTTTCCTTTAATAGTTCCAGTAGTAAATTGAAACTACCTACGTTCATCCTGGTTGCCTTAAAAAAGTGTTCTTCATCTTTTTCTTTTAGCTGTTGTACACATGTTTTGTAAAATCCCTCTTCATCACGGGTAATATTTACTGGGCGAACCCACCATCTTCGGTTTCTTGTACTATTCGACTTATGGGCTTTATATACTTTAGATGTAGTATGAGCTATTTTAACAATAGATGTAATTAAATTCAAAATTTGTTTTTTTCTCATTTTTTATATTTTTAAACTTTGAACTTTGAAACTTTGAAGTAATTTTTAATATTTATCAAAAATTTGTTTACCAGCTGTTTATAATGTTGTTGCTGTCTTCAAAATATTTATGAAGCTGACTTCAGAACAGCATTTAAAGTTGACAGCATTTGAAGCCGTGAAGTTATGAAGTCTGCTGTCGTCTATGTGTTTAGAGCTTAAGAGTTTTCATTCAAAAAACATTATTGTTTTCGTTTTTATAATTTTGTATTATAAACGGAATTTTTCTTTAATTTTGGTTTATTTTATTTTTTAATAAAAATGATTTTTTCACCGAGTTTTTTTTTTAAACCTTTTTGCTATGTATATTGTCTCGACTTAAGATGTTTTGTAATAATACAACAGAAATATTGCAACTATTAAAGATATTACAGTCGAACTTCCTTATAGTGAACTTCTATACAATGAAGTTCTCCTTATTATGAACTTAAATCAAGAACACAACCTTTTCGTTCCACTTTCAATGTATTTTGATCTCCGTATAATGAATTTCCATAAAGTGAATTTTTCTTTACAATGAACAAAATTTTAGAACCAAAAATACATTTTACGTGTGTTTTTGTCTCCATATAGTGAACTATTTTTTGCAGCTTTATTTTACACTTGTCAGCAACACTATTTATTAAGAAAATAAGAAATGTACCGTAAATGAAAACAAAAAAGTTAATGATTTGACTTTTAACATTAGTTGACCGAGTTCGTATAATGAATTTCCATACAGTGAATTTTTTTTTTACAATGAATAAAATTTTGCCACCAAAAATAAATTTTACGTGTGTTTTTGTCTCCATATAGTGAACTATTTTTGCAGCTTTATTTACACTTGTTCACATATATTATTGTTAGCAAATATTGATCAAACGTCACCTACATTAGAACACGTTTCCTCTTCACTTGATGTACTACGAAATTTTTTGGAGATGGAGAGCAACGTTTCGACAAATGTATTTAAATGTCTTAATGTAATTGGAGCTTTTATTGATAAAGAAAAATGGAAAAATGTAGTTGAAACAAAAATACCTGATTATTTTAAATAAATAAAAAACAAAAAAAAATTTCTTTATAATGAAGTTTCTATATAGTGAAATAATTGTCTGTCCCCGTGGAGATTCATTATAGGGAAGTTCGACTGTAATATATAAGTACATACCTGTAGCATTTTGACAAAACATCTTAAGTCGAGATACCAAAAAAAGTTTTCAAAAAAACTCGGTGAAAAAATTAATTTTGTCAAATAATAAAATAAACCAAAATTAAGGAAAATATTTTTTTTATTATACAAAATTTTAAAAACGTGAACAAAAATGTTTTTTGAATGAAATTTGTCAAAATGCCACAGATATGAATATATACGTACATATGCAAATTATGTCGTGTAAAATCAGCTGACATAAGTCCGGCGATATTATTGTGTCAAGACAATGCGAACTTTTAATTTTTAAGTAATCTTTGTTCTTCCATGAATGGTTGATATATTTCGTTAATCAATGCAAAAAGTAGTGACATAAGTGACAATGTAAAGAAGTTTTAACCGAGCTAAAAAATCTGGAATTTTAAAGCAAAAATCTTCAAATCTGAATTTTGATGATTTTGGGAATAAAATCTGCAAAATGCAGATAAATCTGCACTTCTGGCATCGCTGCTAATAAGCTGTTGCTACGTTGATCTCTTCTTGCATTCTTCTTGGTTGCGGTTTTTTTGTTGTTTTTTTATATCCTTCACCACAGGTGTAAAAGGGTATATATAAGTTTGTCATAACGTTTAAAATTTCCACAATATTGATTTTAGACCCCATAAAGTATATATATTCTGGTTCCATATAAGAGGAAAAATTGATTTAACGATGTCCGTCTATCCGTCTGTCCGTCTTACGTTTGATACGTGTTTTCCGGATAATCCAGACATGATAGCGGCTAGGTTGTCTTACATTTATGTTACATACAGTCCACCATTTCTTGCTATTGAAATTCAGCAAGATCGGTCCACAAATGGCTTAGATATGACCAAAAAAAAACACGACTGCCTCTAATTTTTCCAAAAAAACCCTTGTGGTTGTTGTTTTTTTGTTTTTTTATTTGAAACATGTACACATGCTTGTACATGATTGTTCGCTTTAATTGAAAAATACATACCTACATATTAAACTAATAATATGACGGAGTATATTATACTATAATTCTTTATTTTTAACAACGTTAATAGCTCAATGGTCTGGGCGGTTGCCCAAGAAGGTTTGTTTGTTATATTGCCGGGGTTCAAATCTCGGCATCTCCACCTTTTCCAAACAAAAAATTTTTTAACTTTTTTTATAAATATTTCTATAAACGATTTTAAAATTATTCAGCGATTTTTGATTTTTTCATTTTATTAACAATATAAATATGAATCGTTCGCCTTACATGTGAAACAAAAACCATATTTTACAATTTATTTTTGGCTTAAATGTAAATACCTAAGTATGTAGTATGTACGAATATGCAAAAGTTATTTATGTGTATTGGTAGGCATTGTTTTCATGATTGTTGTTTTTTTTTCAGTTTTAGAGACGAATTGTCTCTTCTTACATTTCAATTCAAAAATCTTACACGTGTTGCCATATTATTTTTAAAAAATCTTATTATTTCTAAAAAAAAATCCCATTTGTTATTTGAAAACAAAACATTCAACAATAAGTATTTGCGTACGTTAATGTTTAATTTAATCAAAAAGCTAGAAACATTTAAGTTTGGATAATTTTATTGACGAAACCAATGACATAGAAACAGATCTTAAAATTTGTTCACAGCTTACTCTGACATTAGGCAAGGCAAAGAAATGCAAAAAATTATTTTGAAAACGCTACAAATAATTCTTAAAGTTGTTCATTATATTGTTTTAAATCCTTATACATTTAAGTGACTCATTTTAAACAAAATTAAAATAAATGGTAATATTTAAACAAGTATTTAGGTAGATTTGATATAGCATCAGATATAAATACCACAATTGGTTAACCTTGAAATTGGAAGGCCCTCTAATAAAAACAAAATACAAACGGTTTTATAGCTATTTCGATTTAAAAGAATTTACAAACCAGATTATTTTTTTTATATATAAAAAAACAGTCATCATTAATTGCGTAAAAGTTAGTTTATAACAATTTATTTTAGTTTTAATCGCTAAGACTATTCCATCCAACTTTAAAAATTAATCAAAAGAAGCTTAAAACATTTTTCTAAAAAGCTAATAAAATGCCAAATGGAAATTTTACAGCTAAATCTAAGTTTTTGGTGCTGAATTTACTTTCAACAATAAAAAATTCCCACACTACTTAAAAGTCTTCATTAAAAATCGCCCAAACATGCAGGGTTATCGTCTTGTAAAAAAATAAAATGAAATTTTTTTTACAATAAAATAAGAATTATCCATTTCCATACGAAATTTCATTTTGACTACAACTATTTTTTTTAGTCAAAATTTATTATAATTTATTATAATACATAAAAAACTTAAGTTATATCAATACCTATTCTTCAATTTTTAAAATAATTCAAAAAAGGCTAGAAACATTTAATTAAAATGCTTAAAAAAATGCGAAGGGCTTAATGAAAGTTAAGCTGCAAAATTGCCAAAATGGTCACACTGCTTAAAACCCATACAAACAAGCAGGGTTATCCACTTTTAAAAAAAATTGTATTTAGGGAATATTAGAAATGCCCTCATCATCTAATTTTACGACTACAAAAAACCGCTAACATAACGAACAGTGATCTAGTGTCGTCAAAATATTAAAAGCAATCTTTGCCTTTTTATTGTTGACATTGATAACATATTAGTCACTTTTTTGGACAATTTATACAAAAATATATTCATATATACCTGTATACGGGCCTGTTCTGAAATCACACCTGTGACTTTGTGGTGTTTTGAAAGTCATACCGTTGTTGTGTTTCTTGGTGTGCTTTCTGCAATTGAAGATCACACAAAAACGGGACGCTAAAATATCACACGTGTGATTTAAGTAGGCACATGTGATTTCAAATCACGTGATTTGAGTTAAAGTGATTTTCAGAATAGGCCTGATAATATCTTCTGCATAAAAGCGATTTAAAAGCATACACAATTTAAGCAATTTCTTGGTATGCTTATGTTGTATTATTGATAAATAAAAAACATTTAAATTGGTTTGCGACTTTTATTAACCAAAACGAAAGTTTACGTTTCAAAACGGTTAATGGTAACCCTGTAAAATAGTTGTGTGTTGTTTTTTTTTGTGGTTTTTTTCATTTAAAATACCTACTTGCGGTAAACTTCTTTTTTTTTATTTAATATTACCTTCTTTATTATACACAAACAACAAACACATACATACTTTAATTTACTATTAATAATTATTGATATCACATACTCAAATCAACATCGGCTTTACATGTGGTTCGATGGTCGAACGGTCTAAACGGTCTGCCTCCTAACAATTTCTTATTGGTTTACTGGTTCGAATCAGAGAACCTCAAAACTCACTATTTTTGTGCATTTATTCATACGCTAAAATTTACAATAACTCTATACATGCAAAACAAAGTTCAACGTTGGTAATTTTTTTTTCCTTTCGTACACATTTGATATTTTCATTTATTCGTTTTTTATTGAAAGTGCTTTATTTGCATTTTTGTTGCTCACGCAATATAACACAACTGAGTAAATTCAAAAGAGCACATTCTCTATACTTTTGTTTACATTAACAACAACAACAATAAACAACGATGAGACGCTTTTTCAAAATTAACAACAATAAAAACAACAATAACAAAAATACATTGTACCTACTACTACTACTACTGTACTTTTTGTTTCTATGGAAATTGTGTGTACCTACATAAGTATGTGTGTTTAGTTTCATTTAAATTTTTTTTTTTTCTTGTACTACATAGTTAATGCTGAATAAATACATGAGTAATGATTGTTTGATTTCTGGCTCTTTCGTTTGTATTTTTTGTTTCTTTACCAAACAATCATTTGCGCTCAGAACACTTAGTATCTTTATAAAAAAAAAACGAAGGCAACGATTGTATAAATAACAAAGCACGATGTGCGTTATTTGAATGACTGCAAACCAGCAGCGAATATTTGCGGTTGCGCGAGTTTGACTGTATGACCGTAAGCGTGTGTAGTTGTTGTCGTTAATTAAATGCGATTTTTTTTCAATTGCAAAAAGCTATTCTCTGGTTCGAATCCCATTCATTCCACTTTTTTTTGTTTTTTATTTTTTGTTTTTTATAAATTCTTTTTATCTAAAAAGAAATTGGTCAGTTTTTCACTTTTTAAAATTTTTAAAATATATTTATGAACTTCATAAACGTATATTTCATACATATTTACTCCTTTTAATTTACCCTTTTTATACCCTTTTTATACCCTTATTTTTATTGATTTAATTTTTTTTTTACTTATTTTATTTTTTTATAATTATTTTTTTATTTTATAGGTAATTCGTTTACATACATAAGTTTGTCATTCTGTTTGTTATTTCTACAATATTGATCTCAGACCATATAAAGTGTATGTATATATATTGGGTGCTTATGAGGAGAAAAGTGGATTTAACGATGTCCGTCTGTCAGTCCGTTTGTCAATTTTTATAGAAACTTAATTTTTAGGCCTGCCATATATATGACCTATGGATACGCCTTATTTATTAAAACATCTGAAATCTTTAGTAAAACATATTCTTTGCAAAACTCGGAAAAATTTTAGGGCTGCTATACGTCCTAGTGATATGACTTATATACCGAAATATCTGAAATTTCTTGTAGAACATATTTTATAAAAAACTCGGAAAAATCGGTTCAGATACAAAAAAATTATGACCAAAATTAAATTTTTTTTTTTAAATACCCACTTTCGGGAACCATAGATCTCCCCGAGTCCAAGCTTTATAACTAAAGTAAATGGTAAATTTCTTCTTCAACACGTCGGTATATAAATCTGCTAAATCGGTTAAAAAATGGCAGAGTTATAACCGAAATACTGAATCCACCAAAATTACTCTTTTTATACCCTTCACCACAGGTGTAAGAGGGTAAATAAAAGTTTGTCATAACGTTTGTAATTTCCACAATATTGATTTTAGACCCCATAAAGTATATATATTCTGGGTCCATATGAGAAGAGAAGTTGATTTAACGATGTCCGTCTGTCCGTCTGACCGTCTGTCCGTCTTACGTTTGATACGTGTTTTCCGGATAATCCAGACATGATAGCGGCTAGGTTGTTTTACATTTATGTTACACACAGTCCACCATTTCTTGCTATTGAAATTCAGCAAGATCGGTCCACAAATGGCTTAGATATGACCAAAAAACCACGACTACCTCTAATTTTTCCAAAAAAAATCCCTAGTGGTTGTTGTTTTTTTGTTTTTTTATTTGAACGAGTTGAATTTTTTGCGTAAAATAAACATGTACACATGCTTGTACATGATTGATAATACGACGGAGTATATTTTACTATAATTCTTTATTTTTAACAACGTTAATAGCTCAATGGTCTGGGCGGTTGCCCAAGAAGGTTTGTTTGTTAAATTGCCGGGGTTCAAATCTCGGCATCTCCACCTTTTCCAAACAGAAAATTTTTTAACTTTTTTTATAAATATTTCTATAAACGATTTTAAAATTATTCAGCGATTTTTGATTTTTTCATTTTATTAACAATATAAATATGAATCGTTCGCCTTACATGTGAAACAAAAACCATATTTTACAATTTGTTTTTGGCTTAAATGTAAATACCTAAGTATGTAGTATGTACGAGTATGCAAAAGTTATTTATGTGTATTGGTAGGCATTGTTTTCATGATTGTTGTTTTTTTCAGTTTTAGAGACGGATTGTTGCTATGTTTTGATAATCTCTTCTTACATTTCAATTCAAAAATCTCACACGTGTTGCCATATTATTTTTAAAAAATCTTATTATTTCAAAAAAAAATCCCATTTGTTATTTGAAAGCAAAACATTCAACAATAAGTATTTGCGTACGTAAATGTTTAATTTAATCAAAAAGCTAGAAACATTTAAGTTTGGATAATTTTATTGACGAAACCAATGACATAGAAACAGATCTTAAAATTTGTTCACAGCTTACTCTGACATTAGGCAAGGCAAAGAAATGCTAAAAATTATTTTGAAAACGCTACAAATAATTCTTAAAGTTGTTCATTATATTGTTTTAAATCCTTATACATTTAAGTGACTCATTTTAAATAAAATTAAAATAAATGGTAATATTTAAACAAGTATTTAGGTAGATTTAATATAGCATCAGATATAAATACCACAATTGGTTAACCTTGAATTTGGAAGGCCCTCTAATAAAAACAAAATACAAACGGTTTTATAGCTATTTCGATTTAAAAGAATTTACAAAACATATTTAGACCAGATTATTTTTTTTGTATTTCAAAAAAACAGTCATCATTAATTGCGTAAAAGTTAGTTTATAACAATTTATTTTAGTTTTAATCGCTAAGACTATTCCATCCAACTTTAAAAATTAATCAAAAGAAGCTTAAAACATTTTTCTAAAAAGCTAATAAAATGCCAAATGGAAATTTTACAGCTAAATCTAAGTTTTTGGTGCTGAATTTACTTTCAAAAATAAAAAATTCCCACACTACTTAAAAGTCTTCATTAAAAATCGACCAAACATGCAGGGTTATCGTCTTGTAAAAAAATAAAATGAAATTTGTTTTACAATAAAATAAGAATTATCCATTTCCATACGAAATTTCCTTTTGACTACAACTATTTTTTTTAGTCAAAATTTATTATAATTTATTATAATACATAAAAAACTTATGTTATATCAATACATATTCCTCAATTTTTAAAATAATTCAAAAAAAGCTAGAAACATTTAATTAAAATGCTTAAAAAAATGCGAAGCGCTTAATGAAAGTATCATATATATTATTTCTAAAGCACTTTTTTTTGTCGGTTGCAAATATCTCCCATACCACCGCATCAAATTTAATGAATGATATCTCATTTTAAAGCTTATTTCTAACACTAATGACGAAAAATAATTAGAAATTGAAAAATTAATATTTTCATTGATAAAAATTATATTTTAAAATGTATTGAAGTTACTAAAATTTCTATTAATTATTTTCATTTTATGTTACAAAAATGACAACTAACGGTGCGAAATATTCGCACGGGTCATCTAGTTTTAGCTAAATTAAAATTTTTAATCTAAGTTAAGCTACAAAATGGTCACACTGCTTAAAAACCATACAAACAAGCAGGGTCATCCACTTTTAAAAAAAATTGTATTTAGGGAATATTAGAAATGCCCTCATCATCTAATTTCACAGTACAACACATGATTTGCCAACTCAATTCTGTGAACTGTATGTGAAATTAGACCCAAAAAGAAGAATTTCTGCATCATTCGTTTTGTCTTCTTACCTGCGATTTGAAGTTAGTATCGATTTGAAGTTAGTACTATCGTATAGGGGAATTTATCACGTTTTAGGCCCTGTTGTTTGACATAGCTCGACAACCACTAGCCCAATTTAGTTGAAATAAATTTTAAAAAATTAAGAATTACAATTTCCTTAATCTGTTCATATATTGTTTTCCTATACAAGTAACACTTTCGAAGTTAAAAATGAATGTATGAAGGGAAAAAATTATTTTTTGCCTAAAAATTAAAATTTTTTTTTTTAAAAATACATAAAAAATCCAAAATGGAAAAAAGTTTCAAGTCTAGTTATTTTTTCGCAAAGTCACATAACCTATGAGCAAAATGAGACAAAGATCATAAAAATCGATGTACGCGTTTCGCTTTTATTCGCAATTAAGTAAAGGTATGAATTTCAAAAATCAGTTATAGCCACCACCCTTAAAATAAAAATAAAAATAAAAATATAAATTAAAAAATTATCATGCAAAAAAAAACTTTATTTATAAAAACTTAATGAAAATAAAATAATATGCAATTAATACGCAATTATAATATGCATAAAAACAAAATTTAGAACATTTTTTCAATTATTGGCAATATCCATCCTTGTAGAAGTTGACGCTTGTGGTTCTGATGATCTTGTTTTCTTCGTAGGTTGTTCATATTCATGGTCTGAGTCTGTATCGTCATCCGAGATACACATACTATTCAAGGGCGTGTTTCTTTCACTGTGTCCACCAATTTCAATGTCTTCATCTTCGGTGCTTTCTTCAAACTGCATAATTGTGGAACTCCACCAACAAACCTCCGCAAGCAATGCATCCAATTTTTTACTTTTGAACCGCTTTTCAAATGGCATGGTCACCTGGTGGAACCTCTCTCCTTGTTCGTCTGATTCCTGAGGTGATTGTGCCAAAAAAGTTTCGAGGTGGTGGTGCAAGAAATGCAATTTCAGCGTCATGGATGCACCGATTTTTTCGAAATAAAACAGCCCCTGTTCACTCGTTGCTGTATCTCTTCTCGCTGGACACGGTTCATTCCTAGAACGCCTTCTATTACTTCTTTCAATGCGTTCCATGCATGTTGGTGGTCGTGATGCTCTGAAAGCAAATGTGTGAAAGAATCACTTTTGATCAATTTCCGAATATCAGGTCCATTGAGAATACCGGTTTTAAATACATAAGAAAAACGAAAAAATTATTGGTAATGCGAATGTATAGAAATTAACAAATTTAGATATGACAATATTGAAATACAGAGTACGATACGTACCGTTTTTAATTTTCTCATCACTGAGTTTCGGAACGATGGATTTCAAGCAGTTAAAGGCGCCGTTAACTTTTTTGACCACCACTTCAACGAATTTCCCAGCTATTCCCATGGAGCGGTGGCAACAAAATATCATCCAGGTCCTTTATCATAGGTTCATTGCGTAATTTTAATTGTTTGTTGAGCTCGGGAGTTCTTCCTTTCCAATCTTTACATTGATATTGATTTCCTTTGTATCGTGAATCCCAATTACAAAGGAAGCAGAAGTATTTTGGATATCCGCCCTTTTCTATAATCCCTTGTAGTATGTTGACCACCTTCAGATCGCAACAAATGTTCCATTTGTGTTCATCGTATTTGATTTTCTTCAAAATTTCGCCCAATGCTTCATACGTTTCCTTCATAGTTGTGCTGAATCCCAATGGAATGCATGGTTTTTTATTTTTTTTTGTGCAGCAGCACAGCCTTCAAACTAGTAACTGAACCATCGATGAATAAACGCCAGTCGCCAGCGATATAATCCATTCCCAATTTTTTCACTAAACCTGGGATATCATGGCAGTACGTGAACGTATTTGCTTCGTCAACGGAATAAAATTTCTGAAAATCAGCTTGGCGTTGTCGGTATGATGTTGCGCTGACATTTTGCTGTGTGAGTTTTCTTCTCTTCAAAAATGATGTCAGCCATTCGGAGTCGTGTTGTGATAGTCCCAGCTTGGCCACAATGTAATCCATTTCGATTTGTGGTAGCGGTTGTGGTGCACTATTTTCAATATCGAGTATCCAATCAGCATCATCCAAATCGGTCGGATTGGTGAAAACGGTTTCGGCTAGCAGGGACACAGTATCCGCACTCGGAGGTTTAGGTGCATCGGTATCAGCAGGGCGTTGCACTGGAAGTGTGGCAGTAAATGCAGCAGTGTATACTTTTGTTTTCAATTGTTGTCTGTTTAATCCAGGACGAAAATTTATGCATGCATAGCACCTGGATTCATCATGTCCAGCTGTGTCTTCCACCCAAATTACTGGCTTCATAAAAGATAACTTTCTACTTTTTCCGTGAATCCATTTTAGAAGGGTAGTATAACAACTGTTGCACACTGTGTTCGGCGTAAAATTTGCACCACTTAAATCTGCTTCATCGAAATAATTACAATACGCGGTTTTGAATTGCTCAGTAAACAAATTTTTTCAATCTTTTTTCTGTATTTTTCGGACGATATGACCACAAACGTAACAATATTCATCCAAATATGGGCACTTGTTGTTTTCCATATTGATATATTTTATGTTTTGTTGTTATTCACTTTTAAAAAACTGGAGAAAAATCACTTTTACTGTTCGCGTTCGTCGGCACTGGCTGAATGCCAAAAATCGATCAATGCACACCTATAAATACTACGTATTTTTGAATATTTTACTGCCAGGTACTTATAAATGGGCGCATATTTTAAGGGCGGCTGGCTATATACCTGATTCAGCACTTGTACGTTACAAACTGTGCAAAACTTTCCAAATAATGACCACCCTTAAATGTGGGTGCAATTTCTGTAAAAAAATCATATAGGTAGCCACCGGAAAAACCCAAATAATAAAAAGGTCCACTTTCCGTTTAATTGTCCACGTACATTTATTACCGCAATCATAAAAATCAAATAACCTTTTGTTTATTCCTTTTTTTTTAATTCTCAGAATCATGAAAAAGGTGTCAATGTTTTCTCCAAATAATGTTGTGCATATCTCGAGCAAATTTTTGAAATTCATACATTTACTTAATTGTGAATAAATGACAAACGCGTGCATCGATTTTTATGATCTTTGTCTCATTTTGCTCATAGGTTATGTGACTTTGCGAAAAAATAACTAGACTTGAAACTTTTTTCCATTTTGGATTTTTTATGTATTTTTAAAAAAAAAAATTTAAATTTTTAGGCAAAAAATAATTTTTTCCCTTCATACATTCATTTTTAACTTCGAAAGTGTTACTTGTATAGGAAAACAATATATGAACAGATTAAGGGAATTGTAATTCTTAATTTTTTAAATTTTATTTCAACTAAATTGGGCTAGTGGTTGTCGAGCTATGTCAAACAACAGGGCCTAAAACGTGATAAATTCCCCTATACGATAGTACTAACTTCAAATCGATACTAACTTCAAATCGCAGGTAAGAAGACAAAACGAATGATGCAGAAATTCTTCTTTTTGGGTCTAATTTCACATACAGTTCACAGAATTGAGTTGGCAATCAATTAACTGAAAAATGTTGTACTGTGTTTTACGACTACAAAAAACCGCTAGCATAACGAACAGTGATCTAGTGTCGTCAAAATATTAAAAGCAATATTTGCCTTTTTATTGCTGACATTGATAACATATTAGTCACTTTTTTAGACAATTTATACAAAAATATATTCATATATACCTATATACGGGCCTGTTCTGAAATCACACCTGTGACTTTATGGTGTTTTGAAAGTCATACCGTTGTTGTGTTTCTTGGTGTGCTTTCTGCAATTGAAGATCACACAAAAACGGCACGCTAAAATATCACACGTGTATTTTTAGTAGGCACATGTGATTTCAAATCACGTGATTTGAGTTAAAGTGATTTTCAGAATAGGCCTGATAATATCTTCTGCACAAAAGCGATTTAAAAGCATACACAATTTAAGCAATTTCTTGGTAAGTTTATGTTGTATTATTGATAAATAAAAAACATTTAAATTGGTTTGCGACTTTTGTTAACCAAAACGAAAGTTTACGTTTCAAAACGGTTAATGGTAACCCTGTAAAATAGTTGTGTGTTGTTTTTTTTTTGTGGTTTTTTTCATTTAAAATACTTGCGGTAAACTTTTTTTTTATACCCTTCACCACAGGTGTAAAAGGGTATATATAAGTTTGTCATAACGTTTGTTATTTCCACAATATTGATTTTAGACCCCATAAAGTATATATATTCTGGGTCCATATGAGAAGAGAAGTTGATTTAACGATGTCCGTCTGTCCGTCTGACCGTCTGTCCGTCTTACGTTTGATACGTTTTTTCCGGATAATCCAGACATGATAGCGGCTAGGTTGTTTTACATTTATGTTACACACAGTCCACCATTTCTTGCTATTGAAATTCAGCAAGATCGGTCCACAAATGGCTTAGATATGACCAAAAAACCACGACTGCCTCTAATTTTTCCAAAAAAAATCCCTTGTGGTTGTTGTTTTTTTGTTTTTTTATTTGAACGAGTTGAATTTTAAGCATAAGAAACATGTACACATGCTTGAACATGATTGTTCGCTTTAATTGAAAAATACATACCTACATATTAAACTAATAATATGACGGAGTATATTATACTATAATTCTTTATTTTTAACAACGTTAATAGCTCAATGGACTGGGCGGTTGCCCAAGAAGGTTTGTTTGTTAAATTTGCCGGGGTTCAAATCTCGGCATCTCCACCTTTTCCAAACAGAAAATTTTTTAACTTTTTTTATAAATATTTCTATAAACGATTTTAAAATTATTCAGCGATTTTTGATTTTTTCATTTTATTAACAATATAAATATGAATCGTTCGCCTTACATGTGAAACAAAAACCATATTTTACAATTTGTTTTTGGCTTAAATGTAAATACCTAAGTATGTAGTATGTACGAGTATGCAAAAGTTATTTATGTGTATTGGTAGGCATTGTTTTCATGATTGTTGTTTTTTTCAGTTTTAGAGACGGATTGTTGCTATGTTTTGATAATCTCTTCTTACATTTCAATTCAAAAATCTCACACGTGTTGCCACATTATTTTTAAAAAATCTTATTATTTCTAAAAAAAATCCCATTTGTTATTTGAAAGCAAAACATTCAACAATAAGTATTTGCGTACGTAAATGTTTAATTTTATCAAAAAGCTAGAAACATTTAAGTTTGGATAATTTTATTGACGAAACCAATGACATAGAAACAGATCTTAAAATTTGTTCACAGCTTACTCTGACATTAGGCAAGGCAAAGAAATGCTAAAAATTATTTTGAAAACGCTACAAATAATTCTTAAAGTTGTTCATTATATTGTTTTAAATCCTTATACATTTAAGTGACTCATTTTAAACAAAATTAAAATAAATGGTAATATTTAAACAAGTATTTAGGTAGATTTGATATAGCATCAGATATAAATACCACAATTGGTTAACCTTGAAATTGGAAGGCCCTCTAATAAAAACAAAATACAAACGGTTTTATAGCTATTTCGATTTAAAAGAATTTACAAACATATTTAGACCAGATTATTTTTTTTATATTTTAAAAAAACTGTCATCATTAATTGCGTAAAAGTTAGTTTATAACAATTTATTTTAGTTTTAATCGCTAAGACTATTCCATCCAACTTTAAAAATTAATTAAAAGAAGCTTAAAACATTTTTCTAAAAAGCTAATAAAATGCCAAATGGAAATTTTACAGCTAAATCTAAGTTTTTGGTGCTGAATTTACTTTCAAAAATAAAAAATTCCCACACTACTTAAAAGTCTTCATTAAAAATCGCCCAAACATGCAGGGTTATCGTCTTGTAAAAATATAAAATTAAATTTTTTTTACTATAATATAAGAATTGTCCATTTCCATACGAAATTTCATTTTGACTACAACTATTTTTTTTAGTCAAAATTTATTATAATTTATTATAATACATAAAAAACTTAAGTTATATCAATACCTATTCTTTAATTTTTTAAATAATTCAAAAAAAGCTAGGAACATTTAATTAAAATGCTTAAAACAATGCGAAGCGCTTAATGAAAGTATTTTAGCTAAATTAAAATTTGTAATCTAAGTTAAGCTACAAAATTGCCAAAATGGTCACAGTGCTTAAAAACCATACAAACAAGCAGGGTCATCCACTTTTAAAAAAAATTGTATTTAGGGAATATTAGAAATGCCCTCATCATCTAATTTTACGACTACAAAAAACCGCTAACATAACGAACAGTGATCTAGTGTCGTCAAAATATTAAAAGCAATCTTTGCCTTTTTATTGCTGACATTGATAACATATTAGTCACTTTTTTAGACAATTTATACAAAAATATATTCATATATACCTATATACGGGCCTGTTCTGAAATCACACCTGTGACTTTATGGTGTTTTGAAAGTCATACCGTTGTTGTGTTTCTTGGTGTGCTTTCTGCAATTGAAGATCACACAAAAACGGGACGCTAAAATATCACACGTGTGATTTTAGTAGGCACATGTGATTTCAAATCACGTGATTTGAGTTTTCTTGGTATGTTTATGTTGTATTATTGATAAATAAAAAACATTTAAATTGGTTTGCGACTTTTATTAACCAAAACGACAGTTTACGTTTCAAAACGGTTAATGGTAACCCTGTAAAATAGTTGTGTGTTGTTTTTTTTTGTGGTTTTTTTCATTTAAAATACTTGCGGTAATCTTCTTTTTTTTTATTTAATATTACCTTCTCTATTATACACAAACAACAAACACATACATACTTTAATTTACTATTAATAATTATTGATATCACATACTCAAATCAACATCGGCTTTACATGCGGTTCGATGGTCGAGCGGTCTAAACGGTCTGCCTCCTAACAATTTGTTATTGGTTGACTGGTTCGAATCCCATTCATTCCATTTTTTTTTTGTTTTTTATTTTTCGTTTTTTATGAATTCTTTTTACCTAAAAAGAAATTGGTCAGTTTTTAATTTTTAAAATTTTTAAAATATATTTATGAACTTCATAAACGTATATTTTATACATATTTACGCCTTTTAATTTACCCTTTTTATACCCTTATTTTTATTGATTTAATTTTTTTTATTATTTACTTATTTTATTTTTTTATAATTATTTTTTTATTTTATAGGTAATTCGTTTACATACATAAGTTTGTCATTCTGTTTGTTATTTCTACAATATTGATTTCAGACCATATAAAGTGTATGTATATATATTGGGTGCTTATGAGGAGAAAAGTGGATTTAACGATGTCCGTCTGTCAGTCCGTTTGTTAATATTTATAGAAACCTAATTTTTAGGCCTGCCATACATCGGAACATCGGAAATCTTTAGTAAAACATATTCTCTGCAAAACTCGGAAAAATTTTAGGGCTGCTATACGTCCTATGGATATGACTTATATACCAAAATATCTGAAATTTCTTGTAGAACATATTTTATAAAAAACTCGGAAAAATCGGTTCAGATACAAAAAAGTTATGACCAAAATTAAATTTTTTTTTTAAATACCCACTTTCGGGAACCATAGATCTCCCCGAGTCCAAGCTTTATAACTAAAGTAAATGGTAAATTTCTTCTTCAACATGTCGGTATAAAAATCTGCCAAATCGGTTAAAAAATGGCAGAGTTATAACCGAAATACTGAATCCACAAAAATTACTCTTTTTTATAATTAACTTTGTTAAAATATATATTTACAAGTTTATATAAATGTTTATATATAAATATAACTTAAGTAAATGGTAAAATTCTTCCTTAACACGTCGGTATATAAAACTATCAAATCGGTTAGACAATGGGTAATTTATGAGCAAAATACTCCAAAAATGGGCTAAAAAACATCAACATTTTTATAAAAACCTAAATTTAAGGGCTGTCATATGTCCTATGGATATGGCTTATATACCAAAATATCGGAAATTTTTAGTAGAACATATTTTATAAAGAACTCGGGAAAATCGGTTCAGATACAAAAAAGTTATGACCAAAATTATTTTTTTTTTTTTTAAATACCCATTTTCGGTAACCATGGATCTTCTCGAGTCCAAGTTTTATAACACAAATAAATGGTAAATTTCTTGCTCAACACGTCGGTATATAAATCTGTCAAATCGGTTAAAAAATGGTTACTCTTTTTTATAATTAAGTTTGTTTTTTTTATAATTAAGTTTGCTTAAATATATGTACACATATGTAGGTATATATATATATATATATATATGCCTAAAAGCCAATTTAATGGAAATGTTATTTTTAAGCACGTTGGTATATAAATCTGCCAAATCGGTTAAAAATGGTTAAGTTATGTGCAAAATACTCCAAAAAAGGACTAAAAACATTTTTATAAAAACTAAAATTTTACAGCTGTATTATGACCTATTCATACGTTTTAAAAATTGTATAAAAACCTAAATTTTAGGGCTGTCATATGTCCTATGGAAATGACTTATATACCAAAATATCGGAAATTTTAAGTAGAACATATTTTATAAAGAACTCGGGAAAACCGGTTTTTTTTTAAATACCCATTTTCGGTAGCCATGGATCTTCCCGAGTCCAAGTTTTATAACACAAATAAATGGTAAATTTCTTGCTAAACACGTCGGTATATAAATCTGTCAAATCGGTTAAAAAATGGCTGAGTTATAATCAAAATACTGAAATCCCAAAAGTTACTCTTTTTTATAATTAAGTTTGTTTTTTATTTTATAATTAAGTTTGTTTTTTTTATAATTAAGTTTGCTTAAATATATGTACAAATATGCCTATAAACCAATTTAATGGAAATATTGGGCCATGTCACAGAGTACAATTCCGTTCGGAATGATTCCGTTCGGAATTGAAGAAAACATATTTGTTTGTTGATGGAAAGTGTATTTTGATAGTTTTCTGGCCTTTCAGATACAGACAACTCCCATACCGTTCATGAAAACAAAAATGGTTTCATTCCGAAAAATTTTTTCCTCATTTTCTGGAGCACCAAAATACGGAATGAATTCCGTTTCCGAACGGAATTGTACTCTGTGACATGGCTGATTATTTTTAAGCACATTGGTATATAAATCTGCCAAATCGGTTAAAAATGGTTAAGTTATGTGCAAAATACTCCAAAAAAGGACTAAAAACATTAACATTTTTATAAAAACTAAAATTTTAGAGCTGTATTATGACCTATTCATACGTTTTAGATATCAAAATATCGGAAATCTTTAGAAAAACTCGGAATATCGGTAAAAAAAAAAGTAATGTCAAAAATATAGTTTTTTTTTAATACCTATTTTCGTGAACCATAGAACTTCCCGACTACAAGTTTTATCACCAAAGTAAATGGTAATTTTATACTTTAAGATGTCGGCATGACCAAATACTGAAATTCGATCAAAACTTAACGTGCTATATATTAATTAAACTTTTAATATATTTAATAGCACGCAATCATGTGCAAATAATTAAATAAAACTAAACGATATATATTTTATAAATATACATGTATATATACATGTATTTAAATATATATATAAACTTCTGTTCTTTCCAAACCATGGTGAAGGGTATATAAGATTCGGCATAGCCGAATATAGCACTCTTACTTGTTTTTATTTAATATTACCTTCTGTATTATACACAAACAACAAACACATACATACTTTAATTTACTATTAATAATTATTGATATCACATACTCAAATCAACATCGGCTTTACATGCGGTTCGATGGTCGAGCGGTCTAAACGGTCTGCCTCCTAACAATTTGTTATTGGTTGACTGGTTCGAATCCCATTCATTCCATTTTTTTTTTGTTTTTTATTTTTCGTTTTTTATGAATTCTTTTTACCTAAAAAGAAATTGGTCAGTTTTTAATTTTTAAAATTTTTAAAATAAAAATTAAAATGGGCTAAAAAACATCAACATTTTTATAAAAACCTAAATTTTAGGGCTGCTATACGTCCTATGGATAATTTTATTGACGAAACCAATGACATAGAAACAGATCTTAAAATTTGTTCACAGCTTACTCTGACATTAGGCAAGGCAAAGAAATGCTAAAAATTATTTTGAAAACGCTACAAATAATTCTTAAAGTTGTTCATTATATTGTTTTAAATCCTTATACATTTAAGTGACTCATTTTAAACAAAATTAAAATAAATGGTAATATTTAAACAAGTATTTAGGTAGATTTGATATAGCATCAGATATAAATACCACAATTGGTTAACCTTGAAATTGGAAGGCCCTCTAATAAAAACAAAATACAAACGGTTTTATAGCTATTTCGATTTAAAAGAATTTACAAACATATTTAGACCAGATTATTTTTTTTATATTTTAAAAAAACAGTCATCATTAATTGCGTAAAAGTTAGTTTATAACAATTTATTTTTGTTTTAATCGCTAAGACTATTCCATCCAACTTTAAAAATTAATCAAAAGAAGCTTAAAACATTTTTCTAAAAAGCTAATAAAATGCCAAATGGAAATTTTACAGCTAAATCTAAGTTTTTGGTGCTGAATTTACTTTCAAAAATAAAAAATTCCCACACTACTTAAAAGTCTTCATTAAAAATCGCCCAAACATGCAGGGTTATCGTCTTGTAAAAATATAAAATGAAATTTTTTTTACTATAATATAAGAATTGTCCATTTCCATACGAAATTTCATTTTGACTACAACCATTTTGTTTTAGTCAAAATTTATTATAATTTATTATAATACATAAAAAACTTAAGTTATATCAATACCTATTCTTTAATTTTTAAAATAATTCAAAAAAAGCTAGAAACATTTAATTAAAATGCTTAAAAAAAATGCGAAGCGCTTAATGAAAGTATTTTAGCTAAATTAAAATTTTTAATCTAAGTTAAGCTACAAAATTGCCAAAATGGTCACACTGCTTAAAAACCATACAAACAAGCAGGGTCATCCACTTTTAAAAAAAATTGTATTTAGGGAATATTAGAAATGCCCTCATCATCTAATTTTACGACTACAAAAAACCGCTAACAAAACGAACAGTGATCTAGTGTCGTCAAAATATTAAAAGCAATCTTTGCCTTTTTATTGCTGACATTGATAACATATTAGTCACCTTTTTAGACAATTTATACAAAAATATATTCATATATACCTATATACGGGCCTGTTCTGAAATCACACCTGTGACTTTATGGTGTTTTGAAAGTCATACCGTTGTTGTGTTTCTTGGTGTGCTTTCTGCAATTGAAGATCACACAAAAACGGGACGCTAAAATATCACACGTGTGATTTTAGTAGGCACATGTGATTTCAAATCACGTGATTTGAGTTAAAGTGATTTTCAGAATAGGCCTGATAATATCTTCTGCACAAAAGCGATTTAAAAGCATACACAATTTAAGCAATTTCTTGGTATGTTTATGTTGTATTATTGATAAATAAAAAACATTTAAATTGGTTTGCGACTTTTATTAACCAAAACGACAGTTTACGTTTCAAAACGGTTAATGGTAACCCTGTAAAATAGTTGTGTGTTGTTTTTTTTGTGGTTTTTTTCATTTAAAATACTTGCGGTAAACTTCTTTTTCTTTATTTAATATTACCTTCTGTATTATACACAAACAACAAACACATACATACTTTAATTTACTATTAATAATTATTGATATCACATACTCAAATCAACATCGGCTTTACATGCGGTTCGATGGTCGAGCGGTCTAAACGGTCTGCCTCCTAACAATTTGTTATTGGTTGATTGGTTCGAATCCCTTTCATTCCATTTTTTTTTTTTGTTTTTTATTTTTCGTTTTTTATAAATTCTTTTTACCTAAAAAGAAATTGGTCAGTTTTTAATTTTTAAAATTTTTAAAATATATTTATGAACTTCATAAACGTATATTTTATACATATTTACGCCTTTTAATTTACCCTTTTTATACCCTTATTTTTATTGATTTAATTTTTTATATTTTTTACTTATTTTATTTTTTTATAATTATTTTTTTATTTTATAGGTAATTCGTTTACATACATAAGTTTGTCATTCTGTTTGTTATTTCTACAATATTGATTTCAGACCATATAAAGTGTATGTATATATGTATATTGGGTGCTTATGAGGAGAAAAGTGGATTTAACGATGTCCGTCTGTCAGTCCGTTTGTCAATATTTATAGAAACCTAATTTTTAGGCCTGCCATACATCGGAACATCGGAAATCTTTAGTAAAACATATTCTCTGCAAAACTCGGAAAAATTTTAGGGCTGCTATACGTCCTATGGATATGACTTATATACCAAAATATCTGAAATTTCTTGTAGAACATATTTTATAAAAAACTCGGAAAAATCGGTTCAGATACAAAAAAGTTATGACCAAAATTAAATTTTTTTTTTAAATACCCACTTTCGGGAACCATAGATCTCCCCGAGTCCAAGCTTTATAACTAAAGTAAATGGTAAATTTCTTCTTCAACATGTCGGTATAAAAATCTGCCAAATCGGTTAAAAAATGGCAGAGTTATAACCGAAATACTGAATCCACAAAAATTACTCTTTTTTATAATTAACTTTGTTAAAATATATATTTACAAGTTTATATAAATGTTTATATATAAATATAACTTAAGTAAATGGTAAAATTCTTCCTTAACACGTCGGTATATAAAACTATCAAATCGGTTAGACAATGGGTAATTTATGAGCAAAATACTCCAAAAAATGGGCTAAAAAACATCAACATTTTTATAAAAACCTAAATTTTAGGGCTGCTATACGTCCTATGGATAATTTTATTGACAAAACCAATGACATAGAAACAGATCTTAAAATTTGTTCACAGCTTACTCTGACATTAGGCAAGGCAAAGAAATGCTAAAAATTATTTTGAAAACGCTACAAATAATTCTTAAAGTTGTTCAATATATTGTTTTAAATCCTTATACATTTAAGTGACTCATTTTAAACAAAATTAAAATAAATGGTAATATTTAAACAAGTATTTAGGTAGATTTGATATAGCATCAGATATAAATACCACAATTGGTTAACCTTGAAATTGGAAGGCCCTCTAATAAAACCAAAATACAAACGGTTTTATAGCTATTTCGATTTAAAAGAATTTACAAACATATTTAGACCAGATTATTTTTTTTATATTTTAAAAAAACAGTCATCATTAATTGCGTAAAAGTTAGTTTATAACAATTTATTTTAGTTTTAATCGCTAAGACTATTCCATCCAACTTTAAAAATTAATCAAAAGAAGCTTAAAACATTTTTCTAAAAAGCTAATAAAATGCCAAATGGAAATTTTACAGCTAAATCTAAGTTTTTGGTGCTGAATTTACTTTCAAAAATAAAAAATTCCCACACTACTTAAAAGTCTTCATTAAAAATCGCCCAAACATGCAGGGTTATCGTCTTGTAAAAATATAAAATGAAATTTTTTTTACTATAATATAAGAATTGTCCATTTCCATACGAAATTTCATTTTGACTACAACTATTTTTTTTAGTCAAAATTTATTATAATTTATTATAATACATAAAAAACTTAAGTTATATCAATACCTATTCTTTAATTTTTAAAATAATTCAAAAAAAGCTAGAAACATTTAATTAAAATGCTTAAAAAAAATGCGAAGCGCTTAATGAAAGTATTTCAGCTAAATTAAAATTTTTAATCTAAGTTAAGCTACAAAATTGCCAAAATGGTCACACTGCTTAAAAACCATACAAACAAGCAGGGTCATCCACTTTTAAAAAAAATTGTATTTAGGGAATATTAGAAATGCCCTCATCATCTAATTTTACGACTACAAAAAACCGCTAACATAACGAACAGTGATCTAGTGTCGTCAAAATATTAAAAGCAATCTTTGCCTTTTTATACCCTTCACCGAAGGTAAGAGGGTATATATAACTTTGTCATTCCGTTTGTATGTTCCACAATATTGATCCTACACCCTATAATGTATATATATTCTGGGTCCTTATGAAAAGCGAAGTTCAAATCCGGTTGTCCGTCTGTCTGTCTGTCCGTCTGTCCGTCTGTCCGTGTGTATGTTGAAATGGGTTTTCCAAAAACCCCAGAAATGATGTGGACTAGGTTGATGTATGTTTATATCACATATACTCCGTTTAAGTTTGCTATTGAATTTCAGCCAGATCGGTCCAAAAATGACGGAGATATGAGCAAAAAACCACGACTGCCTCTGATTTTGCCCAAAAATCCCTTGTTGTTGTTGTATTTTATTTATTTCTGTATATCTTAAGAACGGCAAGAGCCAAAGTTTCCAGATTGGGTACAAACATTTAGATTATCAATATACAGTATCCAACAAAATATGGGCGGGATTGGAAAAGTGGGCGTGGTACCTCCCATACAAAAAAAATCAAAAATTGTATATAAACCTGAATTTTTGGACTGTCATATGACCTATGGCTACGCCTTATATATCAAAAGATCGAAAATCTTTAGTAGAAAATATTTTCTGAAAATTTTGGAAAAATCGGTTCAGATACAAAAAAGTTATGACCAAAATATAATTTTTTTTAAAAAATACCCATTTACGGGAGCCATAGGTCTTTCTGAGTCCACGTTTTATCACAAAGTAAATGGTAAATTTATTCCTAAAGACATCGGTATATAAATCTTTCAAATCGGTTAATAAAAGACTGAGTTATGTCCAAAGTACTGAAATCCAAAAAAATATGTCTTTTTTTATTATTAAGTTTGTTTAAATATATGTACACATATGTTAGTATCTTTACATATAGACCTTTAACCCAATTTAATGAACAGTATATAAATCTACCAAATCGGTTATTACCAAAACACTGAAATCCCAAAAATTACTCTTTTTATACCCTTCACCGAAGGCAAGAGGGTATATACATACATATGTATATGTAACTGTTGCAGTCAGCCCTGCCATATTTGCCGATTTTTTGCCTTTAAATTATAGCCGATTTTTGTTAAAAAAAAAGTTTTCTTTCAAAAATATTCAACTATGAAGAATTAAAGAACTAAATCTGAATAAAAGAAAAAAGGTCAACGCTTAAAATATCTTTTTCTATAGGGAAACTATAAAAATCTTTATACATATGTATATGAGTTTGAAAATGAATAAACGCTTACAAAAGAGAGAGGGTAAGCTAAATTTACATTCACTATCAATAAAAATAATTTCAATAAAAAAATTATTCTTATAAGATTATACGGAATTGAGGATGATGCAGCTACATCCGATTAACTACAATTTATTTATAAACGTTTATTTTTTTTTTATTTCTATTGATTATTATGTTTTAAACATTAGTTAATGCTGCATTTTTCTGTTTTGTTATTAAAAAAAAATATCTTTTATTGTATTTAAAAGAGGTATTTTAAATTTACCGATTTTAAATTAAAGTGCCGATTATGCCGATTTTTTTTGGAAAATATGCCGATTGCTTATGAAAATCTTCTGGCACCCCTGGTTGAAGTAAAATAATATTTACTAATGTAAGATGCTGCATTACGTTAGGTATTCTCTTCCTTTTAATATCATTGCCAAAAACAATGACATGGACTCTATGTTGTTGTGTTGTTGGTTTTTTAAATTTTAAAATAGCAAAAAAGCTCGTACTCATGCGTGCCTTTACACTCTTACATTCAGAGTCTTGTGTCTAAACTTTAGACTCTAAACTTTACACAAAAGCTCTCTTAAGCTGCGATAGGCAACCTATTCTCTTACATTTTGCGATTGTATGCACTGTATGTATTTTTCATATCGTTCCCTTAATATGCAAACCTGCTAAATCCACTTTTTAAAAAACTTTGATTTTGATGCCGTGTGGAGAGAAAGATACGCCTCATCCACCAGCATTTACTTTTTTTTCCTTCAATTTGAGTCATAAAGTGTGTTAAACCAACTATATTTTTGGTTTTTCTCTTAAGCTGCGCATACGAAATATAAAAAGTTTTTTGTCTCTCCTCTAAAATGTACTGAAATGGAGTTAGGAGGTTTGCATATTAAGCCAACGATATGTTGTTAAGTTCTATTCTATTTCATACAAGAGATTTTTGACTATCCAACCACAGAAGCAGTGTTGTTATAGAGTTGACCTCACAATTTTTTTTAAATGTGTACTTTTATAATATGAAAGCTCACACTCATGCGTGCCTTTATACACGAAGAGAGTATTGACATATTTTTTTTATTTACTGAAGTAGTTTTTATGCAATAATAAGGTGGAAACAGTTCTCAGCTGATTCCAGTGCTTATTGCATGTTGTTTTTATACCCTTCACCGAAGGTAAGAGGGTATATATTACTTTGTTTTTATTGCAGTTAATAGAGTTGTTGAATTGAGGTAACCTCTATGAAGATTCTTGTATACTCTTTCAAAGCTTTTTGGTAGTTATTTTACCGTTACAATTTATACAATAATAAGAACAAGTGTTTTGAAAAGAGAACGAATTTGGGAAAAAACAATTGGAAAATGTTCAATTGTTTGTCAGCAGCCACTGAAGACAGAACGATTTTCATTGCGACTTTTTCAATAATTAGATTTTGTGCCAAAAAAGTTTTTCTTAAAACTAAAAAAAAACTCCAAAACAACCAACTTCATAAAAGAAGATTTTTATTATCAATTCAAATTGATAAAAACTTCATAATAGGTATAAATTTTAATCTATTTATATACATAAATATAAATACCTATAACTACCTATTAAAAGTTAGTGATTATACCAAAAATCGAGCAAATGTGTGGTTCCCGTTGCGGTTAGGATATTATAATAGCATTTCGAATTATTACTGTGCGTAATTTTTGGGACCTAGGTATCTCCTTTTTTTTTAAATTGTGGTTACATATACTATGTATACAGATATACAATAAATGCATGTACATGTGTATATGTATGTAGGTAGTAAATTTTTTCAATTGATTTCAATTAAAATCTTTCCTAAATCCCTACATACATATGTACATACGTATTCAGACATACTTATATTAATATTTCTTTGATAGAAAAAGGTTTATCAAATATTGAGGTGTAACTTATGTACTTATATACATACATACGCATATAGACGTTTTTGATAGATTGAGATGAGTATCTATTTATCTATAAATATATGTATCTATATATACATACATACATATATATATATATATATATATATATATATATATATATATATATATATATATATATATATATATATATATATCAAACTCAATCAAAAACAAAAATGAAAATTATATATATATGTAGGTATATATGTATATAGATAGATACTTATCTCAA
This sequence comes from Pollenia angustigena, assembly GCA_930367215.1. Lineage (NCBI taxonomy): Eukaryota > Metazoa > Arthropoda > Insecta > Diptera > Polleniidae > Pollenia > Pollenia angustigena. The sequence continues at coordinate 1,669,522 of OV884061.1, forward strand.
TCTATCAAAAATGTCTATATGCAAATGTATACAGGTACATAACTTACACATCAATGAATTAGAAATGTATACACCTATGTATATACATTTGTCTATATACATACATATGTCTACACATATGCATATATATAAACATACGTATTTATATATAAAGGTAAATTATATATATTTGAATCACAATCGATTAAAAAAATGTTTTCTAGTGCGTAACTTTTTACAATATTTGGTAAACCTTTTCCTATCAACAAAATATTAATATAGGTACTATGCGTTTGAGATGCAAATAGGTACATTGGTATATGTAGGTATTTCATTTGAAATATGTAGGTATATGTATGCAGGTACAAAGGTATACATATTTGTAATTGATTCAGATGTACATACATAATTATATTAACTGATAAAACCAGCTTTCAAAATTTTACGTTACACTAATTTTTGTAATTGATTGAAATGCAAATACATATTTCTTATACACCTATAGGCATATGATAGAAAAGGTTTACCAAATTTTGTAAAAAATTAGGCACTGCGAAACATTTTTGTAATCGATTGTGATACAAATTTATTACATTTTTATACATATGTACATACATATATGTCTATATATAGGTATACATATGCATATTGATTAAAATGCAAATATATTTGCATAAATATGTACATAGACATATTTATTTTTAACTGATTGAGATGAAAATATATTTACTATTCCAGAAAGGTTTACCCAATATTGTTAAAAATTACGAACCATAAAACTTTTGTAATCGATTGTGATGCAAAATATTTCATTTACATTTTTATGTACAGGTACATAGGTACATATGTTCTTGCATAGGTATATAGACATTTTTGATTTTAGAGATGTGAATCTATCTATCTATCTTTATATATATAAATATATATACATATGTACATAAAATCATATGTATATAAATTATACATATATACGAACATATATGTTTCTAATTGATTAAAATGGATTTATACCTAGGTACTTATTTACTGATAAAAACTGTTTACAAAATTTTACATTACAATACCTTTTTTACTTGCTTTAAATGAAAACATATTTACTTATAGACATATTTTTAGCTGATAGAAATGAAAATATAATTATTATTAGAAGAGGGTTTACCCAATATTGTTAAAAATGAGGCACTGGAAACCAGAAAAAATTTTTGTAATAGATTGTGCTGCAAAAAATTTCATTTACCTTTATACATACATGCATATGTATATAGAAATATGTATTGACATTTATAGTTCATTGAGATGTAATTATATTTACTTACATACATATCAATCAATCAATAAGACTTTCCTCCCAACTTTAAATAAAGCTGAAATCATTTTATAAAAAACCTTAATAAAATGCAGAAATACTAAAAGAAAATTTTGCAGTCAAATCCAAATTTTGAAACGCTGATATCTATTTTTTTAAATACTTTCAGATTTCGTTTTTACTTACCGACCTTTGTTTCTCACAGTGTTAATAATGGATATTAAACTGTTGAGCTTCCCACTTCTAATTATTATAAAATAAGCAGAACAAAAAGATCTCTCCGAGTTTCTTTAAATGTTAAATGTGAATCCACCGCAGTGAACGCATTTACAGTTTATGTAATGGGATCGGAATTATCTTGATATTTCATTAACCCATTCCAGTTGTCAATAATTTATAATTACACAACTGCTGCAAATGCCACTTTAACTTGGAATGCTTAAAACGAAGTTGTTTCTGTTGCGGCACAATACTTCTAATGTTCGTTTGTTTTTGCTTTACTAAAAGAAGATTGTATTTTGCATTAAAGACAAAAGGTGCTTTTGAATAAAATTTTTTTAACAATTAATATATTTTTTTTTTGTTGTTGTTGTTGTGGAATGCATGAAAATGAATTTAATTCACAAAATTGCGTAAATGCGTTGCATAGTGTGTACCCAACATAAGATGTACATATATACAATTCCATGTTAATGTGAGCACTAACTTAAATGTGTATGTAAAATATTTTGATTAACAACTGAAGACAATTTTAAAGTAGATAACTAGGGAAATCCCCAAGTTATTATGTACTTGAATCAAAATTCGTTTTGATTTAAACACCGTGTAGGTAGATAAAACCGTTAAAAATACAATTATAAGCTTTTCATATTTTAAAGCTTTTGAACAAGTTAATTTTTTAGAGTAGTCAATGGAAGAAAATAAGTGTTCATATTTTGGGGTGTTCATTTATTATGGGGTTCATATTATCGCGAGTGCAGTGTATTTCCATTTCAGTCGGTTAAAAAATGTTTACTGTCCGTAACTTTTAAGAATATTTGATAAACCTTATTCTATTCTATCAGAAATATATATGTACATATAGGTATACATATAGCAAATATTTGCATTTCAATCAATTACAAAAAAAAATGATTCCAAAGTAAAATTTTGGAAAACATTTTTATCAGTAAATATAATTACATGTAAATCAATTAGAAACATATCGTTGGTCTCATGTACAAAGGCCCTTACTTAAATTGCAACTTTACAGGAGAAGGCAAACACATAATACAAACTGTATGTATCATAATCTAAAATGGCTTCTTCAATTACTTGAACAACTCGTCAGCTCAGAATTGGTTTGGCGCATATGCCAAAAAGTCGGAGTGGAGAAAAACGACAAACAAGATTTCTCAAAATGTACCCGATATAATTTTTTTTTTGTATTTTTACCACTGCTTCCGCTATATGTTTTGAAGAAAAATGCAAATTTTTGCGCACTTTCATGAATAAAGTTAGAATTAAATAGTATTTTTTTGAAAATGAAAAATATTGTTTTGTGCCGCATACGTCACTTTTCTTAAAAAAAATTTACAAAAAATGGCTTTTTGTGCTGCATGAGTATACTTTTTGCTGTGTACTGAGTAACTTGTTGAGATGAATTTTTTTTATTTTTATTATATTATATTTTTTTTTTTATACCCTTCACCGAAGGGTATAACAAATATTGATCCTACACCCTATAATGTATATATATTCTGGGTCCTTATGAAAAGCGAAGTTCAAATCCGGTTGTCCGTCTGTCCGTGTGTATGTTGAAATGGGTTTTCCAAAAACCCCAGAAATGATGTGGACTAGGTTGATGTATGTTTATATCACATATACTCCGTTTAAGTTTGCTATTGAATTTCAGCCAGATCGGTCCAAAAATGACGGAGATATGAGCAAAAAACCACGACTGCCTCTGATTTTGCCCAAAAATCCCTTGTTGTTGTTGTATTTTATTTATTTCTGTATATCTTGAGAACGGCAAGAGCCAAAGTTTCCAGATTGGGTACAAACATTTAGATTATCAATATACAGTATCCAACAAAATATGGGCGGGATTGGAAAAGTGGGCGTGGTACCTCCCATACAAAAAAAATCAAAAATTGTATATAAACCTGAATTTTTGGACTGTCATATGACCTATGGCTACGCCTTATATATCAAAAGATCGAAAATCTTTAGTAGAAAATATTTTCTGAAAATTTTGGAAAAATCGGTTCAGATAAAAAAAAGTTATGACCAAAATATAATTTTTTTTAAAAAATACCCATTTACGGGAGCCATAGGTCTTTCTGAGTCCACGTTTTATCACAAAGTAAATGGTAAATTTATTCCTAAAGACATCGGTATATAAATCTTTCAAATCGGTTAATAAAAGACTGAGTTATGTCCAAAGTACTGAAATCCAAAAAAATATGTCTTTTTTATACCCTTCACCGAAGGTAAGAGGGTATATATAACTTTGTCATTCCGTTTGTATGTTCCACAATATTGATCCTACACCCTATAATGTATATATATTCTGGGTCCTTATGAAAAGCGAAGTTCAAATCCGGTTGTCCGTCTGTGCGTGTGTATGTTGAAATGGGTTTTCCAAAAACCCCAGAAATGATGTGGACTAGGTTGATGTATGTTTATATCACATATACTCCGTTTAAGTTTGCTATTGAATTTCAGCCAGATCGGTCCAAAAATGACGGAGATATGAGCAAAAAACCACGACTGCCTCTGATTTTGCCCAAAAATCCCTTGTTGTTGTTGTATTTTTTTATTTCTGTATATCTTGAGAACGACAAGAGCCAAAGCTTCTAAATTTGGTACAAACATTTAGATTATGCAGATACAGTATCCCACAAAATGCGGGCGGGATTGGAGAAGTGGGCGTGGTACCTCCCGTACAAAAATTATTAAAAATTGTAGAAAAACCTGAAACACTCGGGAAAATCGGTTCAGATACGAAAAAGTTATGACCAAAATATAATTTTTTTTTCGGGAACCATAGATCTTCCCGAGTCCAAGTTTTATAATCAAAATAACTGGCAAATTTCTTCTTTAACACGTCGATATATAAATCTGTCAAATCGGTTAAGAAATAGCTGAGTTATGACCAAAATACTGCAATCCCAAAAATTACTTTTTTTATACCCTTCACCGAAGGTAAGAGGGTATATATAACTTTGTCATTCCGTTTGTATGTTCCACAATATTGATCCTACACCCTATAATGTATATATATTCTGGGTTCTTATGAAAAGCGAAGTTCAAATCCGGTTGTCCGTCTGTCCATCTGTCCGTGTGTATGTTGAAATGGGTTTTCCAAAAACCCCAGAAATGATGTGGACTAGGTTGATGTATGTTTATATCACATATACTCCGTTTAAGTTTGCTATTGAATTTCAGCCAGATCGGTCCAAAAATGACGGAGATATGAGCAAAAAACCACGACTGCCTCTGATTTTGCCCAAAAATCCCTTGTTGTTGTTGTATTTTTTTATTTCTGTATATCTTGAGAACGACAAGAGCCAAAGTTTCTAAATTTGGTACAAACATTTAGATTATGCAGATACAGTATCCCACAAAATGCGGGCGGGATTGGAGAAGTGGGCGTGGTACCTCCCGTACAAAAATTATTAAAAATTGTAGAAAAACCTGAAACACTCGGGAAAATCGGTTCAGATACGAAAAAGTTATGACCAAAATATAATTTTTTTTTTTTCGGGAACCATAGATCTTCCCGAGTCCAAGTTTTATAATCCAAATAACTGGCAAATTTCTTCTTTAACACGTCGATATATAAATCTGTCAAATCGGTTAAGAAATAGCAGAGTTATGACCAAAATACTGCAATCCCAAAAATTACTTTTTTTATAATTAAGTTTGTTTAAATATGTATACATATATGTAAGTATATATATATATACCTATAACCCAATTTAATGGTAATATTATTCTTAAGCACGTTGGTATATAAATCTGCTAAATCGGTTAAAAATGGTTAAGTTATGGGCAAAATACTCAAAAAAGCACTAAAAAACATTAAAATTTTTATTATAAAAACTAAAATTTTAGAGCTGTAATATGACCTATTCATACGTTTTAGATATCAAAATATCGGAAAATCGGGGAAAAAAATGATATGGCAAATATATAGCTTTTTTTAAATACCTATTTTCGGGAACCATAGATCTTCCCGACTCCAAGTTTTATTACCAAAGTAAATGGTAATTTTATACTTTAAGATGTCGGTATAAAAATCTGTCAAATCTGTTACAAAATGGCCGAGTTATGACCAAATTCTAAAATTTGATCAAAACTAAACTAACTATACTTAAACTCTTAATATATTTAATAGCACGCAAGCATGTGCAAATAATTAAATAAAACTAAACAATACATATTATATAATATACATGTATATATACATATATTTAGATATCCATATATATAAACTTCTGTTCTTTCCAAACCATGGTGAAGGGTTTATAAGATTCGGCATAGCCGAATATAGCCCTCTTACTTGTTATTGCTGACATTGATAACATATTAGTCACTTTTTTAGACAATTTATACAAAAATATATTCATATATACCTATATACTGGCCTGTTCTGAAATCACACCTGTGACTTTATGGTGTTTTGAAAGTCATACCGTTGTTGTGTTTCTTGGTGTGCTTTCTGCAATTGAAGATCACACAAAAACGGGACGCTAAAATATCACACGTGTGATTTTAGTAGGCACATGTGATTTCAAATCACGTGATTTGAGTTAAAGTGATTTTCAGAATAGGCCTGATAATATCTTCTGCACAAAAGCGATTTAAAAGCATACACAATTTAAGCAATTTCTTGGTATGTTTATGTTGTATTATTGATAAATAAAAAACATTTAAATTGGTTTGCGACTTTTATTAACCAAAACGACAGTTTACGTTTCAAAACGGTTAATGGTAACCCTGTAAAATAGTTGTGTGTTGTTTTTTTTTGTGGTTTTTTTCATTTAAAATACTTGCGGTAAACTTCTTTTTCTTTATTTAATATTACCTTCTGTATTAAAATACTAAGTACTCATATCAATAACAGTTGTCTATGTGGCTTTAATAACTTTCTGTTAGCTTGAGGGTTCGAGTCCCACTCATTACATTTTTTTTTGTTTTGAAATTTTTTTTATTAATCTAAAATGAAATTGAACGGTTTTTGACTTTTAAAATTTTTTTAAATATATTTATAAATTTTATATACCTACATATATTTAATACATATTTACGCCTTTTAATGTACCCTCTTTTTATACCCACACCACAATTGTGGAGAGGGTATTATGCATTTGTGCTGATGTGTGTAACGCCTTAAAATATTGGTCCTAGACCCACCTTAAAGTGTACCGATCGACTTAGAATCACTTTCTGTGTCGAACTAACGATGTCCGTCCGGCTGGCTGGCTGTCCATGTAACCTTGTGCGCAAAGTACAGGTCGCAATATTGAAGATAATTTGATAAAATTTGGATCATAGGTTCTTATTGGCACAAGGACCAAGCGTGGCCGAATCGTAGGACCACGAGAGAAGAGAGGGGGAAATTTCTTCCTCTCAGAAACCATCAAACCGATTTTAATAAAATTTAAAACATAGATAGAGCCATATTTGTACGGACACATAAGCTATGCGTTTTTAAGAAAATAGGACCATGAGGGGAGATAGGGGCAATATCTGCCTCTCAAACCGATTTTATTGAAATTTAAAACATAGATAGATCCATATCTATATGGACACATAAGCTATACAGTTTTTCAAAAATAGGACCACAAGGGGAGGTAGGGGGCAATTTCTGCCTCTCACAAACTTTCAAACCGATTTGAATGAAGTTTATAAACACAGATAAATCCATATTAATATGGACACATAAGCATGATGTGTTATTAAATTCTGTGGTGTGGGGTATCATATGGTCGGGCTTGACCGACTATACTTTCTTACTTGTTTTTTTTTATTTTAATACCCTTCACCACAGGTGAAAAAGGGTATATAAGTTTGTCATTCCATTTGTAATTTCTACAATAGTGATTTTAGACCATATAAAGTATATATATTCTGAGTCCTTATGAGGAGAGAAGTTGATTAACCGATGTCCGTCCGTCTTACGTTTGATATGTGTTTTCCGGAGACTCCAGACATGATAGCGACTAGGTTGTTTTACATTTATGTCACATATAGTGACATAAATGCTGAGATATGACAAAAAAACCACAACTGCCTCTAATTTTTTCCAAAAATCCCTTGTTGTTGTTGTATTTTTATTACTTTTATCTGTATATCTGGAGAACGGCAAGAGCCAAAGCTTCCAAATTAGGAACAAACATTCAGGTTTAAATACACACCAACTCACAAATTGTGGGCGGGGTTGGAGAAGTGGGCGTGGTACCTCCCATACAAAAAATTTCAAAAATTGTATAATAACCTGAATTTTTTGACTGTAATATGACCTATGGTTACGCCTTATATATCAACAGATCGGAAATTTTTAGTAGAAAATACTTTATGAAAAATTCGGGAAAATCGGTTCAGATACAAAAAGTTATGACCAAAATATTAATTTTTTTGGAAAAATACCCATTTTCGGGAAACATAGATCTTCCCGAGTCCAAGTTTTATAACCAAAATAATAGGCAAATTTCTTCTTTAACACGTCGGTATATAAATCTGTAAAATCGGTTAAGAAATAGCAGAGTTATGACCACAATACTGAAATCCCAGAAATTACTCTTTTTTTATACCCTCCACCACAATTAGTTGTGAAGAGGGTATACAGTAGAATCCCGATAATTCGTAATAGCAAGGGACCGGCCATTTCTTACGAATTATAGGGGTTTCGATTTAGCGGGGTTTCGATTTAACGGGGTTAAAATAAAATAAATACAAATAATCGGGGTTTTTCAATTTATTTACTAAAATTATAAAAAAAAAACATAAAAAACAATTGTTAAAAATAAAATATATAAAAATTATTCATGTAATAAACTGATCAAACTGATCTTAAGAAAATAAACCCCATACACAAGCAAAAACCCACGCAAAAATAAAATAGTGGTAAACAAAAAATCATTCTTTCCATGTTTCTGTTGTTTTATTACGAATTATAAGTGGTAGTTAGCAAGCAATTACGATTTATAAGAGGTAAATAAGATTTTAATTGAAAAAAAAATTACGAATAAGCGAGGGGACCAAAACGTATGGAAGTTTTACGAATTAACGAGATTTTTTCAAGGGACCGACAGTTTATTACGAATTATCGGGAATTACGATTTAACGGGGTACGAATTATCGGGATTTGACTGTATTAAGTTTGTCATTCCGTGTGATATTGTGGGTCCTTGAGTAATTCTAAGTCGATTTAGCCATTTACGTCTGTCTGTCCGTCTGTTGAAAACACGCTAAAAGAAATGAACAAACTTGGTGCCAAATTGCTGGTAGTTATCCTAAGCAGTTTGGGATTGAAATCAAGCAACATCGGTTCAGTAGGACCAGAGCTATGAATCAAAATGTGGAACCACCACCTAAAAAAGTTCATAGTTTTGTTACAAAAAAATAACATAAATGCTGGAACAAGGCATGGAATGAGATAAGATTTTGCAAAAATTTTTTTTATTTGACTGGAAATCATGCTGTTAAATTTCGTGAAGATCCGTTCATAATTTACCCTAAGCCCCATATAAACACTACTCCTGGAAAACAGTTTAGTACGCCGTAAACCGTAAAAAATAACGCTGTCGTAACAAAATTTGGTACGTCACAGTTTTTTAGGACTAGAACTAGAATTTCGTAATGATCGGTCTATAATTTACCTTTGGCACCATATAAACCCTACTACCGGAAAACAGTTTTGTACGCCTAACGCCGTAAAAAATAATGCAATCATAACAAATTTTGGCTCGTCACAGTTTTATAGGACTATAAATGATACTGTGAAATTTCGTGAAGATCGGTTCATAATTTACCTTGGCCCTATAGAAACCCTACTCCCGGAAAACAGTTTAAAACACCTAAAACCATAATTAATAATGCTATTATAACAGAAATTGGTACGTCACAGTTTTAGAGGACTAGAAATGACGCTGTGAAATTTACCCTAGGCCCCATATAAACCCTCCTACCGGAAAACAGTTTAGTCGCCTAAAACCATAATTAATAACAAATCGTCACAGTTTAAGATAATAATAATAAATAGACATCATGCAGCTATTACTCCTTAAACATTCGAACTGTCGGTGGAGGGTATCAGAGATTCGGCACAGCCGAATATGGCACTCTAACTTGTTTATAATTAAGTTTGTTTTTTATACCCTTCACCGAAGGTCCTATGACCTATAAAGTATATATATTCTGGGTCCTTATGAAAAGCGAAGTTCAAATCCGGTTGTCGTCTGTAACTACGTTTATACGTAGCCTATTTGCGAAAAAAAATTATTTGCGGTTAACTAACTTACTGTTTATATGTCTATTTCTTATTGAAAATTCTAGTTTTTAAATGTGCCAGATGGAAAATTTATTCAGTTAGTGGCACAGTATGTATATAAACTTTTTATTTTTTAAATGAAAAAGATCAAAAATTATTGTGTCTTTTTAAATTTATTTGCACATTTTTGATTTAATTTTATTTTTGTTGTCATATGAATGTGCCACATCGAAATAGAAACGTAAAACGGTTAAAGTGTGGCAATGCTTTAAATCTTATTTGCAAATAGTGTCGTTAATCAGGAATTGTTTTCATGAGTTAGCTATTCGCAAATAAAAATTTAATTCACTGTTTATGCGGCAATATTCTCTACTTGCAATATATTTATTTGCGAATAAGTGGTGCGTATAAACGTAGTATGTGTTGAGTTGTGAACAGTAGACGGTCATTTTAATGATATTTAAACAGCGTTCCTTCATGGTCCAGTTGTCTAGGGGGTGTGTTAAGTTAGAAACTGTGAGTTCCCTGGTTCGAATCTTGATTTTATAAAAATAATTTTTTTTTTAATATTTTTTAATTCGGGAAAATCGGTTCAGATACAAAAAGTTATGACCAAAATATTAATTTTTTTTGAAAAATACCCATTTTCGGGAATTATAGATCTTCCCGAGTCCAAGTTTTATAACCAAAATAACAGGCAAATTTCTTCTTTAACACGTCGGTATATAAATCTGTAAAATCGGTTAAGAAATAGCAGAGTTATGACCACAATACTGAAATCCCAGAAATTACTCTTTTTTTATACCCTCCACTACAATTAGTTGTGAAGAGGGTATACAGTAGAATCCCGATAATTCGTAATAGCAAGGGACCGGCCATTTCTTACGAATTATAGGGGTTTCGATTTAGCGGGGTTTCGATTTAACGGGGTTAAAATAAAATAAATACAAATAATCGGGGTTTTTCAATTTATTTACTAAAATTATAAAAAAAAAAAACATAAAAAACAATTGTTAAAAATAAAATATATAAAAATTATTCATGTAATAAACTGATCAAACTGATCTTAAGAAAATAAACCCCATACACAAGCAAAAACCCACGCAAAAATAAAATAGTGGTAAACAAAAAATCATTCTTTCCATGTTTCTGTTGTTTTATTACGAATTATAAGTGGTAGTTAGCAAGCAATTACGATTTATAAGAGGTAAATAAGATTTTAATTGAAAAAAAAATTACGAATAAGCGAGGGGACCAAAACGTATGGAAGTTTTACGAATTAACGAGATTTTTTCAAGGGACCGACAGTTTATTACGAATTATCGGGAATTACGATTTAACGGGGTACGAATTATCGGGATTTGACTGTATTAAGTTTGTCATTCCGTGTGATATTGTGGGTCCTTGAGTAATTCTAAGTCGATTTAGCCATTTCCGTCTGTCTGTCCGTCTGTTGAAAACACGCTAAAAGAAATGAACAAACTTGGTGCCAAATTGCTTGTAGTTATCCTAAACAGTTTGGGATTGAAATCAAGCAACATCGGTTCAGTAGGACCAGAGCTATGAATCAAAATGTGGAACCACCACCTAAAAAAATTCATAATTTTGTTACAAAAAAATAACATAAATGCTGGAACAAGGCATGGAATGAGATAAGATTTTGCAAAAAATTTTTTTATTTGACTGGAAATCATGCTGTTAAATTTCGTGAAGATCCGTTCATAATTTACCCTAAGCCCCATATAAACACTACTCCTGGAAAACAGTTTAGTACGCCGTAAACCGTAAAAAATAACGCTGTCGTAACAAAATTTGGTACGTCACAGTTTTTTAGGACTAGAACTAGAATTTCGTAATGATCGGTCTATAATTTACCTTTGGCACCATATAAACCCCACTACCGGAAAACAGTTTTGTACGCCTAACGCCGTAAAAAATAATGCAATCATAACAAATTTTGGCTCGTCACAGTTTTATAGGACTATAAATGATACTGTGAAATTTCTTGAAGATCGGTTCATAATTTACCTTGGCCCTATAGAAACCCTACTCCCGGAAAACAGTTTAGTACACCTAAAACCATAATTAATAATGCTATCATAACAGAAATTGGTACGTCACAGTTTTAGAGGACTAGAAATGACGCTGTGAAATTTACCCTAGGCCCCATATAAACCCTCCTACCGGAAAACAGTTTAGTCGCCTAAAACCATAATTAATAACAAATCGTCACAGTTTAAGATAATAATAATAAATAGACATCATGCAGCTATTACTCCTTAAACATTCGAACTGTCGGTGGAGGGTATCAAAGATTCGGCACAGCCGAATATGGCACTCTAACTTGTTTATAATTAAGTTTGTTTTTTATACCCTTCACCGAAGGTCCTATGACCTATAAAGTATATATATTCTGGGTCCTTATGAAAAGCGAAGTTCAAATCCGGTTGTCGTCTGTAACTACGTTTATACGTAGCCTATTTGCGAAAAAAAATTATTTGCGGTTAACTAACTTACTGTTTATATGTCTATTTCTTATTGAAAATTCTAGTTTTTAAATGTGCCAGATGGAAAATTTATTCAGTTAGTGGCACAGTATGTATATAAACTTTTTATTTTTTAAATGAAAAAGATCAAAAATTATTGTGTCTTTTTAAATTTATTTGCACATTTTTGATTTAATTTTATTTTTGTTGTCATATGAATGTGCCACATCGAAATAGAAACGTAAAACGGTTAAAGTGTGGCAATGCTTTAAATCTTATTTGCAAATAGTGTCGTTAATCAGGAATTGTTTTCATGAGTTAGCTATTCGCAAATAAAAATTTAATTCACTGTTTATGCGGCAATATTCTCTACTTGCAATATATTTATTTGCGAATAAGTGGTGCGTATAAACGTAGTATGTGTTGAGTTGTGAACAGTAGACGGTCATTTTAATGATATTTAAACAGCGTTCCTTCATGGTCCAGTTGTCTAGGGGGTGTGTTAAGTTAGAAACTGTGAGTTCCCTGGTTCAAATCTTGATTTTATAAAAATAATTTTTTTTTTAATATTTCTATGTTCTAAAAACGATTTTAAAAAAATATTTACCAGTTTTCGCTTTTTAAATTTCATTTATAATGAAGTTTAAAGTATTGTAAATATGTATGTATATGTAAAAACTATTTAGTTGCTCTGTATTCTGCTCGCACAATGGTGAAGGGTATATAAGATTCGGCACAACCGAATACAGCACTCTTACTTGTTTTAAATTAATTTTGTTTATACCTACCTAGGTATTTTTCTCTTTTTATAGGTAATTAATTTTGTTTAAATATTTCCGTTTCATATCTTAAAGATCGGAACAAATTTTCTTAAATTCTTATTTAAATATTCAATTACCTATTCAAAGAATTGAATTTTCGAATTTTGAATTTTTTTTTTACTTATTTAGCACGCCAATGCTACAAGACCATTGCCTATGTAACAATTTATATTAAAGATGTTTTCATCGTTTGCTGTGGGTTTCTTCTTTTTTATTCAAAAGATGTCATCACGAAAACATTTTATAAAGGCATTTCGTCGTGCCAAAGTTATCTTGTCGTAGGTTTATCATAAGAAAAATATTTTGGGAAATTGAATATGTATTTATAATAGCGGGTTTTACCCTTGTGTAAAGTGCAAAAGTCTGTTTTACTTAATTCGATTTTATACTACAAAGTGAGTGTCTTTTTGGTATTTATTGTAAAGTAATGAATTTGCTAAAAATGAGAGAGAGAAGTTTATTATATTTTGAATTTAAGTATTCCAAAGAAATATCTTAACCATTATCTGGTCCACCATGGAGTAATAAAAAGTTAACTCATGCCAAGAATAAAAAAAATAAATGTTATAAAAAACTAATTAAAGTTGTAATTGATAATCTTTCATTCTTGACGTGGCTCGGGCTCGAACCCTGGCCGGCAGGTTACCATGACATGTTTCGATCGCAACCACTCGATCTCCTCAGATGGATTTGCCGTCTTACACTCGCAGCCATCGACGACTGCTGACGTCACTAGTCAAACATCAATCCTTAAACCAAACTGTATTTTAACATTTGGTAGATCGAAATTTGCTTTCCTACCAAATGTTAAAAAACAATAGTGATTTTAGACCATATAAAGTATATATATTCTGGGTCCTTATGAGGAGAGAAGTTGATTAACCGATGTCCGTCCGTCTTACGTTTGATATGTGTTTTCCGGAGACTCCAGACATGATAGCGACTAGGTTGTTTTACATTTATGTCACATATAGTGACATAAATGCTGAGATATGACAAAAAAACCACAACTGCCTCTAATTTTTTCCAAAAATCCCTTGTTGTTGTTGTATTTTTATTACTTTTATCTGTATATCTGGAGAACGGCAAGAGCCAAAGCTTCCAAATTAGGAACAAACATTCAGGTTTAAATACACACCAACTCACAAAATGTGGGCGGGGTTGGAGAAGTGGGCGTGGTACCTCCCATACAAAAAATTTCAAAAATTGTATAATAACCTGAATTTTTTGACTGTAATATGACCTATGGTTACGCCTTATATATCAACAGATCGGAAATTTTTAGTAGAAAATACTTTATGAAAAATTCGGGAAAATCGGTTCAGATACAAAAAGTTATGACCAAAATATTAATTTTTTTTGAAAAATATCCATTTTCGGGAAACATAGATCTTCCCGAGTCCAAGTTTTATAACCAAAATAACAGGCAAATTTCTTCTTTAACACGTCGGTATATAAATCTGTAAAATCGGTTAAGAAATAGCAGAGTTATGACCACAATACTGAAATCCCAGAAATTACTCTTTTTTTATACCCTCCACCACAATTAGTTGTGAAGAGGGTATACAGTAGAATCCCGATAATTCGTAATAGCAAGGGACCGGCCATTTCTTACGAATTATAGGGGTTTCGATTTAGCGGGGTTTCGATTTAACGGGGTTTCGATTTAACGGGGTTAAAATAAAATAAATACAAATAATCGGGGTTTTTCAATTTATTTACTAAAATTATAAAAAAAAAACATAAAAAACAATTGTTAAAAATAAAATATATAAAAATTATTCATGTAATAAACTGATCAAACTGATCTTAAGAAAATAAACCCCATACACAAGCAAAAACCCACGCAAAAATAAAATAGTGGTAAACAAAAAATCATTCTTTCCATGTTTCTGTTGTTTTATTACGAATTATAAGTGGTAGTTAGCAAGCAATTACGATTTATAAGAGGTAAATAAGATTTTAATTGAAAAAAAAATTACGAATAAGCGAGGGGACCAAAACGTATGGAAGTTTTACGAATTAACGAGATTTTTTCAAGGGACCGACAGTTTATTACGAATTATCGGGAATTACGATTTAACGGGGTACGAATTATCGGGATTTGACTGTATTAAGTTTGTCATTCCGTGTGATATTGTGGGTCCTTGAGTAATTCTAAGTCGATTTAGCCATTTCCGTCTGTCTGTCTGTTGAAAACACGCTAAAAGAAATGAACAAACTTGGTGCCAAATTGCTTGTAGTTATCCTAAGCAGTTTGGGATTGAAATCAAGCAACATCGGTTCAGTAGGACCAGAGCTATGAATCAAAATGTGGAACCACCACCTAAAAAAATTCATAATTTTGTTACAAAAAAATAACATAAATGCTGGAACAAGGCATGGAATGAGATAAGATTTTGCAAAAAATTTTTTTATTTGACTGGAAATCATGCTGTTAAATTTCGTGAAGATCCGTTCATAATTTACCCTAAGCCCCATATAAACACTACTCCTGGAAAACAGTTTAGTACGCCGTAAACCGTAAAAAATAACGCTGTCGTAACAAAATTTGGTACGTCACAGTTTTTTAGGACTAGAACTAGAATTTCGTAATGATCGGTCTATAATTTACCTTTGGCACCATATAAACCCTACTACCGGAAAACAGTTTTGTACGCCTAACGCCGTAAAAAATAATGCAATCATAACAAATTTTGGCTCGTCACAGTTTTATAGGACTATAAATGATACTGTGAAATTTCGTGAAGATCGGTTCATAATTTACCTTGGCCCTATAGAAACCCTACTCCCGGAAAACAGTTTAGTACACCTAAAACCATAATTAATAATGCTATCATAACAGAAATTGGTACATCACACTTTTAGAGGACTAGAAATGACGCTGTGAAATTTACCCTAGGCCCCATATAAACCCTACTACCGGAAAACAGTTTAGTCGCCTAAAACCATAATTAATAACAAATCGTCACAGTTTAAGATAATAATAATAAATAGACATCATGCAGCTATTACTCCTTAAACATTCGAACTGTCGGTGGAGGGTATCAGAGATTCGGCACAGCCGAATATGGCACTCTAACTTGTTTATAATTAAGTTTGTTTTTTATACCCTTCACCGAAGGTCCTATGACCTATAAAGTATATATATTCTGGGTCCTTATGAAAAGCGAAGTTCAAATCCGGTTGTCGTCTGTAACTACGTTTATACGTAGCCTATTTGCGAAAAAAAATTATTTGCGGTTAACTAACTTACTGTTTATATGTCTATTTCTTATTGAAAATTCTAGTTTTTAAATGTGCCAGATGGAAAATTTATTCAGTTAGTGGCACAGTATGTATATAAACTTTTTATTTTTTAAATGAAAAAGATCAAAAATTATTGTGTCTTTTTAAATTTATTTGCACATTTTTGATTTAATTTTATTTTTGTTGTCATATGAATGTGCCACATCGAAATAGAAACGTAAAACGGTTAAAGTGTGGCAATGCTTTAAATCTTATTTGCAAATAGTGTCGTTAATCAGGAATTGTTTTCATGAGTTAGCTATTCGCAAATAAAAATTTAATTCACTGTTTATGCGGCAATATTCTCTACTTGCAATATATTTATTTGCGAATAAGTGGTGCGTATAAACGTAGTATGTGTTGAGTTGTGAACAGTAGACGGTCATTTTAATGATATTTAAACAGCGTTCCTTCATGGTCCAGTTGTCTAGGGGGTGTGTTAAGTTAGAAACTGTGAGTTCCCTGATTCGAATCTTGATTTTATAAAAATAATTTTTTTTTTAATATTTCTATGTTCTAAAAACGATTTTAAAAAAATATTTACCAGTTGTCGCTTTTTAAATTTCATTTATAATGAAGTTTAAAGTATTGTAAATATGTATGTATATGTAAAAACTATTTAGTTGCTCTGTATTCTGCTCGCACAATGGTGAAGGGTATATAAGATTCGGCACAACCGAATACAGCACTCTTACTTGTTTTAAATTAATTTTGTTTATACCTACCTAGGTATTTTTCTCTTTTTATAGGTAATTAATTTTGTTTAAATATTTCCGTTTCATATCTTAAAGATCGGAACAAATTTTCTTAAATTCTTATTTAAATATTCAATTACCTATTCAAAGAATTGAATTTTCGAATTTTGAATTTTTTTTTTACTTATTTAGCACGCCAATGCTACAAGACCATTGCCTATGTAACAATTTATATTAAAGATGTTTTCATCGTTTGCTGTGGGTTTCTTCTTTTTTATTCAAAAGATGTCATCACGAAAACATTTTATAAAGGCATTTCGTCGTGCCAAAGTTATCTTGTCGTAGGTTTATCATAAGAAAAATATTTTGGGAAATTGAATATGTATTTATAATAGCGGGTTTTACCCTTGTGTAAAGTGCAAAAGTCTGTTTTACTTAATTCGATTTTATACTACAAAGTGAGTGTCTTTTTGGTATTTATTGTAAAGTAATGAATTTGCTAAAAATGAGAGAGAGAAGTTTATTATATTTTGAATTTAAGTATTCCAAAGAAATATCTTAACCATTATCTGGTCCACCATGGAGTAATAAAAAGTTAACTCATGCCAAGAATAAAAAAAATAAATGTTATAAAAAACTAATTAAAGTTGTAATTGATAATCTTTCATTCTTGACGTGGCTCGGGCTCGAACCCTGGCCGGCAGGTTACCATGACATGTTTCGATCGCAACCACTCGATCTCCTCAGATGGATTTGCCGTCTTACACTCGCAGCCATCGACGACTGCTGACGTCACTAGTCAAACATCAATCCTTAAACCAAACTGTATTTTAACATTTGGTAGATCGAAATTTGCTTTCCTACCAAATGTTAAAATACAATTTGGTTTAAGGATTGATGTTTGACTAGTGACGTCAGCAGTCGTCGATGGCTGCGAGTGTAAGACGGCAAATCCATCTGAGGAGATCGAGTGGTTGCGATCGAAACATGTCATGGTAACCTGCCGGCCAGGGTTCGAGCCCGAGCCACGTCAAGAATGAAAGATTATCAATAACAATTTTAATTAATTTTCATGTTGTAAAAATTCCTTTCTTCATAAAAATAATTTAATAAAAATTAAATTTCATGAACTTAAGCCTAATTAAAAATATTAAAAATTTGGATTAAAAACCATAAATAGTTCAACAAAATAACCACAATACTAATTATTGTTATAAAAAACTTTAACAGTCTGAAGCTGCTGTTGACTATCGGAGATATTCTGTTAGCCGTGGTGAATATACATCACTTAATAAATCATGTTATGAAAACTATATTAACACAATGAAATATAATTTTAAACGCAATCCAAAATCGTTTTACAAGTTTGTTAATTCTAAGAAAAAAAAAAAGCAACAGGCTTCCCTTCTTCTATGAAGTTTAGACAGAATGAATCAACATATTCAGATTCTACTTATGATGATTCTTGTAATTACCCATTCGAAATAACTGCAAAGCAAACAATAAATATACCATTTCTAGATATTTCTACAATAACTGTAGAACTAAGAAATCTAAAATGTTCGTACAACTATGGACCGGATAAAGTTCCGAGCAATATTCCAATTAAATGTGCCGACGCTGTTGCCATCCCTTTAGAAATTATATTCAATGCTTCAATAAAATATGGTTATTTTCCTGACGTTTGGAAAGATTCTTTCATAGTGCCTTTGTATGAATCAGGAAAAAAGTCTGAAGTGGAAAACTACCGTGGAATCGCCAAACTCAGTTTTATACCTACATTATTTGAAAAAATCATCACTGAATATTTATCCTATCAAGTGTCCAATTTAATATCCCCTTATTAGCATGGATTTCAAAAGAGGTGCTCTACTACGATAAACCTTCTTCAACTCACAACCGTAATAAATCGTGGATTTCTGAAACAAGAACAAACTGATGTTATATACACTGACTTTAGTAAAGCTTTCGATAAAGTTAACCATTTCACAGTTCACAGACCTCAGAACTAAATGGATTTATTCATATTTAACTAATAGAAAACTAACCGTTCTTTTTAACAAGTAAGAGTGCTATATTCGGCTGTGCCGAATCTTATATACCCTTCACCATTGTGCGAGCAGAATACAGAGCAACTAGACAAAAACTAAATAATTTTTACATACCTATACATACATATTTACAATACTTAAAACTTCATTATAAAGAAAATTTAAAAAGCGAAAACTGGAAAATATTTTTTTAAATCGTTTTTAGAACAAAAAAAAAAAATATTAAAAAAAATTTTTTTTTTTTTAAAACCAAGATTCGAACCAGGGAACTCTCAGTTTCTAACACACCCCCTTGACAACTAAACGATGAAGGAACGTTAATCGAATATCATTAAAATGAAATATGGCACGTTTACTGTTCACAAAATTCAACAAAGTTGAGTTGTAATTACTTCTGATGTTTTTGTTCACCACAATACCAAAGTTATATTTCCGAACTTCACCAAAATAGTTAATGCCATGTATGTGTGTTTGTTTGTTTGTTTTCTTTTATCTTTTTTGACGAGTTTTTAAGTAGTAAAAAAACACAAAAATTCCTAGTTTCTATTTGTAAAAATTATTTCGTTAAATTATTAGTAAATTTTAATTGATTTTCATGTTGTAAAATTCCTTTCTTCATAAAAATAATTTAATGAAAATTAAATTTAATGAACTTAAGCCTAATTAAAAAAATAAAAAATTTGGATTAAAAACCATAAATAGTTCAATAAAATAACCACAATACTAATAATTTCGTTAAATAGATGAAATAATAAAGAAGGGTGATAACGAAAATCATATTGGGCATTATGCTAGGGGGGGAGGGGGTGGTAGAGGGATATCACATGGTTTATGTTCTACTAAAAATTTCCGATATTTTGGTATATAAGTCATATCCATAAGACATATGGCAGCCCTAAAATTTAAGTTTTTATAAAATTTTTGATGTGTTTTAGTCAATTTTTGGAGTATTTTGCTCATAAATGACCCACTGTCTAACCGATTTGATAGTTTTATATGTCGACGTGTTAAGGAAGAATTTTACCATTTACTTAAGTTATATTTATGTATAAACTTGTAAACATATATTTTAACAAAGTTAATTATAAAAAAGAGTAATTTTTTGGGGATTCAGTATTTCGGTTATAACTCAGCCATTTTTTAACCGATTTGACAGATTTATATACCGATGTGCTTAAGAAGAAATTTACCATTTACTTGAGTTATAAAACTTGGACTCGGGGAGACCTATGGTTCCCGAATGGGGTATTAAAAAAAAATTTAATTTTGGTCATAATTTTTATGTATCTGAACCGATTTTCCCGAGTTTTTTACAAAATATGTTCTACTAAAAATTTTCGATATTTTAGTATATAAGTCATATCCATAGGACATATGGCAGCCCTAAAATTTATTTTTTTTTTTTTATATTTATTAACCCTTATGTGTGTGGACAGGTACCTGTGTACCTATTGCGTTTTCAAATCGAAATTTTTTATATAAGATTTTAGTCTACAATTCTACAATTTCATGAGAACTCCTAACTTTTTGTTATTATTATATTTTCATAGGTGTTTATATACAATATGAGTTGGGGGGGGGGGGGGGGGGGGGGGGGGCGTGGCATACCAATTTGCTTTTTGCACCCTTAATAGGGTTAATAGGTACCTGGGAACCTGTATACGTTTTATATTACAATTTTTTTTTTTTTGGGTGTAGGATTTTAAAAAATATATGAAAAGGAGGAAACCAGAGTAAAATTCTAATATTATATCATTAACCATCGATTGTTTGTACAATACAAGACAAAAAATTAGATTTCTCATACAATTTCCATGAAGGTACCCAGGTACCTATCCACCCTATAGAAGGTGTTTTATATTACAAATTTTTTTTTTGGGTGTAGAATTTTAAAAAATATATGAAAAGGAGAAAACTAGAGTAAAATTCTAATATTATATCATTAACCATCGATTGTTTGTACAAAACAAGACAAAAAATTAGATTTCTCGTACAATTTGCATGAAGGTACCCAGGTACCTATCCACCCTATAGAAGGTGTTTTTTTTCCACACACATAAGGGTTAAATTAAGTCTATGGATACAATCCTTACAATTTAACAATTTTTCTCAATATAACTGCAGTTACATGTTTAAACTAAAAACAAGTAAGAGTGCTATATTCCGCTGTGTCGAATCTTATATACCCTTCACCATTGTGCGAGTAGAATAGAGAGCAACTATTTACCCAAGAAACGGAACAAATTAATACAAAAAATCCAGGCGGAACATCGAACGTACGAACATGATCAGATCCAACAAAACTTGCTCAGGCTGCTCGGGAAATGGAAAATACCAGCCCAACATACTGGGGCTGGCAGAGACAAGGTGGATGGGTCAATGAGATGTAAGATTAAAAACGGCGCATTATATAATGTGCAACGGAAGCAATGTGGAGCAATTTTAATCTAATTTTTTTTTTAATTTATTTAGTATCAAAGATGATTTCTACAATCTATTGAAGATAACAATAAATGGGACTGCAAAAAGCAACATCCTGGTTGTGGTTAAGCGATTTCAACTCCAAGGTGGGTGACAAAAACACTGATACGCGTTCAGTGATAGGTCATCATGGTCTTAGTAGAGTTGGGTAGTTCATTCACGAACTATGTAGTTCAATTGAACTAGTCAGACAGATGAACTTTAAACGGTCTTTCAGTCTGACAGTTCCTTTTAGTTCAACAGTTCACTTTTAGTCACTTTGTCTTTTGCGTCAGTAGTCTTTTAGTTCAGTTCATTAAGTTCACAGGTTCATTTACTTCAGTTGCTTGTCCACTTTATTTCTTATTCTTTACCGAACTGATTGAAGAGAAACAACAATATTATTAGTGTCTATTTGTAATAACATAATATACTTGTTCCTTTTACTCATTGCCAGATTACTTTAAACATTTTCATAATATAGTCAAGGCTGCCATACTAAGATATGTCTCGCTGCGATTTTTTTTCGGCGATTTATAAAATATATGTCGATTTTGTATTATTAATAAAGGGTCCCATAGACACATACTGCTCATGATCATGCAAACAGCACGTGTTTGTAAATTTTATATTTTTATCAAAATAGGTTTGATTTTTTAATGAACTCATACGGCTGACAGTTGTTCAAATGAACAATAAAATAAATTATTAATTTTATGATATATTTTTCTTTTCAATTTAAATTAAAACAAATTTAAAATAGTTTCTGAGAAAAAAACGTGTGAAGAAAATAGGAGTTTTCTTGAATTTCACGAAATGAAATTTATTTTAGTAGTAAAATGTCAATCGCACACGTGTACGAAGGTTTCATCGGCAGTATGTGTCTATGGGCCTCTTAAGATTTGCGTAGGCCGTACTAAAATTTATTGTTAAGGTGATTTTGTTGACAATAAGATAAGTCATAAATTTGTCATCGCAAATATTTTGGGAGTAAAAATTTCTATTGTGCATTATTTTTCAGTGCTTAGTAAAAAAAGCCTCTATTGTGAATAAATATTCAGTGCTTGTATTCTGAAAGAAAAATATACAAAATAAAACACTAATAATAATATAATCAAATAAATAAAGGATAATTAGGAATCATTCACTACGAAATAAAACAAGTTAGAGTTCTATATTCGGCTGTGCCGAATCTTTGATACCCTCCGCCGACAGTTCGAATGTTTAAGGAGTAATATCTGTCTATTTATTATTATCTTAAACTGTGACGATTTGTTATTAATTATGGTTTTAGGCGACTAAACTGTTTTCCGGTAGTAGGGTTTATATGGGGCCTAGGGTAAATTATGGACCGATCATCACAAAATTTCACAGCGTCATTTCTAGTCCTTTAAAACTGTGACGCCCCAATTTCTGTTGTGATAGCATTATTATTTATGGTTTTAGGTGTACTAAACTGTTTTCCGGGAGAAGGGTTTCTATGGGGCCTAGGTAAATTTCGCAGTATCATTTATAGTCCTATAAAACTGTGACGAGCCAAAATTTGTTATGATGGCATTATTTTTTACGGTTTTAGGCGTACTAAACTGTTTTCCGGGAGTAGTGTTTATATGGGGCTTAGGGTAAACTATGAACGGATCTTCACGAAATTTAACAGCGTGATTTCCAGTCAAATAAAACAAATTTTTGCAATATCTTATCTCATTCCGTGCCTTGTTCCAGCATTTATGTTATTTTTTGTAACAAAATTATCAATTTTTTTAGGTGGTGGTTCCACATTTTGATTCATAGCTCTGGTCCTACTGAACCGATTTTGCTGGATTTCAATCCAAAACTGCTTAGGATATCTTCAAGCAATTTGGCACCAAGTTTGCTTATTTCTTTTGAGTTGTTCGAAAGTGAGCGCGTTTTCAACAGACGGACGGACAGGCAGACAGACGGACATGGCTAAATCGACTTAGAATTACTCAAGGACCCAGAATATATATACTTTATGTGGTCTGAGATGAATAATAAAAAAGTTTCACACGGAATGACAAACTTAATATACCCTCTTCACAACTAGTTGTGGTGGAGGGTATAAAAATATAGGATTATTTTCATGGGAGTAGTTGTTTGAGACGTGTCAGAGTGTTTCCATCATGTAATATTATTCCACTTACATGTTCTGGGCCACAAAACTAGATTTGCAGCAAAACAAGTGTTCTGCTACTTGTTTCCCCATACATTTTTAATTTTCGAAAAATTTAAACAAAAACTAGTTTTGCTCCAAAAAAATGTCGAAAATCATGAAACAACTCGTCGGCTTAGAGTGTAAACCTGCTAACTCCCTTTTAACAAATTTTACAGGAGAGACAAAAAACTTTTTATTTTCCTATTTGCTGCTTGAGAGGAAAACCAAAAATATTGTTGATTTGACGCACTTCAGGACTCAAATTGAAGAAAAACTAGATGCTGGTCGACGAGGTATATCCTTCTCTACCATACGGCATTAAAATCTCAATTTACTTAAAAAGTGGATTTAGCAGGTTTACACTCTAAGCTAGGCCTGCCATACGTCCTGGTTTTCCAGGATTGTCCTGGTTTTAGACTACTTGTCCTGGTGTCCTGGTCCAATATTAAATTGTCCTGGTTTTTTGTACATGTCATAACATACAAATTAGTTTTTTGCTAGTTGTAGTTGTTAACAAAGGTTAAGATTTTTTTTATTACACTACTAACATAAGGTAATTATATAAACAACTTTAATTAAATTCAACTGTTATCTGGTGGAAAGCTGGTTAAAGCTTTCAATAATATTAGATGGTAGTTAATCCTCTTTAAAATTTTGTTTCAACTACTTAGTTGCTGTAAAAAGTTATACCGTGTAAACAACTTTTATAAGTAATCGAAAGCCGATAACAAATTGCTTTCTAAGGCAGCCCATACACGTTTTAATTCAATTGTCAACTGAGTCGGTTGTTGTCCAAATGAAAGCGTGTATAGCTTTGTCAATTGATTAGTTTGACAGTTGTACTCGACAACAGAAAAATCAAAAGATATTGATTTTTTTCAAGCTGGGTTCTTAGTCTGCACAATGGACTAAAGAAAGAAACCCGTTAAAGACTCAAGCACTGGATAGTATTATTCAATGTAAGTTTGATTTTATTATGACATGTTGCCTGTTTTATAACTGTATCAAAGACCGAAATGAAGTTCTAGAAAAAGTGCAATCTTCTTAAAATTATTTTAGTTTAGAACATGTGAAGCTCAACTTTTTATTCTTTTTTATAATTTTTATGTACATGAAGTTCACGTTAATTTTTTTAATATATATGTATTGTTGGATTTAAAAATAAAAATTCTTAAATTTTCAGGAGAGCCAAAAAACTGTTTATATAAAAATGGTGTTAATATTTAAAAAAAATGAGTTCCCTTATGAAAAAAGTCCATTTGAAGAAAGTTTTGCTAGGCCTTTTTAAATTTTGTAAGTAGCTAGAGATGTGAAATGAGAATAAATTTATGAAAAAAGTAATTTTGAGTTGTGACCCTTTAGTATTTAGGGTGCGATATACGTCATACATATGTATTAAAAAAACTTTTCTGTTGGTGTAATTTTTTATCCATTTTTTCCATGTGTCCTGGTTGATAGCTTCAAACTTCTGGCAGCCCTACTCTAAGCCGACGAACTCTGAGTTATCCATTATTGGTGATTAACAATTTTGAAAAAAATTACAGAACAAGAAAATATTTTTTATTCAACACATATATTTTTTACTTTCATGTTTGTTAACAACATAAATGCCAAATTGATTTTGAAAACTAAAACCAGTTTTACACAATGGAAACACTCTGACACGTTTTGCTCAAAACAAGTTGTTTTGCTGATAGTGGAAACATAGTATTAGTCTCAAAATAAATTAATAGCTTATCTAATTTCAGTGTATTTATCGAAAATAAAAATTGGTAATTTAGCACGTCATGTGAAAATCTTATTAATAATAAAAAAATCGCCATATATTTTACAAATCGACGAAAAAATCGCAGTGTAGTCAAAATGTTTGAAAATCGCCACGTGTGGCAATGAGTAAGGAAACAAGTATGTATATTATTTCATATAGAAACTAATAATATTGTTGTTTCTTTTCAATCAGTTCGGTAAGAACATCCCATTTTTTTGAAAAATATACGCATTTTGTTTTTGTAAAATGAGTGAATATCAAATTTTTTTTGTTGAAAATATAACAAAAGGAAATGGTTTTGTTTATAAAATAAACACAATTTTTTTGTTTTTGTTAAAAGATTGAATATCAAATTTATTTGTTGAAAATATAACAAAAGGAATTTTTTTTTTTTAAACATATATACAATTGCTTTAGAAAGTAAATATTTATCCACTATTACAAATTAATTGTGGCTCCACTTATTCCTTACGCATTTTTAATTTATTGTGTTTATATTCACTTTTATTAATATAAAAAATTTAAATAAGTTTTTTTTAAGAATTTAAATTTTAAATTTGTATTAATTTTTTCAAAGCTTGACACACACAAAAATAAACAACAAACACATGATTCGAAAATGATAAAGAATAAGAAATCAAGTGAACAAGCAATTGAAGTAAATGAACCCTTGAACTACATGGACTGACTTAAATGAACCGACTCAAAAGTACGAAATAAACAGCTGACTCAAAAGACTGACTGACGCAAAAGACTAAGTGACTAAAAGTGAACTACTGAACTAGAAGAACGAACTAGTTCACTTTTTTTAAATGAACTATATTGACAAGTCACCTAAATGAACGATTTAGCCCAAGACTAGGTCTTAGCAATATAAGGAACCAAAACGGTAAACGCTTAGTGGACTTTTGTTCCATTCATGCATCACACGATCGACCACGTATTAATCCGTAGAACACCGCTAGATGTACGCACCCGTCGAGGTGGTGATATATTTAGCTATCATAATTAAGTAGTCGCACAGCTTCGCCTCCGCCCAGCTGCTTTGATTAACCGAGAATTTCAAAAACCGAAGACCAGACGTGGATCGGATGCACTTGCCACAGCTATAGACTAGATACCGCACATGTCTTGCTGACAAAATTTGAAGCACTAAGCGAACCCTACCACTGGGACAGCATTGTCAAGGTATGCAGGGAAACAGCGAAATTTACAATAGGACCACTGAAGAAATATAAAAAACCATGGATAAGTAACACAACCTGGGAATATATAGAAAAAAGACGTGAACCTTAAACAAGCCTTCTGAATACTACGAACCCAATCGAAAAAAGTAATATTAAATAATTATACAACAACACAGAAAAGGAAGTGAAAAAATTGCTAAAAGAGATAAACTAGAATTTTATTACAATATTGTCTTAAACGCGGAAAGAGCAGCATACCGTTACGACCTGCGCGGTGTATATGAGGCTATTAACAACTTGGCAAACGTTAAACCTTATATTCCTTCCATAAAGGACAATGATGGTAAACCCCTGTTAACAGAAAAAGAACAGCTACATCAATGGCGAAAATTCTTTGAAAACACTGTTTAAACATAAGAAACAAGGGTGGATATCGTAATAGCAATGTACGATAAATCCTAGCCAACGCTATATCAACTCATCCCCCATATTTAGGGGAAATCCAGTCAGCAATACAGAGGCAGCGGAATTGATGAAATATGGATCTGATATTCTTGCACCTGTGATGCTCCCAGTTTTCAAACAGATCTGGATAGACAACACCATTGCCACGCAATGGAAGGAAGGTGTAATGATAACACTTTCAAAAAAGGGGGACTTAAGCGATTGTAAAAATTGGAGAGGAATAACGCTCTTCAACACAGTTGTTAAGGCATTTATAATCCTCGAACGTATGTCCCAACCACAAATACAGCCCTACGACAAGAACAAGGCGGGCTTAGGCCTACGTATTATCCCCCTTTATCTACTGTTTGCAGATTTTTAACGCGCTTTTGATACCATCAACAGAGAAGCTATATGGCGCTCTCTGCTAGATAAAGGTGTTCTGGAAAAAAAAAAAAAAAACTTTAACCCAAGATTTATATATCAATGCTCAGTGTTCTGTCCGATTCAAAGGAAAAAACAGCGAAAATGTTTCCATTGTAAGAGGTGTATGACAAGGATGCGTTCTGTCACCACTCCTATTTATTGGTGTTCTAGATAGCGTTCCAACAAAAACAAACGTGGAAGTAACCGATGGTATACAGTGGCGTCTGTATAAAATGCTTGGAGATTTTGATTATGCTGACGACATCTGCTTTTTGTCACTAACTGGAAAGAGGAACAAACTGGAAAAATTGATTGATAATGCGGGAATGGTTGATCTACGTGTCAACGTCGAAGAAACCAAAGTAATGCGATTTGAGACTTCAAACGATTCAGCCCTCAGTGTTGATATCGATGGTACGCACACTATAATAGAGGATGTGGAACAATTTTCCTATCTTTGTAGCATTGAATCTACAGATGTTGGAGCGAATAAGAGTGTTATGTCCCGCATTAACAAAGCCCGTCACGCATACCACAAATTAAAAAAAATTTGGTCGACACACAACATATCCCAGCAACCAAAATTGAGAATCTTTTACACAAGCATAAAATCGGTTTTCTTATACGGCTCTGAAACCTGGAAGCAAAGGTCGCCTTATCGTGCTCAAAGTTGAGGGAAAAAACAAAAAAAAAAAAAATACAAAAAACCAGGGTACACCGCTACAAGGGCCGAATGTTTGATAGCCCCCATACATTTTTTTTGCCCAACATCTTTTCCGAATACATCGACCACGTAGCTCCTCTCCTTAAGGAGGCTCCCATACAAATAGGGAATTTTTATAAAATTTACTCACGGGGCTCTAACTGCCCCAATGGCGTTCCTATTGTCATCAAATGTATGACCGACCTCCGATGTTTTTACAATACGAAGATTTTCACTTAACATACTAATCGTATATCTTCAACCATTAAGGTGGTCCCCATACAAAAAAATAATTTTTTTAATACTTCTTCGTAAGAAATCAGCTTGTTCCGCTTTTATGGTGCCTCCCAGGGTGGTTAAATGTATCACCGACCCACAATTACTGTGGGTGTGGGTCCATCCTCAATATTTCCTCCAAACATGCCTATACCCTAACTCGATTCCTTAAGGGGCTTCCATATAAAATGGAAATTATTATAAAATTTACTAACAGGGCTCTAATTGCTTCCACGGCGTACCAATCGACGTCAAATGTATGACTGACCTCCGATATTTTTTCAATAAGAATATTTTCACTAAACATACGAATCGTCACAGAGCATATTGAGATTTAAACAGTGACGTAAGTAAAATGCCCAAAGTGAAGTGGCAATGTGTAAAAACAACCGCTACGCTTCTATCAACACAAATTGCGTGATCAAAACAAAAATGCAAAAAGGGCAGCTTTTGAAGAAAAAGACAGAAAAAACCAAATTTTTTCTGTCTCGTTACGCTGTGTGCTTTGTGCTTATCGTCCATCTTCAACTAAAGTAGTTTTGACTTAGCTGCACAATCTCCTTTGCACGATTTTTTGTGCAGGTAAATCAAAAATGCAGTTATCTTAAATGCAATTACCTGCCTTAATGTGCGGGTACACAATTATGGTTACCTGCACAAAAGTGCAGCTAAAATAAAGTGGTTGATTTAAAAGTAGAATAAAAAAAATTATTTTATTAATACTACATAAATTTATATTTTATTAAAATTTTATTTCAACCCAGATATCATTTTCAATCGTCTAGGAGTCTACTGGGAATCTCACAAAGAGTGTTTTTGATCGTCGACGAGCTCATTTTTTAATTGTAGACATATCCTCGCACGGGATAAACTATTACACGTGCTGATTCGTATAAGAGATTTTTCTATAACGCAGCAAAAAACGCTTATATTTATCGTAAAGGGAATCGTTTATGATGTAAATATGTAGAGATTTTCTAGCGAGTCTTTCGAAAAGCATGAGACTCAGGTATTATTTTACAACTCGTGAAATGCTCAGCCGCATGATTGAGCTACCTAAATAAGGGCATCAAGTGATTTTTTATGCCAAAACTTCTAATTTTCATACAATTTCTACAAAACAAACCTTAAGGTCGCGAAATCAACACCATCGGTCGGAAAATCTTTTTTTACAGATCCTTAGGCCGGTTTGTTTTATTAAAATTGTATTGGAAATAAGATTTTCATACTTCAAAAACGCTCTTATTTGGGTAGCTCAGTAATTGTTATACAACTCTCACAGAGAGTCCCAAAAGATTCATTCCAAGATTTAAAGACGAGCCTATGCTAGCTGGGAAATAACATATCAATTTATATGTACATGTATGTATGTTTATTTAATATAAAAGAAAAATTAACAAAAACAATGAGAATCCACAAAGAACATAAAACATAAAAAAACAAAATAATTGCGATTTATATTTATATTAACAGCTTAAATTGGATATTTATGTGAAAAATTGGCCACCATATATTTTTATGTGTGCAACTTTGATGTTGTGTATGCAAATATTTTAAAGCTGCCAAAAAATATGAAAAATGTGCAGGTATACAAAATGCACGTAAACAAAGATTTTGAAGAATAATTCCAGAAAATAATTATTTTAGGCAGTTAAGTCAAAGTGCAGCTAACTTTGATTTTTTGTATGAAAATAGTTTTACAATGCCAACAATTTTGTGCGTTTATCTTAAATGTGCAGGTATAGAAAGTGCACTTAAAAAAGTAATTTGTATGGAATTATAAAGAATAATTCCAAAAATTATCAATTTTGTGCAGTTAAGTTAAAAGTGCACGTAAACAAAAGGCAGTTAAGTCAAAACTACTGTATAAAGGTTGGTCCCATACAAAAAAAGAATTCTTTGTTTAATCACTAATTTGTTTTTGGCATGTGTTGGATGTAAATTTCTATTTTAATCAACGACGTGAAGTTAAAATATTTTTTCTTCTTCGTTGCCGCACAACTTTCTGTTGTTGGACGAGTAACTCTTGGGCGTACCGAAAAGACGATCCGGTAAAGAAAAAAGTAAAGCGGATGCTATTTACGGGCTTTTTTTTTTTTTTTTTTTTTTTTTTGTCATTATTTTTTTATTGAATCTTCATATATTAAATATGAACTAACAATAATTAATCAAATCTTAACCTAATACGTTATTTTATCTCCTGCCAGTGCCAGACAAAATTTTCTTCATCACGGGTTATGTTCACTTTTATAGGTGTTTATCGCTCATCTAATTGGGTAAGTGCTGCAGTGTCTCTTCTTCTTAAGCGAGTGTGGCCGCCATGATTTAAAATATTTCGAGCTAGTGGATTTGGGTGTTGTTCAAGCCTTTTTAAATATTTTATTGCATATTTTGTAATCATAGATTTCACTAATGGCACATTGAGATCCTTATGAATGTTTGAGTTTTTAACATACCAGGGAGCGGCTGTAATTATTCGAAGAAGCCTTTGAATTTTGTCGATATTAGAGGCCGAGGCAGTGCCCCATAGTTGAATACCGTAGCACCAGATAGGCTTTAAGATAGAGTTGTAAAGAAGAAGCTTGCAATCGAGACTAAGGACAGAATTTCTTCCAATAAGCCAATGAATTTGAATGGCTTTTAGCTTCATTTGAGTTAATTTTGCCTCTATATGGCATTTCCACGTTAATCGCCGATCCAGATGTATACCGAGATATTTAACATGCGAATGTTGAGGAATTATTTGATTGTAATAGGGGGGCAAGATTCCCGGCGCAAAGTGAATGTTATATGTACACATTTTTGCTCATTGACCATTATCCTCCATTGTCTTAACCATATTTCTACTTAAAATATATGATGCTGTAAGTAACGCGATGCTTCATAACGATTTTCGTGGACGCTTAGAAAAGCTGTATCGTCTGCAAATGTTGAAGTTTGTGTGTAGTTGCTTGTTGGCATGTCCGAAGTATAAATTAAGTATAATAGGGGGCCCAGGATGCTGCCTTGTGGGACTCCAGCGGCAATGGGCTGAGGAGAACTTAAGAAATTTCCTTCTTTAATAATAAATTGACGACCGACTAAGTAGCTTTCTAGCAGCTTGTGTGTGTTTGCTGGTAAATTTTGCTTCAATTTGTGTAATAAGCCTTCATGCCAGACTTTGTCAAAAGCTTGCGAAACATCGATGAAGAGTGCTGAGCAATATTTCTTTTCTTCAAATGCTTTTCTTATGACATTTACTATTCGATGAGTCTGCTCGATTGTGCTGTGTTTTCTTCTAAATCCGAACTGATGGTTTGGAATACATCTATTTTCACTTAAAATTTGTGTTAATTTTGAAACTAATAATTTCTCAAACAGCTTTGACATATTTGATAATAAGCTAATAGGTCTATAAGACTCAACTTTTGTATGATATTTACCTGGCTTTGGTATCATGGTAACTAAGGAAACCTTCCATTTTTCAGGATAGTATTCAAGGCGTAAAATAGCATTAAAAATAAAAAGAATAATTTTCTTTGCTATGCGAGGTAGCTCCAAAAGCATTTTATTACTGATTTTATCAATACCAGGTGCCTTCTTAGTGTTTAAGTCACAAATAGCCTTTTCGATTTCTCTTATGTCAAATCTGAGGGGAATAGCTGCTCTAGCATCAACAGGTGGTAACTCGACCTCAATATTGTGAGATATATTTGGTGTAAATACGTTTTTCAAATGATTTACAAACAGGTTTTTTCTTGAACGGAAAATTGCTGAACGTTTTAAAGCTTTTTCCTTCGGCACCACGTCAACGAATACTGGCCAACTCTAAGGTGCATCATTATTGCTTGAGCCAATGCTATAACAAGACGTTCTTTATCTTCCCTGCAGACATCATATTTACGACCTCCAATTGAAACAAGTGTTCGAAGCTAAATTCGCAATATATCTGGGCCAGGATTGCCATTATTTGTACGTTTTAAAGAACAATGGGAAAACATTAAACTCAAACCATATATTCCTGGCATAGACGATGATGAAGTAGCAGACAAAATTCCAGTAAAAGTCCATACTGAGATCAAGTGGTTTTATCGTAACCAATTCGACAAAAAACAACCCAAGGAATTTTTTCAAACCATATATTCCTGGCATAGACGATGATGAAGTAGCAGCCAACATTCTAGTAAAAGTCTAAATTGAGATTAGATAAAACAACCCAGAGGGGAATTCAAGGAATTTCTTGAAATGGTAGGTGAACGTACAATAAAGCATCATTTCGCCCCACCAGGACCCATAAGTCATGCTCGCTGGATGGCGAAAGGGATTACTGTCTTAAAATGTTCTTATATCAAGAATAAATTGGTTTAACTAAAAATTAATTTGATGGAACCCGCGATGTCAGTATATACATCGTTACACTTTATGTAAAAGCTTGGTGTAGTGCGAGTAAAGTAATCGAAGCTCCAAATAATGATTTGAGCTTTTTAAAAGTTCATTATGATGCAATTGATAACACAGTTTCACAGCGTTTGGTGGAGAAATTTTGTGGACATCTCTGGTACCTTAGTGATGAACCTGTTGCTCTCGCATTATCTGACCAGAATGTTACCTTGACATCAAAAAAAAAAAAAAGGCGAATGATATTCGTATTTTGCAGAATATAGAAAAAAAATGTGAGGAAGTGTTATCCGATGAAGAGATGGACGAATCATCAAACGAAGACAGTCTCGAAATTGATGGTATTGAGGCAGAAGAGGATAAAATAAATAGTGGCGCCAGTGGAGAGGAAGGCCGTTCCCGTACAGTCATTGGATTCACAGGTATGAAACGAATTACATTAGCTCCCACAGAAGTACTCCAAGAAATTATAAAGGATTTGAGCTACTACGTAACACCTGGGACAGCAAACTTTTTTTTCAAGCTTTGGTTTACCAATAAATTTTTTAAATAGCGATCCAGAAACCTGGAAACAACTATACTAAAAGCAAGCGCTAGAGACATTTCAAAAACTGCATGTTATCACCGACGCTGCTGAATGAAGCGTAAAATTAATAGAAATGTACAGCAGTGCATTGTTAATGGTTGAAGATAGACGATTAGTATGTTTAGTGAAAATCTTCGTATTGACAAAATATTGAAGGTTGGTCATACATTTGACGTCGATAGGTACGCCCTAGGGGCAGTTAGAGCCCCGTGAGTAAGTTTTATAAAAATTTCCTATTTGTATAGGATACCTCGTTACTAATGATTCTCATATAATACTATGCAATAGCTTATGAATTTATTGTATCATATTTATTTATTACATATAATGTACATGTTAATACCATGTGAGATAAGGCCATGGTGGCTTTAACTCTCATTCAATAGGGAGATAAAGCCTTTTTTTCATTTGAATAGGAGATAAAGCCATCATGGCCTTACCTAATGCTTTAAATTTTATACATTAATAAAATATTTAAGCTAAAGGTCACTTTTTTAAAAAAGTAATTAAAATGTTTTTATTCGATATTTCGATTTTTCAGGAAATTTAAAAAAAAAATAAATTTCCTGAAGAAGATTTCCAACGGAAATCGAAATATCGAATAAAAACATTTTAATTAATTTTTTATAAAAGTGACCTTAAGCTTAAATAATTTATTAAAGCATAAAATTTAATATATAAGGTCGAAGAAAAAGGATTATAATTTACTAATGCTTTAAACAAATTCGAGACAGCAAGCTACCGACTTCAATATGTCAAAAATAGAATACATGTGTGTATATGAAAATGATTATTTTCGCGACGACACAGCTACTTTGTCGTTGTAGTCAAATTAAACTAATTTCTATTTTATTTAATATTTAAAGAATAAGTGCTTAAAATTTTTTTTTTTTTTTTTTTTGTTTACCAGAAAAGAATCGGCTTAAACCAGGAAAATATTAACTCGGGTCAGCACCAAATTTATATTTATATAATTTTTTTAGTATTCTTGAAAGAAGTTCGATAGAAACATGTTGTTCGCGCCAACGCTCCTAGTTAAGGAGTTGCAAAATACTTTATCCATATCTATTAAGGTAAAAAATTAATCTATTAAATATGGGACTCTTTGGAAAATGCTTCAAAATGTGTTTTACATAGAGTTTAAAGCATACCGATTTACCAATTAAGAGATAATATTACATATTCATACTCCGTGGCTGAAATTTTTTTACAAAATTGGCTTTATCTTTAAATTATGTCTATATTTATTTATTTAACCCTAGATATTTGCTTAATAAACTTTCTTTACTGCGGGTTTTCGGCCTTGCGTAACACTTAATTAATTATGGAGATATTACCATAATTAAATATGTAACAAGTACATAAATTATTACTACATACATATATATTTTTACTCAAACTTATAAATAAATTGAGAAATTTTCCAAAATGAAATTTTTTAAAACTTTAATAACATAAAATTCTATATGATGGAGTTACTAAAAATATGATTTATAAAAGCCTGAAGAATTATTCCCTATACATAGTCTTCTGAATTATATTTTAAGAAAAATTTGTATGAAAATTTTGCCTAAAAACACATTTTAAACTTGTTTTTTTATGCATACGGCAGATTATGTTTTAATAAATATATTAACAAAGTTTTAAGTTTTTTAGAAAATCTTTCAAGAAATATTTATTTTTGAAATTTGCTCTTAACGGAATTTTTAATACATCATGTGAAAGATATTTCGAAGTACAGTAGAATCCCGATAATTCGTAATCGCAAGGGACCGGCCATTTCTTACGAATTATAGGGGTTTTCGATTTAGCGGGGTTTCAATTTAACGGGATTAAGTAAAATAAATACGAATAAACGGGATTTTTCAATTTATTTACTAAAACGATACAAAAAACATAAAAAATAATTGTTAAAAATAAAATATATAAAAATTATGCATAAAAATTATTTATGTAACAAACTGATCTTAAGAAAATTAACCTACACACAAGCAAAAACCCACGCAAAAATAAAATAGTGGTAAACAAAAAATCATTCCTTCCATATTTCTGTTGTTTTTATTACGAATTATAAGTGGTAGACAGCAAACCCTTACGACTTATAAGAGGTTAAGAAGATTTTATTTAAAAAAAAATACGAATTAGCGAGGGGACCAAAATGTATGGAAATTTTACGAATTAACGAGAGTTTTTCAAGGGACCGACAGTTTATTACGAATTAGCGGGAAGTACGATTTATCGGGGTACGAGTTATCGGGATTCGACTGCGGTTTCTAATAATACCAGTACTTCTTTGATCCAGTTTTTACCTAAAATGCAGTTGTTGGGTATCACTTGCGCAGAAGTAAAGTTTAATGATCGAAAAACATCACTTTTAAGAAACTTGGCATGACTTTTATGTGTCAGTTGATTTTCGAAAGCAATAGCTTTGGACATAAAAGAAATCATCACATCGTTTTATTTTTTTTTTTTGTGACGCTTTTTCTTGTCATTTATAAGAAAACGGTCAGTTTTGGTTCAACATTTTTAATCAAATTTGACATCGTTATTGTTGATAACATTTTTATTATTATTTTATGTTTGCTTATTAAACTTTTGAAATTCAAACTTTGCACAGCTGTTGTGTAGTAAAAAAGTATCAGCATCACAACTGCAACTGGTAACTACGCATCAGCAACAACATTTTGCATCAATGCAGCATTGATGAATAGTTTTCATGCATTAACGTACGTACCCAAAGTGTTCTCGTTGACAGAATTTTTTTTTTTTATGCAGTTTATATGTATTTATTTATTTAATCTGCCGTTAAATTTATATGGTTTATTATTTCCAAAAACAACAAAAATATAATATTCAATATGTTTTAGAATAAATTCAGTTGTTTTTAAGTTCTAAAATCTATATATATAAAATTGGATGTGTGTGGGTATGTATGTAACGTATGGACTCCAAAACGGCTGGGCCGATTTTGATGAAATTTTCAGGGAATCTTCAGAATATTCAGGCGGGTGACATAGGAAAGTCTGATTTTTGATTTTCGGTCTGGGGGCGGAGGGGCGTGGCAAAAACCATAACTTGAGAACGGCTGGACCGATTTGAACGATTTTTTCTTTAAAATGATCGCCATGGTCTAACTTAGATTTACATGGAAAGAAAATTTCGCCTCGCCTACTTTTACGCCCACTTTTTTCGATTTACCTAAAATCAGAAAACGGCTCCATCGACTTGACTAATTTTTCTTTCAAATGTTCGTATTAATCAACTTTAAGTTTTAATCGAAAGAAAAATTTACCACGCCTACTTTTACGCCCACTTTTTCTATTAAGCGCATAAGTTGAGAACGGCTTGACCGATTCAAACGATTTTTTCTTTAAAATGATTGCCATGGTCCAACTTAGGTTTTTACGGAAAGAAAATTTTGCCACGCCTACTTTTTTCGATTTACCTAAAAAAAAGGGCTTCATCGATTTGACTAATTTTTCTTTTAAATGTTCGTATTAATCCATTTTACGTTTTCATCGAAAGAAAAATGTATCACGCCTACTTTTTCGCCCACTTTTTCTATTAAGCGCATAACTTGAGAACGGCTGGGCCGATTTGGACGATTTTTTCTTTAAAATCATCGCCATGGTCCAACTTAGGTTTTTACAGAAGGAACATTTTAAAGGCCGTAAATTTCGTTTAAAGCTCAATTTAAATCGTCTGGTAATACAACAATATTTGCTTAGGGCCAGCAACGCGGACCGGGTCAGCTAGTGTGTTATAAAGAAGTGTTTATATATTTATAATCTTAAATTAAGTTTGTATAAAAGTCTGCAATTACGCATGTTTTTCATTTTATAAAAGTAAAGAAGGTGATATTGGCACCACTGAAATAAATATAAACACACAGTAAAAAAACAGCTGTTTATATTTTTATACCCTTCACCGAAGGTAAAAGGGTATATATAACTTTGTCATTCCGTAATTTCTACAATATTGATCCTACACCCTATAAAGTATATATATTCTGGGTCCTTATGAAAAGCGAAGTTCAAATCCGGTTGTCCGTCTGTCTGTTGAAATTGGTTTTCCGAAGCCCCCAGATATGATGGGGGCTTGGTTGGGGTATCTTTCTGTCAGGTATTCTTATTATAATTTTGCTATTGAAATTCAGCCAGATCGGTCCACAAATGGCTGAGATATGAGCAAAAAACCACGACTACCTCAAATTTTTTAAAAAAATCCCTTGTGTTTGTTGTATTTTTATTACTTTTTGATGTATATCTGGGGAACGGCAAAAGCCAAAGTTTCCAAATTAGGTACAAACATAAAGGTTGCCAATACACACCATCCTACAAAATGTGGGCGGAATTGGAGAAGTGGGCGTGGTACCTCCCGCACAAAAAAAATTTAAAATTGTATATAAATTTTACGGCTGCCATATGTGCTATGGGTATGACTTATATACCAAAGTATCGGAAATTTTTAGTAAAACATATTTTTATAAAAAACTCGGGAAAATCGGTTCAGATACAAAAAAGTTATGACCAAAATAATTTTTTTTTAAATACCTACTTTCGGGAACCATAGATCACCCGAGTCCAAGCATTATAACTAAAGAAATTGTAAATTTCTTCTTCAACACGTCGATATATAAATCTGTCAAATCGGTTAAAAAATGGCTGAGTTATAACCGAAATACTGAATCCCCAAAAATTACTCTTTTTATACCCTTCACCGAAGGTAAAAGGGTATATATAACTTTGTCATTCCGTTTGTAATTTCTACAATATTGATCCTACACCCTATAAAGTATATATATTCTGGGTCCTTATGAAAAGCGAAGTTCAAATCCGGTTGTCCGTCTCTTCCCCCCCCTTCACATTTGTTTACATATACTAGCATAAGCCCAATATGATTTTCGTTATCATCCTTCTTTATTATTTCATCTATTTAACGAAATTATTTTAACAAATCGAAACTAGGAATTTTTGTGTTTTTTTGCTACTTAAAAACTCCCCAAAAAGATAAAAGAAAACAAACACGCATACTTACATGCTACAAACTATTTTGGTGAATATATTTCCATATTTCGGTTCACGACTGAAATAAGTTTTATGGTTTACAAATTTGCTATTGTGGTGAACAAAAACATCAAAAGTAATTACAACTCAACACAGTGAACATTAAACGGGCCATATTTCATTTTAATGATATTCAAACAACGTTCCTTCATGGTTTAGTTGTCTAGGGGGTGTGTTAAGTTAGAAACTGTGAGTTCTCTGGTTCGAATCTTGTTTTTTTTTAAAGAAAATTTTTTTTTTAATTTTTATTTTCTTTATGTTCTAAACACGACTTAAAAAAAATATTTACCAGTTTTCGCTTTTTAAATTTAATTTATAATGAAGTTTAAAGTATTATAAATATGTATGTATACATACGTAAAAATTATTTAGTTTTTGTCTAGTTTCTCTGTATTCTGCTCCCACAATGGTGAAGGGTATATAAGATTCGGCACAGCCGAATATAGCACTCTTACTTGTTTTATTTTAATAGGGTTCGTTAGATATTTTAAATTAATTTTTTTCATTAAATAGAATTTTATTGTCGATTCCTTATTAAAATCTAAAGCCTAGTTTTTTTTTAGCACGAAATGGGTAATGATTTTTTCACTGTAGCTTAAATATTTTTAATGGACAATGCTAAATCTTACACCCCGTTCACAACATACAAGAGTTGCTGTTAAAACATGGTGTTAAGACTTCATATTAAAATTTATTTTTTATGTCTTAATGATGGAATACCGTTCTCATGCAAATGTGTTTTATTTCATTTTTATTTTCGGCGAATGCAAATCGTGTAATTTAAGAAACAAAAACAGCAAGATAGAAGCTGTCGAGCTTAAATTTCATTTCATGTTATAAAAGCCTTGTTAAAACATATGTTTTAACAACTAATATGAAAAAACTCTAGCAAGATTATTAGTGCTAATGTAAAGCATTTCAAGTTTTTTTTGTACGGGGTGTAACATATAGTGTTGAATTTTCAACTTAAGGCAAAAATTCACACAATTCTCTCTCATTATATTGTATTCATTCTATATTTTCTTCTGTTGGTTATTTCCTCTTTATAAAATTAATGAAAGTATGGTAGCATTGCTGAGAGAATGAGTGTTTTGAGGGCGTACGAAAAAACGATTTTAAAATAAAATAGATTTTATATCAAGATGGCTTACAGTGGGATATTTTGGAATGGAAATTTATTTTAGGTTCCAGTTCAGTACCTCGGGTAGCACAAAAGTAGAGACGATCCAGATTTAAAAATTTTAAATTTTAAGGTATAATAATGCCCAGGTGCCCTATTTTAGGAACCTTTAGCGCTCTCCTGATAAGTCTATACACCTCAAAACTTAAACTCAAATACAAGTTTAATTGGCATATGAATTTTTATTGCAACTGGGTTAACTGTTTACAAAATCCACAATTATTTCTATTTGTTTTCTAAAATCTAACACTTTCTACGACAAATTTGTATGTCAAATCATATGGAAAATGTGGTGTCGACACAATTCTGTTTTAACACATATGTAAATTATATTGGATATATATAAGTTTTAAGCTGTAGTATTGGCTACAATAAAATAAGACGCAAATAACATTATGGTAGTAGCGCAAATCTATAGTTGTGTATATTGTATTTTTTCTTTAAGAAAAGTTTAAGACTAAATTAATACATATTTTTAACTAATTTAATAAAATTTTTCCATGAAAACAGGAAAAAACGGGTCTGGAGCGTCCGAAACAAAACATTGGCAAGATATGATATCTAAACCTCGACAAACTGTTGTACAATGGCATCGCTTAAAGTCAGAATAAGCTCAAAAACAAAAATCCTACAATTTCTAATTACATCGTTCGTTACTGGAGTATATTGCAATAAATTCAAATACAAAATGAACTAACAACTAAATGTTTTAATAAATTAAGAAAATAAAATCCAAACACGTAAGTTAATATGTATGTAAGTAATATTATTAATGTTATAAGTACACTAGCATTTGACCCGCTACTTCATTAGCGTCTCCTTTTACTTCGTGGACATATTTTTATGCCAAAGTTTATTTTTCTAGGTTTAAACTTGTTTAAATTCTAGCATTTAACTCACTACTTTGTAATCGGGCCTTTCCTTTCAGGAACATATTTATATGCCAAAATATTTTTCATCTCATTGGTTGATATTCACAAAGGACTTTATACCTATAATTTTGTGTTTCTAAGTTCAATATTATAGAAAATTCAAAAAGTACCACTCGTAGGACACAAAAGCAAATGAAGGAAAGTTAATTTCCAGTATTATCCTTTTTGATTTTTTCTCTCCATTTATGTATGAAAAATTTCAGTGTAGTGGAGCCCATAATTTATTACATTTATATTATAGAATGAAGAAAATGTTTTGGTTTAATAGATGGCATGACAAAAAGGTTCCAAAATATGTACAGGTTGTACGCGTTCACTTCCTAAAAGGACCAAATTTAAAAAAAAAAATGCCAGGCACATGTCCCCTTATTTTTTTTATGAACAACAATAAGGTTAAATGTTTTGGTTCTCTTTAATTTTGGATTTTTGATGTTAGCTGGATCGATTTGGCCAGATGCCAACCTCCGGTCCGAAAGTCACCTTTTTAGCTTCAGGAGTTTAGGATGTGCGATAATGAATCAGTCAGTTACTTTACAAATTTATATTATATAGAGATGGAGAAAAATGTTGTGAAAAAAGTTACAAAATAAGGAACGATTTTCACACCTTAAACGTTTGAATTTCAAAAAAGGTCCAAATATGTTTTGTATTTTTTAGATAAGCTAAAAATGTGATACAATATTTATTTACCCTTTTGCACTCCAAAAAGGCCGTACCTCAAAAAAGTAGCAGACACCTGTCCGTTTTTTTTTTTAATGAACAATAATTAGTATTCAATTTTTTGTATCTCCTTTTGTTTAGAAGACATAAGGTTAGCGAACTAGCGAAAAGTGTAAATGTTTTTTTTCTCTTTTAGTTTAGGAGGTATGAGGTTCGCAGGATCGATATACATAGGTAAAATTTTCACCCATTAAACGTTCGAATTTCGAAAAAGTACCAAATACACATTTGTATTTTTTAGATAAGTAACAAATGTTATATAATTTTTATTTTAATACGTATTGGTTTAAAAGCTAGATGGTGAAAAAAAAGTTCCGCATTTCGTAAAAGTACCAGACACCAATTTGCTTTTTTATTTAGTGCCGGTAGGATAGAAGGGAAAAGAGAATGCCATTTCTTTTCCCCTCTCTCCTAAAAACTCGACACTTGACGAGTCAAACTTGACTTGAGTGAACCAGCATTTAATGCACAAAAATAAATATTAAGTTAAAAAAAGTACCAGTTTATTTTAAAAAAATACCAGTTAATGGACGAAAAATTAGCAAAAAATCCATTTAACAGATTTTCATTCACTCGGGAACTTGCATGTTTAATTTTATGTTGCTAGATCCAATAGATACGGAAATATAAGAGGTACCAGTTAAAGAACAAAATAGTACCAAAAACCCTTCTTACAGATTTTCATTCATGTTTGCATGTTTAATTTTATGTTTACTAAAATTCAGATTTTACCTATTTACTCTTTAATAGGGTCGAATTTCAAAAAAGTACCAGACATCTGTCTGCTTATTTGTCTAATGAACAACGATAGGTATTAATTTTTTTTTGTATCTCTTTTAGTTTTGGAGACATAAGGTTGTAACGTGGAAATAGAAATAAGACGCAGTAACTAGTTATTTCTATCTCCCCGTACATTATAATAGTTTGCATAATTTCAATATTTCATATTTTTTACATTTTATACCTATTATTATTAAAATTATTAGTATACTTATATCTTACATTGATCTTCTATATTTGCACAATTTCAATATATCATATATTTTATATTTAATTACATTTATACATTTCATAACATGTATTACTATTTTTATTTAATATTGAATACCCCTACTGTAACAAACACACACACACACAAACGTATCAATGCGTGCATTTGTCAATCCAACATCGTTGACTACACAAGTTACCATAATAATTCTCATTTGGTTCAGTTGTGAACTGGGATAAGTAGAAAAGGTTTGGTTACATTCGGGGCGATTCTCACAAGACAAGAAAACCGCCCTACTAGCTCGGAAGTTATATTAATTATAACCATCGAGCAGACTAAGGCTACAATCGTAGAATTAGTCAACCTTTTTGCCAATAAATTCTCACAAGTGGCTTCGTGTCGCCTGTTCTCACAAGTGGCTTCGTGTCGCCTGTTCTCACAAGTGGCTTCGTGTCGTCTGTTCTCACAAGTGGCTTCGTGTCGCTTGTTTCTACTAGTATTATTGTTATCGTAGGAATTCGTAAATTAAGTAGTCTTTTAAGGTTTATGTAGTAGTAGCTACTAGTTGTAAGACCCCTTTGTATGTATTATATATATCATAAGTGCGACGAACGCATCGATTCAAAACAGCAGCCGAAGCTTCAGCCAAGAACGAACCGATCGCTGGACACGCCGACAACCGACCCTGCCGAAGGCCGTGATACGCAACCGCCGAGCGTCTCATAACCCCGAGCCGTACCCGACCGCCGACCTGAAGCCGAAAACTAAACCTATACTCGGGTGTCAACGAGCCGATCATCACGAATTCCCGCCAGCCGAAGAATCCATCCTAAGGCTGTGGTAGTTTGTCGTATTTCATGAATTGTTAAATAATTAATAAAGCCTTATAAAGAAAAGATTAATTCAACCCCAGTAAGGGTAAACATATCGTCTTCTCACTTAAGGTTAGTGGATCCGTAAGTTAACCCTGGACTCGTCTGAGTTACCTCAGCCGATGAATAAAACCACGTTACAAGGTTACCGAATATTTCCGTTTTTACCCATTTTTACCCCCTAAACATTCGTCTTAGTGGATCGATTTGGGGAGTGACCAATCTCTGGTCCAAA
Source organism: Pollenia angustigena (assembly GCA_930367215.1). NCBI lineage: Eukaryota > Metazoa > Arthropoda > Insecta > Diptera > Polleniidae > Pollenia > Pollenia angustigena. The sequence continues at coordinate 1,713,023 of OV884061.1, forward strand.
TTTCAGGTGTTTAGCTTCAGGCGTTTAAGCTGTGCCATGATGAATCAGTTAGTCAGACAGTGAGTCAGTCAGTAACGTTACAATTTTATATATATATAGATAGAGATGGATAAAAATGTTGTGAAAAAAGCAACAAAATTAGGAACGATTTTTACACCTTAAATTTGAATTTCAAAAAAGGTCCAAATATGTTTTGTATTTTTTAGATAAGCTAAAAATGTGATACAATATTTATTTACCCTTTTACACCCCAAAAAGGCCGTACCTCAAAAAAGTACCAGACACCTGTCCGTTTATTTTTTTAATGAACAATAATTGGTATTAAATTTTTTGTATATCTTTTTGTTTAGGAGATATAAGGTTAGCGAATGTTTCTAATGAACAACAATAAGTGTTAATGTTTTTTATCTCTTTTAGCAGGATCGATATACATAGGTACAATTTTCACCCCTTAAACGTTCGAATTTCGAAAAAGTACCAAATGCGCATTTGTATTTTTAAGATAAGTTACAAATGTTATATAATTTTTATTTCTATACGTATTGGTTTAAAAGCTAGATAGTGAAAAAAAGTTCCAAAATACAGGTTTTATCCGTTTACTACCTTAAACGACCGAATTTCGTAAAAGTGCCAGACACCAATTTGCTGTTTTTTTTTTATTGCAAAAAATAAATATTAAATTAAAAAAAGTACCAGTTTATTTATAAAAAAAAAAATAAAAGTTAGAGAACGAAAAATTAGCAAGAAATCCCTCTTACAGATTCTCATTCACTCAGGAACTTGCATGTTTAATTTTATGTTTCTAGATCCAATCAAAACGGAAATATAAAAGGTAGCAGTATAAGAACAAAATTGTACAAAAAAGCCCTCTTACAGATTTTCATTCACTCAGGACCTTGTTGTTTAATTTTATGTTGCTAGGTGCAATACTAACGGAAATACTAAAAGTGCCAGGTAACGAACAAAGAAGTACCATAAACTTCCATCTCATTGATTCTTATCCACTCAGGACCTTGCATGTTTAATTTTATCTTTCTAGGTCCAATACCAACGGAAATTCAAAAAGTACCAGTCAAAGAATAAAAAAGTACCAACAAGTTCACTCTTATAGATTCTCATCCACCCATATTGAATTTTATGTATCTAGGTCCAATACTAACGGAAATTCAAAAAGTGCCAGTTAAAGAACAAAAAGTACCAAAAAGTTCCGTTATAGATTCTTATCCACTCAGGACATTGCATGTTGAATCTTATGTTTTTAGATCCAACAGAAATGATAATTTAAAAAATACAAAAAAACAAGTTAGAGTGCTATATTCGGCTGTGCCGAATCTTTGATACCCTCCACCGACAGTTCATATGTTTAAGGAGTAATATCTGTATGATGTTATTATTAACTTAAACTGTGGCGATTTGTTATTAATTATGGTTTGAGGCGACTAAACTGTTTTCCGGGAGTAGGGTTTCTATGGGACCTAGGGTAAATTATATACCGATCTTCACGAAATTTCACAGTATCATTTATAGTCCTATAAAACTGTGACGAGCCAAAATTTGTTATGATTGCATTAATTTTTACGGTTTCAGGCGTACTAAACTGTTTTCCGGCAGTAGGGTTAATATGGGGCCTAAGGTAAATTATGGACCGATCGTCACGAAATTGTGTTATTTCTAGTCCTAAAAAACTGTGACGTACCAAATTTTGTTACGCTAGTGTTATTTTTTACGGTTTTAGGCGTACTAAACTGTTTTCCGAGAGTAGTGTTTATATGAGGCTTAGGGTAAATTATGGACGGATCTTCACGAAATTTAACAGCGTGATTTCCAGTCAAATAAAACAAATTTTTGCAAAAACTTATCTCATTCCATGGCTTGTTCCAGCATTTATGTTATTTTTTGTAACAAAATTATGAATTTTTTTAGGTGGTGGTTCCACATTTTGATTCATAGCTCTGGTCCTACTGAACCGATGTTGCTGGATTTCAATCCCAAACTGCTTAGGATAACTACAAGCAATTTGGCACCAAGTTTGTTAATTTCTTTTGAGTTGTTCGAAAGTGAGCGTGTTTTCAACAGACAGAACTTAAAAAAATATAAAATTTCCCCTTTTTATACCCTCCACCACAATTAGTTGTGAAGAGGGTATATTAAGTTTGTCATTCCGTGTGAGACTTTTTTATTATTCATCTCAGACATCATAAAGTATATATATTCTGGGTCCTTGAGTAATTCTAAGTCGATTTAGCCATGTCCGGCTGTCTGTCCGTCTGTTGAAAACACGCTCACTTTCGAACAACTCAAAAGAAATTGACAAACTTGGTGCCAAATTGCTTGTAGTTATCCTAAGCAGTTTGGGATTGAAATCCAGCAAATCGGTTTAGTAGGACCAGAGCTATGAATCAAATTGTGGAACCACCAAATAAAAAAATTGATAATTTTGTTACAAATAATAACATAAATGCTGGAACAAGGCAGGGAATGAGATAAGATTTTGCAAAAATTTGTTTTATTTGACTGGAAATCACGCTGTTAAATTTTCTGAAGATCCGTCCATTATTTACCCTAAGCCCCATTTCAACACTACTCCCGAAAAACAGTTTAGTACGCCTAAAACCGTAAAAAATAACGCTAGCGTAACAAATTTTGGTACGTCACAGTTTTTTAGGACTATAAATGATACTGTGAAATTTCGTGAAGATGGGTACATAATTTACCCTAGGTTCCATAGAAACCCTACTCCCGGAAAACAGTTTAGTCGCCTAAAACCATAATTAATAACATATCGTCACAGTTTAAGATAATAATAACATCATACAGATATTACTCCTTAAACATTCGAACTGTCGGTGGAGGGTATCAAAGATTCGGCACAGCCAAATATAGCACTCTAACTTGTTGTTTCTATTTTTTCCCCCATTAAAGTATTAAAAAATTTCAGTATTATAGTGGCAGCCCATAATTTAGTACGAATATTTCAATGAATGGAAAAAATGTTTTTTAAAAAAAGTACCAAAAATAGTTACGATTTTCACCCCTTAATTTATTTATTTATTTTATTTATTTATTTATTTGGTACACAGTGCAACAAGAACGAGTCTTTTTAAAGCACTGTACATATAACGTTATTCACAATTGTAACATATATAGGTATAAAAAAGTTTGATTAATACAATAGATTACAATACAATAAGGCAAAAAACAGTAGGCAGCAAATAAATAAATAATTTTATTTTACAATTCTCAGTGATTTAATGAAAATACTTAATACATATTAAAAAAAGTAGTAATTTTTCCATTTAACGAGGTTAACTAAAATGCCTAAATACTTCGCGTTTAAAGTGCTGAGCATTGCTGGTTGTTTGAATATTGTTGGGTAATTGGTTCCAAAGCTGGATGGAGTTTATAAAAAAATGCCTTTCCGATATCTGACTACGATATCGATTACTGTTAATCTTTTTTCCTCTATTTGATCTGGAGAAGATAATTCGATTATATAAATAGCCTGGTTGTTTTGTGTAAATAGTTTTATGTAAAAATATTAGGCAGCGGCATTTCAACAGGTTATCAAAAGATATGTTATATAACTGCTTTGCAAAACGGGAAATTCTTGAGAATCGTGTTAGACCAAAAACGTATCTGGCGATATTATTGAAAGTTACATTGAGTTTTTTCTTACTTGCCGAATCACAGCTTGCGAATAGTTCACACCCATACATTAGTGTTGGTATTAAGTATGTCTTTGCCAATAACATACGGATTTCGAAGGGAGTGTAATATTGAGTCATCCACAGATTGCGCAACATAGAAAACGTTCTACCGCAAATTACATTTATGTGATTAGACCAGTCAAGTTTAGAATTAAATATAACACCAAGATTTTTAGCTGTCTCCACTATTTCTATACTTGAGTTGTTAATCTGAATTGGTGGCAAGGATGTGGGGATTAGTTTGCTCTTACCAATAACCATAGCCTTAGTTTTTTTAGCGTTAAGGCAAAGACCATTCCTGGAAGCCCATGTGTTAATCGTGTCTAGATCTTGGTTAAGCTTACTGATGCATTCTGTGGTTTCGGATGGATGACAACTGATATACAGTTGTACATCATCCGCATACATTTGTATTCCACAGTGTTTAAGTTGAGACGGTAAATCATTAGAGTATACGGAATATAAAAGTGGACCAAGTATAGAACCCTGTGGTACACCTCTCGACACTGAGCAACTGTTTGATTTGTTATTACCATAGTATACTGCCTGGTATCTATCATGCAAGTATGAGGATATTAATTTGACCGCAGTTGGAGAAAATTTGCACATATGTTTAAGTTTAAGGCAAAGAATGGAGTGTTCCACTGTGTCAAACGCCTTTGAGTGATCCAGTAAAACTAGAAAAGATATTCTATTATCATCAACATTAATTCTTAATTCCTCAGAAACCTCTAATAAAGTAGAAACACAACTATGCTTTGGTCTAAAACCAGACTGCTTATCAGTAAGCAAGGAGTTATCTTGTAGGTATTTACTAATCTGTGAATGAATTAAACGTTCAAAGACTTTTGACAAGTATGGTAAGATTGCAATTGGCCGAAATTCATGATTAGGTTTTGGTATAGGAATAATTTTAGCATGTTTCCACATATAAGGGAATGTGGATGTTGTTAAAATTGAGTTAAACAAATGAGTAATATGAGGCAGAATGTACGGTAAAATTAGTTTTACGAATTTTGGGTGAACTCCATCATGACCAGCAGATTCGGATTTAATACTCAAAATAGATTCAAGAACATCTTCTTGTGTAGTATTTTTGAATTCAAAGCCGTATAACATTTGATTTTCAGAATTGTTCCTGTCACTGTTATTAATGCGGTTTGGGATGGGAGTATAATCATTATGTGCGCTATTGTGGGCGTAAGTGTCCGTGTAAAAATTTGTATCAGGAGTTGGCATTGTTCGAATTTCGAAAAAGTACCAAATTGATATTCGTATTTTTTTTGATAAGTTTCGAATGTGGTATTAACTTTGTTTCTATGTTTATTGGTTCAAAAGATAGATGGGGCTTGAAAAAGTACTAAAATTCAGATTTTACCCGTTTACTCCCTAATAGGGCCGAATCCAAAAAAAGTACCAGACACCTGTCCGCTTATTTTTCTAAAGAACAACGATAGGTATTAAATTTTTTTGTATCTCTTTTAGTTTTGGAGATATTAGGATACCGAATGTTCCCGTTTTTCCCCCCTAAACATTCGAATATCTAAAAATCCCGTCTTAGTGGATAGACTTTGGGAGTGACCAATCTCTGGTCCAAATTTCAGGTGTTTAGGCTGTGCGATGATGAATGAGGCAGTCATTGAGTGAGACAATCAGTAACGTTACAATTTTATATATATAGATTAAGAATTTGCGATCATATATTTGCTCCTCCTGCTAATATACTAAAATGTAAATTTTAATCCGTTTTTTACCTGTTGTACTAAAGGCTGTTTTATACCCACACTACAATAGTGTATATTTGTGCTTATGCTTGTAACACCTTTCGAGTAATATTAATTTATTAGTATCAGAGAACGGCTTTGTTGGATGGCAACAAATTCGCATTAAATAAACAACATCAAATGCACTAATTTGTGTTCATGCAATCAAACTTTCTCAGCCACACACATCGGTGTTGTTTTAAAATTCATTCAAGTCATGCACAGCGTATTGGCTTTGTCATTCATGCCATGTTTAGCTTCGTTCGCCAATTTTTGCTTTGGTAAAAAACAAATACAAAGAAAAATACACAAAAATCATTGCTCTGATGATTATTCAGCAGCTGGAACAATTTCGATACAAACAAACGACGTTTTAATTTTTTAACATATCTTAAAAAGTACAGTAGTTCTGTATGTACAATGTATTGTTGTTAGTGTTGTTTATGTTGCTTGTTACGTTTTTAAAAAATACCCTGCAAATAATAGGACTAGTCCAAACACGAGTGTAAAATGTAGCCCACAAGGGACTAGGACTAGTCCCAAAGTAACCCAAACGTATGGAAAAAACATGGTTTATTTAATATTACGATGTCCTAGGGCAGGACCATATAACCCAGCTTTGGATTGCAAAGGAGTGGTATTAAAACAACTCCATGGTATACTCAAGAGGATGAGTTTTGAAGTCGTTTAAAAACGAACACATTTCGTTAAAAAACGAAGACATGTCATCTCACTACAACCACTTTTAAACAATGGCATGGTCCATGACTTCATTACATCGGACTAGTCCAATGAGTAGTTCATTTGATCAAAATCAGGTGGTCCAATATTATTTGCAGGGTAAACACAAACACATATTGGACAATACAACTACTTTATTTGAACTTATGCCTACAACAATCATACCAACAAAGCGACTCGTACTCATACTAATTTACATTCGCCGTTGTTTCATCGAGTGGACAATGATTATTTAAATGCTGTTAATTAATGCTGATTTATTAGTGTAAACCAGTGTTATCCAAATCTTAATTTTCTGTGCACAATTGTGCTACAAAAACAATAAAAAAAACTCACACCGACGCTTGTTCTCTTCTTTGACGAGTACACATGTGCGGATGCTTTGTTGTTTTTTCAGCTTTGGTTTTATTTCAATATAAACCAGCAAACAAAATAGTATGATGGAAGACAAAAATTTTTGTTTTGTCATTAAAAATGCTTTTGGTAACATGCAATGCATTTTATGTTACCAAACATTTAAAACAAAAAAAACATTTTCAATTAAAAGTCATTTTGACCTTTTTCACAAAGAAATAAATAAATTAAAAGTGGAAAAAAGGAAAATGTTTTTTCTTGAGCAAAAAAACCTTTATACGCAAAAAATTAAAGAATAAGAGTATTAATTTCAAAATTTTTTTGGTTGGAAAAATGGAAAAATGGAAAATTACATCTTATTGACGTGAACGGTATTTTTTTAGTTAAAGGTACAAAACTGTCAAAAACAAAAATCTGTCATATAATTCTTGGAAGTAATTGATATTTTTCAAGATGCCAAATAAAAGAGTTAAAATTGATTATATAGTTGTCACGTCATTTTTAAGTTCTTTTTTTATATTTTTTTGTATGGAATTCATTTTTAATTTAGTTTTGAAAAACTGGAAAATGGAGTTTAAAGAATCAAAGTTGATTATCTTAAAAAGAGATGTAAATTTTAGTGCTTTTTGTGAAAAATAACAAAATTTTAATATGGTGGCAACCACACTCAATTGGACGTTTGTGAATTGCCAACTCTTTAAAAATTGTAAAATTGTAATTTTCCAATCTGATTTTTTACACTTGGTTAAAGCTTGTTTAAATTGCAACTTTCGGTGGAAAAGTTTTCCTTGTGTTTGTTGTAACAAAAATTAAATTTTTCCACTTTCCCATTTTTCCAACAAATAAAAAAACTGAAATGAATACCCTTAATGGGTTCTACAATAAGAGCAAAATGAAAAAAACTTGTAAAATAAAAAATATAGATTTCGAGCCAAATAAGCTTGGAAATCGCTCAGCAAGGCAGACCATTTATAGATGGAATGCTAGCAAAAAATATTTTTCAAACGTTACATTATAGAACAGATTTCATAAAGTCAATACCCTTGTCACCCCAAACTGTGGCTAGGCGTATTGCCCAAATAGGAAATTCGGTGGAGTCTTCTATTGAAGAAAAATTGATAAATTGTAAATTTCTTTCGTTTTGTTTAGATGAAAGTACAGATATTAATGATCTTTGTCAACTGGTTGTCTGTGTAAGATGCATTGATGAACATTTTAATGTTTTTGAATCAATGTTGACATTGGAATCAGAACTTATATTTCTTCGAACCGAAGTCCAAGCTCCGGGAAAAATGGGAATAGAATTCTGGAAAAATCTAAATGATTTAGATTTTCAAGAGTTAAAAAGAAATGCTTTAAAATTGTTGTCCCTTTTTTCCTTCTTTTTTTTTTGTTCCAAGCAGAGAAATAAATTAAGTTCTTCAAATTTAAAACATATTTTGTTAATAAGAAATTGTTACAAAATCTTCAATTTGGAAAACTTAATTTATAATAATTACATACATTTAATTTTTAAAGATTTAATTAATTAATAATTTAAAACTGAGGCATATTTGGTATTTAATATTATTAACTTTTTTTAAACTTCATTTCCATTTTGCTTTTAAAAGTAAAATTAAAAATTTAATTTTATTTACATTGAAGAAATTTAGGCCTTATTAGCTTGACAAAAATAATATTCATATAATTCATTACATTTGCAATGCTTAGTTTTGTGTTTGCTGGGCAATATTATGTTATCCAATACAGACGCATTTCATTTAATGAGAGTTTTGGTTAACTATGGTGTAAACTCAGATCAAACACATAAATTTGATCTGACACATATTTGTTTATTTTTTAGTTTCTCTTCAAGCACTTGGAACTTGAAGAGAGGGCTGGTCAATAAGAAATGCAGTAGTTTGATGTACTTGATCTTAATGACCATGTTTAAGAATTTTATTACGATATTTATACTAAAATTAATAACTAAAAATGTTAAGTTGACAAAAATACTAAATTGCTAAATATATTAATTTTAATAAATAATAAACAGAAAGCAATGAACTAGAGAAAAAATGTTAAGTAAGCCAAATAATACCAAATAACAAATTAATAAAAATAAAATAATGTTAAAGACAATGAACTTGAGGTAAAATTACAATTAACAAAATAACTTTAAATTAGTGTAACTGAACTTTATTAGTAAACAAATTATGAACAATGGTTAATGAACTTGACGAGCTGTGTATGCAGTTGACGAAATTAAAACATTGGGTAAGTTGGTATAAATGTGTGTTCTTAACAGTAAGCAAATAAGTACATGAATAGGTGTATGGATGTATGTTCTTAACATTCTCCCCCGCGTTGAACGGATGTTCAACAAAGTTGCGGTGAGTGGACAACCTGATGTGGATAATAATGTTAGACTAAACATCTATGAAGAAACTATGTCGTTGTTGACGTGGCATTGGTAAGGGTGTCATCCTATTATGTTCCTTTCGACATGATTGAAGTTCATAATTCTCTGCGTGTGCCTCAATGGATGTAGCTGGTAGTGCTTTTTGTGCACTTCTATTTGCCTTGTAGCTAAGTAGCAATATGATTAGCGCGATGAGACTGAATGACAAGGCCAGGTAACCAATAGCATAACTGTGCTCCTGGTGGGACCTCAATTTGTTTGGTAGCTCGATGATGTCGTGTTTTTCTAATGACCTTTGTAAAGTTATTAGGTCTCTTATGTTATTGGCATACATAGCGTCCAGTTTAGTTGCATTTGATTGCTTGCTGTTAATGGATTGGGTACTGGCTGTGGGTAATGACATGTCGGAGATTTTGCCAACGCTTGTATATGACGACCTCACTGTGCTGAATATAGTTTGTCGTCCACTTATAGTGACAAACTCGTGCTTGAGTACGCATTCCGGTTTGAACGTAAGCAGCCCGGACGCTTTAAAGGGATGGGAATGATTTCCCTGTGATGGTGATGAGGTAGCGTATATCCATTGGTTCCTTTTATTGAGTGGTGCCCATTTGGTGGTAGTTTTTTCTAAGATGCATGCTGGTGTCGTTTTGTTGTTGAAAAGATTAATCTCACATGCACACCTCTCTGATCCATAGTTGTAACGCATTTGCACATTAGAGCAAAGGAACACGTCTTGTTGCACTACATCACAAGAGCTAAGCTCTGATTCTGCAAGTACAATATATTGCTTGCGAGATGCGGCTATGCCCAAAACAGCAGAACACGGTGTGATGGCTTCCATGGTACCGTTACTTGTGTTGGGTATTGGAGTCATGTAGAACGTCTTAAAGTCCTCATTTTCGACCAATGGTAAGGTTATTTTGAAAACAACATGCTGATGGGTAAGTCTACCTTTAACCTTCATCAGTTTGAATAGTTGCAGCAGGTCATTCTTGTCTGTCAGAGGAATTTTCAAGGAAGATAGTGAATGCAGGTTAATTTGATCGACTGCCTTTTGTAACTGTTCTGGAGTTAATAATGACGGACTGATCTTGCCATGTTGAGTATCCATTAGAGTGTTGAATATTAGAGACTGCATCTTCAGTAAGTTATTTGCTGTTAGTTCTCATGTAGAGCTCCAGAATTGAATAGCTGGGAAAGGTGTACTTGAAGTAACGCCTTGTTGACATTCGTGATGTCCTTGGAGTACAATGTAATCTCCTGCTCTAGATGTTCTAATCTGGCTTTTGTCACCAATTGGTTCTGGCGCATTATATTGATTGTTGAACCGACAACTGATGTTTAGTGTTGTAACAAGTGCAACAAATATGCTTCATTTTCTTTTACTTTTAGTATAGTCTCTGACATCTGGTTGGCATACTCGGAATCCAATATGCCAAATAAGGAGTGAGCTACATTACGAACTATGTTCATTGCTCCCCTTTTACTTCGTAAGAGTCGATTGTCCAGTTGTAATTCGCCTTCCATATCCTCGAAGTGATCGATGATGTTGAGACATGACGTGTTTAGGGTTAATATCTTACAAAGTTCCCGTAGTGATCTTGTGCCATTGATTAAACTTGCTGTTTCAGACCAATATGTGTTCAAATCGTAATATGCTAATAGATTACATTCGCTGGTTGAAAGAGTGATAGTTAGCATTTTCTTTCTTTTGGGCTTAGGTTCTTCATTAGTATCAGAATTGCATCTGTTGGATTCCTGTTTGTCGTCATTAGTGGTAAGGGTTGCTTCTGGATATGTGTCGATGGGTAGTAGAGCGAGCCGCGTTTGAAAACTCCCTTGGCGGTTTTGACGTCCACAACTCGTGTCGATTCATCAGGTCCTTCATGTACGTCAACTAATCGACCTAAAGGCCATTGAAGTACTGGCACGTTGTCCACCTTAATGATTACCATACCTCCTGGCTTGAGGTTGGCACTTTTTTTCTTCCATTTGTTCCGCTGCTGAAGTTCATTTAAGTACTCGGCAGATCATCGGTTCCAAAATTTCTGTTTTAGCTGTGATACAAGTTCCCAATGACGTAACACTGGCGTCTTGCGAGGAGTGACAACATGAGATGATTTGTTAGGATTTTCTTTCTTTTGGGCTTAGGTTCTTCATTAGTATCAGAATTGCAGCTGTTGGATTCCTGTTTGTCGTCATAAGTGGTAAGGGTTGCTTCTGGATATGTGTCGATGGGTAGTAGAGCGAGTCGCTGTATTTGCGTTTGAAAACTCCCTTGGCGGTTTTGACATCCACAACTCTTGTCGATTCATCAGGTCCTTCATGTACGTCAACTATTCGACCTAAAGGCCATTGTAGTACTGGCACGTTGTCCTCCTTAACGATTACCATATCTCCTGGCTTGAGGTTGGCACTTTTTTTCTTCCATTTGTTCCGCTGCTGAAATTCATTTAAGTACTCGGCAGATCATCGGTTCCAAAATTTCTGTTTTAACTGTGATACAAGTTCCCAATGACGTAACACTGGCGTCTTGTGTTTATAGCACTGCTGTCTATTTGTGAAGTGAGAGCCTCGCCGATAAGGAAATGTCCAGGAGTTAGTGCTTCAAGATCCGTCGGATCGTTAGACATGGGGGTTAGCGGGCGAGAGTTAAGTATTGCCTCAACCTCCACTATGACCGTCTCCAGTTCTTCCTGTGTTAATGAATCAGTTGCAACGCTGCGCAAGAGGAGGTGTTTTGCGGATCTCACTGCTGCTTCCCATAGACCCCCAAAGTGAAAATGAAAATGTATCCCCTTTGAACTAGCAGTGGACATGACTGTTTCCTGTCCCTTGTTGGAATATATACTATCAGTTAATTCCGATAATTGGTTCCTAGCTCCTATAAAATTAGTAGCGTTATCAGAGTATATATGCTGACAGCGACCCCGACGACTGATAAAGCGTTTTAATGCACCGATGAATGCTTCGGTTGTTAAATCCGTCACTAGTTCAAGGTGGACGGCCTTTGTCCAAAAGCAACAGAAAACAGCTATATATGCTTTTGTCGGTTTCTTCCCTCTGATTTTATAATGGATCCAGAATGGCCTGCAGTAATCAACGCCTGCGTTGATAAACGGGCTTGCTGGAGTAACTCGAGATTGTGGAAGGTTACCCATTATCTGTTGACATAACTGTGGTCGGGCTCTGGTGCATCTTACACATTTTTAAACTGTTGACCGTGCCGTTATTTTCCCTTTCACTGGCCAGAATCGTTGTCTAATAATGTTTAATAAGGCTTGTGGTCCACAAAGTTCGTTCTCCTCATGAACCATTGTAAATAAAAGTTTCATGAGTGGATCATTGTATGGTGTTATCATTGGATGTTTCGCATCGTATGATAGTGTCGAGGCTTCTAATCGTCCGCCAAATCGTATGATAATGTTTTCATCGAGGAATGGGTTCAAGCTAGCGATAAAGCTTTTCCTATCTTTTTCTTGGTTTTTTCTGAGTTGATTGATTTCCAGTGAAAGTTTCGACTTTTGAATGTTCCGTATAATGACGAACAATGCCTTATCTAGCTTAATTGGAGTTAAAGCCTTATGTGTGGGGCGGTCTTCTTTTTGCACACTTGCGTTTTCGCTAAATCTTATACAATATGCCAGTATTCTCTGCAAAGTTCTGAAGGAATTTCTGCACTCGATTCTGTAAGTGAAATCATCATTAGATACAGCGGCTGCTGATATTGGGGACACCTTTTTCTTCTCGATATCATTAGAAGTTTGAAGCTGCTGCGAGAACGTAGGTGGCCACATTCCTTCACGCGCATGCAGAAACAGTGGACCATAGGACCATAGATTACATCCAGAAAGTTTTATTGCTGATAGGCCCCTGGACAATATGTCAGCTGGATTGTCTTTTGATCCGACATGCCGCCACTGATCGGCTGATGTCAATGACTGGATTGTGGCGATACGATTAGCTACAAATGTTTGATACAATGAAGACTGTGTATTTATCCAGGACAATACGATTTCAGAGTCATTCCATAAAAATAGTGGTTGATCCTTCAATCGGATGTCGAGTTTAACTCTGTGTGCTAGTTGAGCAGCTAATTAGGCTGCACACAATTCTAATCGCGGCAGCGTTTGTTGCTCCAATGGAGCAACCCGCGTTTTTGCACATAATAATCGTACACTGATTCTTCCATCCTTATGTGATGCGTGGATGTATGCCACCGCACCAAATGCTTTTTCAGATGCGTCCGCAAATACATGTAGTTGCGTTTTTACCGGAATTTCTCCCTTAAAAACATGTCTTGAAATTTGTAGATTATTCAAGCTGTCTAAATCGGTTCTGAATCTGTTCGAGGTTGCTTGAAGGTCCTTGGGTATTGGTTCATCCCAATCCAGCCTTAGTTGCCACCGTTGTTGAATGAACACTTTTGCCTTCACAACAATAGGTGCTAATAAACCAAGCGGATCGAATAACTTTGCTAGATCTGACGTCGCTGTCCGTTTCGAGATTTTTTGTACTGGACCAAGTTTTGCCTTGACACACAAATGGTCAGTTTTAGGTAGCCACAGTAGCCCTAAAGCCTTTGTTTGGTCATAATTGAAATAGTACTGTTTAATTCTAAATATGGTTTTTTTTTTGTAATTCAAGTTACTATTTGTAAATAATTTTAACTCTTTTAAATATCATGAATTAAATAACATAAATAAGATTCGATTACTTTTTCTTAATTACACACTAAGAGTTGCTTTCTTGCTTAATGTGTAACTGTAAATATTTTTTATTCTAGTTTGTATATCACTTTAGCCATAGTATAAAAATAAATAAAGAGATAATTTCATTGCTACAAAGACAGTGAAAAATACATAATTTTGGCGACCGTGACAGGACATATAGCAGTTAAATTTGCAAGTTGAGTCGTTGTTGAAATAAAAAAAAAGCAAATAAACATTTGTAAAAAAAAAACAAAATCAAATTACCTATAAAAAGTTTAAAAATAAAAAAGAGCTTTGTTTTAGTAAAATATAAACCAAATTTTAGTTGTACAACAACAAATAAAATAAAAATCCACAAATTCATAACGGTTAATGTTTCGTCATCGTACAATCGAAAAAACATTATAAGCTCTGCATCAGTATATTCATTTAATCATCATCATCGTTACCAAAGGTTCTGTCGCATTTTTTATAACTTCATATAATCGTCATTATCATATTTGGTGTATTGTCAAGTTGCTGCTGTTTAACCATCAAACTCTGCTGCATTAGCTACGTCATCGTTTAATAAGCAACCAAAGAAACACACAATAACATTTTATCATCATTGTTTACTCTTCTGTGCTTTGAATAGACATACATACTTATTCAGCATCTCACCAAGAGACCAGTACACACATACATACACACATTATTTACTGCCACTGTTGAGCTGCATAACAGAGTTGGACGTTTTTTTTGTACCATTTAGTATTGTGTTTTTAAATGACAACACCTTTAGTGTATTTGTTAACAATTTGGTGTTATTTAAAATAATGGAAAAACAAGAAGCACAAGTTAGCGCATCAAAGCCAGCAAATATGGATTTAGCATCATTAAAGGTACAAAGAAGTACAATGAAGCGAACAATTACAAATTTGAAGTTAAAAGCAGAAAAAGAAGGGACATCGTCTGATTATACAATTATAAAGTGTATACTTCACATGCTCGAAACATATTTTACTCAACTGAGCCATATTCAAACCCAAATTGAACGTCTGGATGTATCAGACGAATCACGTTCAGACTTAGAAGAAACTTTCATACAGGCTAAAGCTTATCTGGTTGATTTATTATCGAAAAAACGCCGCTCTAGCGATATGGATTTAAGTCTTTTAAATACAACAAGCTCTTCGTTTTCACATCAAAGTCGATTGCCTCAACTCAAGCTGCCAAGTTTTAATGGCAAGTACTCTGAATATTCTCGTTTTATCAACACTTTGGTTCATGAGGAGCCATGCATACCAACCATCGACAAATTCAATTATCTTTTAAATTGCCTTAGTGGCCCAGCACTTTCTGTTGTAGAAGCTTTTCAAATCGTTGAAGAAAATTATCAAAAGGCCTTAGATAGGTTGAAAGAACGATACGATAATAAAACTTTAATATTTATCGATAATATAAACTCATTATTTTCAATTTCATCAATCAACAAACCAAGTGCTACAGCATTGCGTTACATTTTGGATGCTGTTGCCGCCCTAAGAAGTTCTTTGCTTTCCTTGGGTTCTGAATTGGACGTAATGAATGCTATACTTATACATATTGTCTTATCAAAAGTGGATTCAACATCAAAGTCAGTATATGATGAAAAACAAAACTTAAATCAATTGCCATCATGGGATGAATTTTATTCTATTTTGAGCCGTAGATGTCAATTTCTCGAAAGCCGCACAGAGTCCGAATCATTTCACAATAATGATCAAAGACCTATAGCCAAAGTTAGACGACCTGGTTCTTCGTTTGTTACTACAAGTATCTTATGTGAATATTGCCAAAACAAAGAGCATTTCATCAGTAGCTGTCCTTCATACTTATCGTTACCTATTGCTCGTCGATTTGATTTCATAAAATCTTCAAATTTATGCATAAATTGTCTTCGAAAAGGACATATTGTCGCGAAATGTCAATCGAAATCGCGTTGCCGCACTTGTCTTGTTTCGCACCATACGTCCTTGCACAATCCAAATTCCCAATCATTACATGCACCACAAAACTCATCGACTTTATCGTATAAAAATCAGTCGTCTTTGAATGCATCATCTTTTCATCCGTCTTCGTTTTTACATCAAGGCAGCCAGACTTCAAGGCCATCTTCATCGCAACATTCTTCGTTTTCGAACCAACCAAAGCAAAATGAAAATCCTACGTCTTTGCAATCTGCGTTATCTGCAGTTTTTCATCAACAACAGCAGTCATCATCAAATTCTACAATTAATTTAGCAGCGATTCATTTAACTACTCATTCTTCGTTTCTCACTCGAAATGGTCATCGAACTTTGCTCCCAACAGCCGTTGTATATAACAAGGACAGTTTTAACACTCTAACGCCGGTCAGAGCTCTACTAGATTCTTGTTCAGAGGTTAATTTAATTACTCAAGAGGCAGTTAATCGTCTTCGACTGAAATTAGCCAAGTCAAATCAAGAAGTATCAGGGGTGTCAGAGATTCGCACTCAACTAAAATATAAGGTAACTGCTACAATCAAATCCCGAATTTCAAGTTTCGAATTTACTTCAATATTTGCTGCTACAAAATCGATTTCGTCAATTCAACCTTCGGAACGTTTTGACACCAGCAAATGGAAAATT
Source organism: Pollenia angustigena (assembly GCA_930367215.1). NCBI lineage: Eukaryota > Metazoa > Arthropoda > Insecta > Diptera > Polleniidae > Pollenia > Pollenia angustigena. The sequence goes on from OV884061.1 coordinate 1,729,334, forward strand.
CCTAATGGACTAGATCTAGCAGATCCACAGTTTGATGTACCTAAACATATTGATTTGTTACTTAGTGCCGAAATATTTTTTGATCTCTTACTAGATGGCAAGATTTCACTTGGTGAAGGGCTCCCATGCTTAGTAAATACAGAATTTGGTTGGATAGTTGGTGGAAAAGTTGAATATCAACAACCAAATCGAGTCCTATCATGTAACGTAATTACAAATTATGAAGAACTGAATTCAATATTGAAAGCCTTTTGGAAGAAGAAAATCAATGTGAAAAGCATTTTGTTGAAAATACTGTTTTTGATGAAAGTGGAAGAGTAAAAGTACGTTTACCATTCAAATATTCTGTGAGTAAGCTGGGAAATTCTTTTGAAGTAGCTCGTCGTCGGTTTATATACCTGGAAAAGAGGCTTTTAAAAGATGAATCATTGCGAAAAATGTACATAGATTTCATGAATGAATATATAAATCTCGGACATATGTCAATAGCAAGTTATGATATTTTAAATCAACCTCATTATGTTATACCACTTCATTCAGTTTTACGTCCACAAATTTCTTCGACAAAGCTTCGAGTTGTCTTTGATGCGTCTTCTCCTACGTCAACTAATGTTTCATTGAATAATATTCTAATGGTAGGCCCAACTATACAAGAAGATCTAATCATAACTATTCTCGCTTTTCGTCTAAATAAATTTGCTTTGTCCGCAGATGTTTGTAAAATGTACCGTCAGTTTCTTGTGGATGAAAAAGATCGCAATTTTCAACTTGTTTTGTGGAGAGATAACATCAATGATCCAATTAATATTTATCGACTTAATACGGTGACTTATTGCACATCTGCTGCACCTTTCCTTGCAATAAGAAGTCTCAGTTTCATCGCGGATAGTTATAAACACAAGTTTCCTATCGGATCCAAGGTTTTAAAGCAAGATTTATATGTCGACGATTTACTTACGGGGGCAGCAAATATCTTTGAACTTTCAGTTAAAAAGGCTGAAATTATTCAAATTTTAGAAAAGGCTGGTCTTGAATTAACTAAATGGAGTTCTAATTGTCCACAATTGGCTGAGTCTTCAGAAAAAATGAATATAAAAACCAATAATGAACACATAACCACGGCTCTTGCAATGTCCTGGAAACCTAATGAAGATCTCTTTCGTTTTCGATTTGATCTACCGATTATTGAAGTTCCTACGAAACGATCGGTTTTATCTGTAGTAGCAAGAATATTTGATAGTTTGGAACTTTTAAGCCCCATTGTAATTTCATGCAAAATATTAATTCAGGAATTGTGGAAACAGCAAATTGAGTGGGATTTACCCTTAAATGAACGTTTAAAAAACCGTTGGAGTCAAATTGAAAAGAGCTTACCATACATTAATCAAATTGAAGTGCCTAGATATGTACAAACAAATCCAGATGACAACTTCGATATACATGGGTTTGCGGATGCCTCTCAGTTAGCGTATGGATGCTGTATATATATTCGATCGGCGAATCTAGATTGTTTTCAGTCACATCTATTAATTGCAAAGTCGAAAGTAGCTCCTGTTGTACAATTATCGTTGCCTAGGTTGGAATTGTGCGCTGCTCTTCTATTGTGTCGAACGTGGGATAAAATTAAGCATAAATTTTAATCCTACTGTTACCGTATATTCTTTTGGTCTGATTCAAAAATTGTTTTAAGTTGGCTTACAAGTCATTCATCGTCTCTAGTGTGTTTCGTAGCCAATCGAGTATCAGAAATTCAAAATACTTCAAACAATATACCTTGGAGATATGTTCCATCGAAACAGAATCCAGCAGGTATAGTATCCCGTTGGTGTCTTGCTAATGAATTAATGTCAACAATGTGGTTCAGTGGACCTGAATTTTTGAATAAGGGAGATGAATATTGGCCTCAAATTAAAAATATTGACACTGATCTTCCGCCAGAAGAAATGAGAAAGTCTTCGTTTAACGCAACTATTGTCGTAAACTCTATAATTTCGCATATTATCTCCAGTCAATCGTCGTATCTTCGTATTTTACACATTATTATCTATATTCATCGTCTTTTTCACAAATCTAAACGAAACTCGTTTATATCGTCAGAAGAGCTGCAACTGGCATTTTGGAAAGTTGTTCATGAAATTCAATCAACAACATTCAAACTTTGCTTATACTCAGAGTTGGTGGTAGACTAGAAAATTCATCGCTGCCGTATGAAACTAAGTTTCCAGCACTTATTCCAAAAGCTCATCACTTTACAACATTATACATCAAATACCTTAATCTGAAACATTTGCATGCAGGCCCAAAGGCACTTCTCAGGATTATTCGTCAAAGAATTTGGATAATCAACGCTAGAGATGTAGTTAGAAAAGTGGTTCGCAACTGCGTCCACTGTTTTAGATACAAACCTCGACTCATGCAACAAATAATGGGAAATCTTCCATCTGATCGTTTAATAGCGCAACGCCCTTTCCTGATTTGCGGTGTTGATTTTTGTGGACCATTCTACATATCATACAGAATTAGAGGAAAACCACCATACAAAACTTATGTAGCAATATTCGTTTGTTTCGCCTCAAAGGCGGAACATATTGAAGTAGTCTCAGACTTATCTACAAATACCTTTATTTTATGTTTAAAACGATTTGTAGGTAGACGTGGCATACCTTTGCGTTTGTACTGCGACAACAACAAATTTTATTGGCGCTAGTTCCAAGCTTCAAGAATTTAAACAGCACTTTTTTAACGAAGAAAATGTTAAATCGTTAATGCACTACAGCGAAGTTACTGGCTTCAAGTTTGTGTTTATTCCGCCTCGATCACCGCATTTTGGGGGCCTTTGGGAATCGGCGGTGAAGTCTACTAAGACTATTCTGGTTAAAAACATGTCCAAGGCCGGAGTCACCTACGAAGAATTTCAGACGATTTTGGTTGATGTCGAAGCTATTTTAAACTCTCGCCCTTTATCACCTAGATCTGATGATCCTAATGATGGTTAAGCTTTAACTCCATCCCATATGCTTATTGGTTCATCGTTGTTGGCTCTACCGGACGAAAATTTAATCAATTGTAAAAACATAAATTACTTGAAACGTTGGCAACTGGTGACGTTTTTAAAACAACAGTTCTGGATACAATGGCTTCGTGATTATGTTTTAAACCTTCAACAGAAATCGAAGTGGTTCAAGCCATGTGCGAACATTACAGAAGGACGACTAGTTATTGTTCACGAAGATAATTTACCACCACAGCATTGGCTCCTTGCTCGTGTTGTTAAAGCTATCCCTGGACGTGATGGCAAAGTTCGTGTTGTAGATGTCAAAACTACTAAAGGAATTTTTCGAAGGTCGATTCACAAAATTGCTCCACTCCCAATTGATGAAGCGGATTGAAAGTGACCTTTCAATGGGGGCAGTATGTTTGGTCATAATTGAAATAGTACTGTTCAATTCTAAATATGTTTTTTTTTGTAATTCAAGTTACTATTTGTAAATAATATTTTAACTCTTTTAAATATCATGAATTAAATAACATAAATAAGATTCGATTACTTTTTCTTTATTACACGCTAAGAGTTGCTTAATGTGTAACTGTAAATATTTTTTATTCTAGTTTGTATATCACTTTAGCCATAGTATAAAAAGAAACAAAGAGATAATTTCATTGCTACAAAGACAGTGAAAAGATCAACAACTCAAAATAGCCACAAGTGTTTTTTCTTTGAGTATACAGCCTTAATAGAATTGGTGTTATCGCTGTTGAAATCAAGATTGACCTCCTGATTGCCAATTGGTATGCTTTTAAGTAATTGTGGGTGATTTACGCACCATTGTTTTTGTAAGATCTGCATAAGTTCCTTCTGGATTGCAATGCCTATGTTAAGGCTGTCTGCGCCACCAAGGCCATCATCCACGTAGAAATTGTCTTTCAACATTTGAGATCCGAATGGATAATTGACAATATTTTCGTCGACAATTCTTCGCAGGCACCTTGTGGCTAGGTAGGGTGCTGCTCGTGTACCGTATGTAACTGTGTTCAGTTTGTAGCAGTTGAGAAGTAATTTTGGATCCTCCCTCCATAAGATGAGTTGATACTTATGATCGTCTGGATTAACCAATAAGTAGTATGTTTAGAGCGCTTCTAATCCACTTTTTTCATACAAAGTTGGGAGCATGCAGGCCAAGCAAACAATTTCATGTAACGTTGGGTGCATGCCATAACCTAGCAAACCGTTATGTTGGGAGCATGTGAGTATTCACGATCAAGATTTTATTTTCACCCTACAGTCGGTTGGTTTACTTAATAAGATATTCGTAAGGTTCGCAGCATTGGAGAGATAATATTTTGTATATTTATTTTATATATATCTATATATTAGGGTGATCGATTATTCGACTTTTTTCAATAACCGGTTTTCGAATAGTGCGAATAGTTGCTATTTTAAAAAAACCGGCTTTCGAATAGCCATTTTTAAAATAACCGGTTAACCGGTTTTAATTCGAATACATAAATAACACAATAATAACATTAGTAATTGAAATAAAAAGTTTATTTGTTCAATAATAAAAAACTTAACATATTAACATAAAATAATGAGATCATATTAGTCAGGTAAAAACTTTAAAAAAAATTATTTTCTTAGTGGCTTCTTTTAAAATAATCTTTTAAAAACAAGATGCAATTCAAGTGTTTTGAGGTAAATCTATTTTTTTCTTTTGTTTTTATAAAACTTGACATTGAAAATGACCTTTCACTTAGGGTACTTGTTGGACTTATAGAATACAAAGCATTAAGCAATCTTTCTAGCCTCTCAGATCTCTTATGACACTTATCTAAATAAAAAAAATCTTCAAAAATTTGTTCTTTATGTTTGGTTTTTGTAGGGCATTTTGGTGTGTGCATAAATTTAATAGTATTGTTCAGCTCATTTTCTAAATCTTGCTCATAATCGTCGCTTTCTATGTCTTCATTTGAATCTGATAAAGTCCCATCCATACCACTAAATAATCGGTTATACAATTGTAATGCAAATTCTTTTGTATCAGTTTTGTTAGAATACTTAAGAAAAGAATTGCTAACAGGAAAGTATCCAGTGCTTAAATATACTATTAAAGTGTTAAGGATTTTGTTTCGCCGCTGGTTAACGCGAGATTTTAAAGATTCCAGTAAATCGATTGAAAGAGGATTTTGAATATTTGAAAGTTTTGAAAACAAAAATTTAAAACTTCCTTCAGCTTCAACTAAAGTAGCAGAGTTTTTTGACAATTCATTTATGGAAACTTCTAACGGCTTTAAAGTATTGTGCACAACAGTTAAAGTTTTTATATCATTTTCACTAAACGGAGTCAGTCCTAGTTCTAAAAGAACATGATTAACACATTTATAAATTCTTAAAAATTGCGAAATCATTTTTAACATTGAGTTCCATCTGTGTTTTACATCGTGTACTAGTTTAAGTTCCTTTTTATCTTGTTCTTTAACATATGTAAATCTGAAGTTTATTTTGTTTGTCACTTGATTTGTTGAACATTTTTACACATTTTCTTACGCGGCATATTGTATCCGCTATATTTTAATTCAAACAAGTATTCTCATCAATTAAATAACAAACTTCGTCTTCCGAATCTTGCTCATTAAATTCCGATTCATCAGAACTGGAATTCTCGATTACACTACTATTTGGTTTTTTGTAAATTGTGTCCACAACACAAAGATGAATTGCGTGGTTTATACACAGTTGAGATTCTGCATCTATGTTGCGACCGTATTTTTGCATCACCGCAGCACCATCATGGGTAGATGCCACAATGTCACTTTTAATATTTAAAGAAAATTCGTCTAACTTATTTTTAATAAGTTCTTCTACATTATTTGCGGTGGCTTTTACTTTGATTTCTTCAAGTCCAAGATTGTAAATTTCAAATTTTTTTGTTTTAGCACTAAAGAAACGAATAGTAACATTTACATATTTTTTATATGAAATGTCTGTCCATTCGTCGACCACAATTGAAAACCTTCCTTCACTATTTTTGATTTCTTCAATTTTATTTTTTGGGTCTTGGTGTGTTTTTAAATAAAACTGATGAATTTTTTCCCATATAGTTGATTCCGCCGGCATGTTGTAGTTTTTAGAATGGATATATGCCAAAACAACTTTAGATTTTTTTAGTGCCCTAACGGACATTCCGTCCTCGGCAACACAACGAGCTAATATTTCACCTAATGATTCATTTTTACCTGCGTATTTCAGTAAGGTATTATTTGCCGACGGCTTTGAACTGCTGGGATCTGAGTCTGGTTTTTCTTGGTTCACATTTATTTCAATTTTATGGACTAATTTTAGATGGTTTATAAGTCCTGACGTTGATGAGCCTTTGCAACTCAACATTTTAGGGCACTTTAGGCACTTTGCTTTGTCTGCTTCCCGCTTGAAATATCTCCACACTTCAGAGGACATCTATGTGTGTATGTTTATAAAAATATATTTAATATTTAGAATATTCTTAAAAAAATTGTCATTTACCTTTTAAATTGAATACTATTTTGTGATATTAAAATATTTGTTTTTTTATAGCCACTCACGTTTTTACAAGTTTTAACCGTTCATTATGTTCTTTACTTTTGTTATGACATTCTCTATGAAAAGTGTAAAGTTGCCAGATGTATTAAAAAATAAGGCCGAATATTACGATTAGATGAATACTTAAATTACGGGTATAATTAAAAAAATGAAAGCAAAATATATATGAATTATAACTTTTTAAAAATAACCGGTTAATTATACCAAAATAACCGGTTTATTTGATATTCGAAAAACAGACATTTTAAACTATTCGACTTAAGCACAACCAAATTAACCGGTTAAAACCGGTCGAATACTATTCGATCGATATCCCTACTATATATATATTATATATATATTTTTAAACCCTTTACAAAGATTTGTTAACAAATGGTTAACATTATCAATTGATTTTCATCGTTAAATTACCACTCATATGCATCCAACCTTAAGTGTTGAACCCTCACAATCGATATTTTAAATCTTTACGTATTGCATACTCTTCCACAAGAATACCCGTTTTGTTAGCTATATTATATAGATAATTCACTTTTTATGTTATAAATTAAAAAATTAACGTATAACATGAATTTAAAGTCGCTTATGCCAACTAAATAATAATAAAAATAATTAATCTGATACATTTTCAACTTTGTTCATTGATTTATGTATATGTGTTGCTAAAAATTTCATTCTTAGAGACATTATATCATTTGTTTATATTAACGAACTCGTAGTGTTTAATTAATATGTCGTTAATTTGATATTCTACAATGTAAGTTTAGTGAAGAATTTAATTCGATCTATGCTTATGATATATATATATACCTTTAACCTGTTGATATAGTATACATTTAAACCTTATACATGTTGATGCAATGAAAGTTCTATTTAAATAACCATAGTATATGGTTTATTTAATGTTTTGATGACATATAGTAAAAGTTTATATATGGTATAAACTTGAAGTTGACTATATCAGTAGAATTAAATAATATTAAAAGAAAATAAAATCATATAACAAAATCAATAAAGATTATCAAAAAAATGGATAACAAAGGGTTTTTGAATATTAAATAAGGAAAAAACCCAATATATCTGCTTATAATTTATCATTATAACCACTTTATATTTTTTTCTTGTTTAATAACCATACATATTATATAATACCATATCATTCAGTATAAACCCATTCCATAACAACCCATAGAATATTATATAAAACCATACTATTTATATAACTAGATGAACCGTGCGAATATTTCGCACCGTTAGTTGTCACTTTTGTAACATAAAATGAAAATAATTAATAGAAATTTTAGTAACTTCAATACATTTTAAAATATAATTTTTATCAATGAAAATATTATTTTTCAATTTCTAACTATTTTTCGTCATTAGTGTTAGAAATAAGCTTTAAAATGAGATATCATTCATTAAATTTGATGCGGTGGTATGGGAGATATTTGCAACCGACAAAAAAAGTGCTTTAGAAATAATATATACTAGATGACCCGTGCGAATATTCCGCACCGTAAGTTGTAATTTTTGTAACATAAGATGAAAGTAATTAATAGAAATTTTAGTAACTTCAATACATTTTAAAATATAATTTTTATCAATGAAAATATTAATTTTTCAATTTCTAATTATTTTTCGTCATTAGTGTTAGAAATAAGCTTTAAAATGAGATATCATTCATTAAATTTGATGCGGTGGTATGGGAGATATTTGCAACCGACAAAAAAAAGTGCTTTAGAAATAATATATACTAGATGACCCGTGCGAATATTTCGCACCGTTAGTTGTCATTTTTGTAACATAAAATGAAAATAATTAATAGAAATTTTAGTAACTTCAATACATTTTATTAAAAGTATAATAATATTAGAAATCATAATAAAAGTATATCATACATATTTACATACATACATACATATGTTTAAATGCTTTTATAATACTTCTTTGAATACAATGTTAGAGGTAATGACATGATCATCGTTAAGTTTTTGCCCGTACGAATCCTTAATACAAACAAAAATATATTTCTAATTATTTTTCGTCATTAGTGTTAGAAATAAGCTTTAAAATGAGATATCATTCATTAAATTTGATGCGGTGGTATGGGAGATATTTGCAAACGACAAAAAAAAGTGCTTTAGAAATAATATATATGATGATTAAAACCACACAAAAAAAAATCATAAAATATATATATTAAAAAATTGACGTATAACAAGAACTTAAAGTCGCTTATGCCAACTAAATAATTAATCTTATATATTTTGAACTTTTTTCTTTGATTTATATATGTGTGTTGCTAAAAATTTCATTTGTTTATATTAACTAACTCGTAGTGTTTGTTTAATATATCGTATTACAGTTCTTCAAAAATTAAAATTATACAAACTGGATATTTATAATTGGACACAATCAATTAAACCAACAATTATTTATATATGTATGTATGTAATGCTAAATTAACATTATTTTTAAAGTTGTTTTTGTTTTATTGTTGCTCACCTATAAGATTTCACATTATGATGAAATTCTTATAACCCTTAATATTCTTCCTTATAATCCCTATTTACAACATTTTAGAATATTCATTAATAAACTATTAGAGTAACGACAACCCCTAATAGAATATGAATAAAAAATAATATAAACATTTATAACATAAGTGCACATATGATTACACTTACATATATTTTTAAACGTTTCTTTCGGTTTTTATTCTTTTGTGTTAATCCATAAAATTGTACAAGCACTTATAAATGTTTGCCAACATCAACGAGCACAAACATACATACGTACTTAGCATACATATTTAAATGTACTTAATTTATATTTAAATATTTTAGTCTTATATTTCGTGGGTGGTCAGTGACCACTGATCACACTAAAGTACGTCCATAAACTAGAAAATATACTTAAATCACTTTGTGTCATAATCCGAAAGAAATAGTAAATTCCTAGAATAAAACTATGAAAATAAGTGTCAAAAATAAAACCAATAAGTTAATCACTTTAATTTTATTTTTCAATTTTTTTTGTATTTAATATTAACTACCCGTCTCCACCATCCATCAACTTGGTAAGAACATCATGTCGCACATGAATTCTACTCGTGTAGACTGTTCATGTTCATCTTTCGTCCATGTGCTGCCATCGTTGCCCAAACATTCGTCTTAGCATCCATGTGCGCCATGATGTTGGCCATAAAATGTATTTTCTGTATACAACCAAACGCACAACAACAAAAATTGTGGTCAATCAGAACATGAACATCAACACGTATTCCCCACATACAAGAACATGAACAAATTAATACCGCTACTCTGCCGGCGTTATGGTCATGTCATGTTCTAATCGAAAGCGCGTGGAGACGTGGGGTAATGTTGTTTGTTTATTCCATAATGTTACATCTTTGTTTAACAATTTTATTTCAATGTATGAAATTATCGAATATTGATTTTGTTTATCCAACATTTTGTCTATGATGCATTTATGTTAAGCAACGATATTCAATGTATGAAATTAAGAATATATATTTTGTTTATGTTATATTTTCTATCAATCAATCAAATTAAATCAAGAATAAAGTTTTTAGTTTACTAACGGAACTCTCAACTAGAAGTTAACTTCAATAAATTAATTTATAAAACATATCAACAACAAAAAAAAATTTAATTATTATTTATAAATTTGAACAACAACATAATTTAAAAAGAAAAAACATGTAAGTATACCCAAACCAATAAATTCTTAGGTTGTAAATTTAAGCAATTAATGAATTTATTCAAATAAAAATTAAAATCGATTTTTATATTAAGTGAAAAGTGAATCGCTATTTTCAGAATATTTTAAATAAGGATTGAAAAAGGATGTGAAGTGTTAATTTTTATTTTTTATAGCATATCCCCCCCGTATTTATAAATGATTATTTAATTTATTAATCGTTTATTTAGCCAAATTTTCATACGAAATCTGTTTTATAAACCTTTATTAAATTTAAAAATTTTTTATAAATATAGGCATATGAGCTCAGAGGATTTATATAAAAAATTTTTTATCGTTTAACAATCGGTATACTAAAGGTATGTTCAGACTAATGAAATATTTAATAACAATATTTATTCTGATATTTTGCTTCAAACTGTGTGAAATAAAAAAAAATATTTTGTTTAATATTCAAACTAAGCTCAAATATGTAACAATTTTTGTTTGTTAAAACAGTTGTTAAATAGTGCCAAATAAAATAAATTAAGTTATGTTTGCCATGCGTTCAGACTTAAACAAATATTTGCATCAAATAAATATTTAATGAAAGTGTTCAAAAATTAAAATATATTTCACAAATAGTAGAAATGAGCGCATTAGCTATATTTGTTTTATACTATGGAGTTGCATCTCTTATAGTGTTAGAACAGGAGAATGCAAAAGAAAAAAACTGGAAGACAATGGTTAACGGGAACATAGATAAAATTTGTGAAAAATTGTAAACTAGGATGCAAACCATAAAATATATATATATATTCAAAATCGCTTAATCATTTAAAAACAAAATGTCGGGGGGTGTGGGGGGAATAGTGATTTTTCAAACAAGCCATAAAATTTATTAAAAATGCCTAAAACTACAAGGAATGCAAAAATTCTATAAAAATTGTTATATTAGCGGAAATTCGTAAAAATTTGTTAATAACGGAATGATAGCAAAGTATAATAATTATAAAAATCTTTAAAACTGTTAAGAATCTGAAAACTTACAGGAAAAATTGTTTCTATCGGTAACATGGCTAAAATTATTTGTCGTTTTTTACTCTTACAATTTTTATAATATCAAAAACTACTAAAATATTTGATTTTTTTTTTATATTCACACTATATTTACATTGGACAAATATTTGTTTGCCGGTAAATACTTTTATTTGCTTAAAATTAGCTGGTATTTTATTTAACACTTAAAAATATTTTGTTTTCAGACTACGTTAATGAAATATTTGATGTTTGCTATTAAATATTTCATCAGTCTGAACGTAGCTTAAGAAAAAAAGCTGTAATCTAAAATTAAGCTATATCATACTTGATTTTAGAACTGTGTAATTGAAAGGAGAATAAAGTCTGGAAAAAACTTCAAAATAAGAACTATAACCTTAAAACAAAATAAAAATCTTAAAACAAGAAAAAAAGTTTTGAATTAAGAATAATATTCTTAATTTAAGATTGTATCAAGAGTGCAATTCTTATTTTAAAATTTTTAATTCTTTAAATAAATTTAATGTTCTTAAACTAAGAAGAAAATTCCTGATTTAAGATTATACTAAGAATATAATTCTTACTTTAAGACTAACAGATCTTAAAACAAGTCGAATATATCTACATTAATCTGAATACGATTATTTCTTTTAATATTTATATTATCTTAAACGTGTGTATATAGTTTAGTGAAAAGTATTAACAATAATTAAAAAAAATTCAAAATTTTTTTGTGAACAAAATACCAACAAAATGGGTATTTTGAGGGGATTTAAGCGTTAATTTGAACATTTATTTAGGATTTTAAAAATTTTGTGAACAAAATACCAACAAAATGGGTATTTTGAGGGGATTTAAGCGTTGATTTGAATATTTATTTAGGATTTTAATTATTTTGTGAACAAAATACCAACAAAATGGGTATTTTGAGGGTATTTAAGCGTTGATTTGAATATGTATTTAAGATTTTAATAATTTTTTGAACAAAATACCAATAAACTGGATATTTTGAGGGGATTTAAGCGTTGATTTGTATATTTATTAATATAAATTTAAGGTATAAAAACCATTAAATATCAGCGAATAATTAAATTATTTAATATAAACCTAAATTTTCATTTAAGTTTATAGATTGTTTTTTAACCCTCAAATAGCTGACTGTTTACTTTTTCCTATTTCGGCGGACTGGCTTACATTTGTAAACCCATATGTAATGTACGAATATGCGTGGAAAGATGCAATTATAGAATGTAATAGTTATTTTTTAAAGCTCAGAGAAAACACGAATATCGTTTTTAAAGTGAAAAAAAAAATAAGAAACATTTGCACGGAATGTTGTGGAGCCACCAGTTTTTGAACTCCAACGAGGAGTTCTTCCAGTCGTTGTGCCAGTAATTTTACCTGAGCCTGACGCTGGGCCCAGCAATGTTAAACAACGCAGGTTTGATTTCGATGTTTTTGTGTTTACACTTTGTCATTTATGTTTTTGTTTATTCATTTGTACAGTAATGTAGTATTGCCTTGTGACGGTAGCTCTATTCGGTATAACCGGAATGGCAAGATCGATGTAACCAGGTGTGTATCGTGTTCTTTATATGTGAAAGTATATTTTAAATTAGATTGACTGAAACGGAATAAGAGGAACTTCTAGCAAGCGAGAGCGGTGGTGGCAGCGATTGCAATGATAATGGAGCATAGTCGAACGAAGAATTGGAAGACGATGACGATGAGATGAATGATGGGAAGAATGGTTCCAGCCTGGTCAACCGTTGGTAGTGAAAGTATCTATGTTTTATCCTCGATGCATTCCAACAATGCCATTGATGCAGACACTTGCAAGCCAGAAATAATAATGGAATATAATCGTACGAAAGCTGGCGTGGATACAATGGACCAAAAGCTTGGCAATTACATGTGCAAGTGGAGATTGCGTCGGTGGCCATTAACTATGTTTTTTAACATGGTGGAATTGTCTGGATTGGCTACATACGAGCTATATTCTGAAACGCATGGGACCAGATACTCTCTTCGTATCTTCCTTATTTCACTGACGAATTTTATGACCACTCCAAACATCAATTATTATTATCAAAATAGATTAGCTACGTCAATCTTTGGCCTCATGTTCGAAATGCGATGCTGGGCATGCTGCACATTAGGAGCCTTTCATCGGATTAACTACAGCCACAATTGCAAGCGAATCCAGGAACATCGCGCATCAAAGAAAAGTGCTTCTTCTGCGCAACTGAGAAAAAGCAATGCGTCACATGAACGTTTTGCTCCCTTTGCGGTAAGAAGGTATGTGATACGCACTATGTCACGATAACAAAGTGCCTGGATCGTCAATAATTATTTCAATTTTTTCTCTACTTTTGCATAATTTTGATTTCTTTCTAATTTAATTTTGAATAAAACTAAAATCTTCTTAAAAAAACACATGTGCTATTACTTTTTTATTTTTTATATATCAAATTATTCTGGTTTACAAATGTAAACCAGTCAGTCGTTCAGCAGGTAGTTTTAAAAAACTGGTAAAATGAGGAACAGAAAAATGTTTCACCACTTCTATATTCTTGCATTCCATTTAGAAGTGAATTTGTAGTTCTCTTATGAAGTTTTAAGAAATTTGGACAATTCTAAATAAAACAAAAAACGTTTTAAAGTCGGAAAGTTTACATTTGTAAACTGTCAGCTGTTTGAGGGTTAATATAGTAGACAAGTAAAAATCAAATTTGGTTTTTAAAAGTGATGTGAAAAACTAAATATAATAAATATGAGTAATAAATGATTATGGTTGTATATAGAATAAATAAAATTATGTTATAACTGAATAGAATTTAAAAGATTTGTTAAAATAAAAATAATATTAATATAATGGACAGAGTTGATAAAATGGAAAGGATTAGTATGGATTTTCTTGAAAAACAGTAGACAATCGCCTTGTGTGTCAAGTGTGATGTGATTGAAGTAATAGGTTTGTAAATCAGATTTCTATACAAAATCCAAGATCGAGAAACGAAACTATAAAACCAAGACCAAACGACTACTATCAAGATCAATACTAAGACTAAGATTAAAATCAAGACTAAGATTATAAGACTAAGACTAAATATAGAAATGTTAGTATAAGAAAAATTTAAATATATGTCTATTATAGAAATGCTTAAAACAGAATGTATATAAAGATGGATTGATGTGTATAAATATTAAGTATAGAAGAGAAATAATAGGAACTAAAATACTAGGAATTACATACGGTATTCAAAAACATTAAATAAACCCTATAATATGGTTATTAAATTAGACATTTTGTAGTATTAGTATGTATAACGTATAAACATATGATTACTGGAGTAAGGTTTTATTAATAAATATAGTTTGTGATTTAAACTGTTTAAATTGTATGATATTCTATGGATCGTTATGGTTTGGTATGGTATAGTATGATAACGTATGGTTATTAAACTAGGAAAAATATAAAGTGATAATAATGAACAAATATATTATCTTCAAGTTCTTAACTTATATAAATAAGCAGATATAATAGGTATTTCCTAATTAAATATTTAAAACCTATATAATCCTCTTTTTTAGATCATATTAATTGATTTTGTAACATGATTTCCTTTTTTCAATATCATTTAATATTCTATTGGTATACCAGTGGCGCTAACCGTTTTTTAGGTTAGCTCTTGTTTTCAAGTTATACCGTTATATATTCGCGTAACTCAAAAACGGTTTAGCATATTGAAATTACTAAAAAAAAAACCGAAATTACGCAATAAATTATAAAGTGGGGTTGGTCATACATTTGACCCATCTAGAAGCATCCTACGCGCTGCAGGGTCCAAATTTTTTTAAACCACCATATGTGTATGGTACAGCACGTAGGATGCTCCTAGATGGGTCAAATGTATGACCAACCCCACTTTATTATTTATTGCGTAATTTCGGTTTTTTTTTAGTAATTTCAATATCCTAAACCGTTTTTGAGTTACGCGAATATATGCTGTTCAACCTCCTTCATTTAAGAAATAACGGTATAACTTGAAAACAAGAGCTAACCTAAAAAACGGTTAGCGCCACTGGTATACCAATAGAATATTAAATGATATTGAAAAAAGGAAATCATGTTACAAAATCAATTAATATGATCTAAAAAAGAGGATTATATAGGTTTTAAATATTTAATTAGGAAATACCTATTATATCTGCTTATTTATATAAGTTAAGAATTTGAAGATAATATATTTTTTCATTATTATCACTTTATATTTTTCCTAGTTAATAACCATACGTTATCATACTATACCATACCAAACCATAACGATCCATAGAATATCATACAATTTAAACAGTTTAAATCACAAACTATATTTATTAATAAAACCTTACTCCAGTAATCATATGTTTATACGTTATACATACTAATACTACAAAATGTCTAATTTAATAACCATATTATAGGGTTTATTTAATGGTTTTGAATACCGTATGTAATTCCTAGGATTTTAGTTCCTATTATTTCTCTTCTATACTTAATATTTATACACATCAATCCATCTTTATATACATTCTGTTTTAAGCATTTCTATAATAGACATATATATAAATTTTTCTTATACTAACATTTCTATATTTAGTCTTAGTCTTATAATCTTAGTCTTGATTTTAATCTTAGTCTTGATCTTGATAGTAGTCGTTTGGTCTTGGTTTTATAGTTTCGGTTCTCGATCTTGGATTTTGTATAGAAATCTGATTTACAAACCTATTACTTCAATCACATCACACTTGACACACAAGGCGATTGTCTACTGTTTTTCAAGAAAATCCATACTAATCCTTTCCATTTTATCAACTCTGTCCATTATATTAATATTATTTTTATTTTAACAAATCTTTTAAATTCTATTCAGTTATAACATAATTTTATTTATTCTATATACAACCATAATCATTTATTACTCATATTTATTATATTTAGTTTTTCACATCACTTTTAAAAACCAAATTTGATTTTTACTTGTCTACTATATTAACCCTCAAACAGCTGACAGTTTACAAATGTAAACTTTCCGACTTTAAAACGTTTTTTGTTTTATTAAGAATTGTCCAAATTTCTTAAAACTTCATAAGAGAACTACAAATTCACTTCTAAATGGAATGCAAGAATATAGAAGTGGTGAAACATTTTTCTGTTCCTCATTTTACCAGTTTATTAAAACTACCTGCTGAACGACTGACTGGTTTACATTTGTAAACCAGAATAATTTGATATATAAAAAATAAAAAAGTAATAGCACATGTGCTTTTTTAAGAAGATTTAAGTTTTATTCAAAATTAAATTAGAAAGAAATCAAAATTGTGCAAAAGTAGAGAAAAAAATTGAAATAATTATTGACGATCCAGGCACTTTGTTATCGTGACATAGTGCGTATCACATACCTTCTTACCGCAAAGGGAGCAAAACGTTCATGTGACGCATTGCTTTTTCTCAGTTGCGCAGAAGAAGCACTTTTCTTTGATGCGCGATGTTCCTGGATTCGCTTGCAATTGTGGCTGTAGTTAATCCGATGAAAGGCTCCTAATGTGCAGCATGCCCAGCATCGCATTTCGAACATGAGGCCAAAGATTGACGTAGCTAATCTATTTTGATAATAATAATTGATGTTTGGAGTGGTCATAAAATTCGTCAGTGAAATAAGGAAGATACGAAGAGAGTATCTGGTCCCATGCGTTTCAGAATATAGCTCGTATGTAGCCAATCCAGACAATTCCACCATGTTAAAAAACATAGTTAATGGCCACCGACGCAATCTCCACTTGCACATGTAATTGCCAAGCTTTTGGTCCATTGTATCCACGCCAGCTTTCGTACGATTATATTCCATTATTATTTCTGGCTTGCAAGTGTCTGCATCAATGGCATTGTTGGAATGCATCGAGGATAAAACATAGATACTTTCACTACCAACGGTTGACCAGGCTGAAACCATTCTTCCCATCATTCATCTCATCGTCATCGTCTTCCAATTCTTCGTTCGACTATGCTCCATTATCATTGCAATCGCTGCCACCACCGCTCTCGCTTGCTAGAAGTTCCTCTTATTCCGTTTCAGTCAATCTAATTTAAAATATACTTTCACATATAAAGAACACGATACACACCTGGTTACATCGATCTTGCCATTCCGGTTATACCGAATAGAGCTACCGTCACAAGGCAATACTACATTACTGTACAAATGAATAAACAAAAACATAAATGACAAAGTGTAAACACAAAAACATCGAAATCAAACCTGCGTTGTTTAACATTGCTGGGCCCAGCGTCAGGCTCAGGTAAAATTACTGGCACAACGACTGGAAGAACTCCTCGTTGGAGTTCAAAAACTGGTGGCTCCACAACATTCCGTGCAAATGTTTCTTATTTTTTTTCACTTTAAAAACGATATTCGTGTTTTCTCTGAGCTTTAAAAAATAACTATTACATTCTATAATTGCATCTTTCCACGCATATTCGTACATTACATATGGGTTTACAAATGTAAGCCAGTCCGCCGAAATAGGAAAAAGTAAACAGTCAGCTTTTTGAGGGTTAAAAAACAATCTATAAACTTAAATGAAAATTTAGGTTTATATTAAATAATTTAATTATTCGCTGATATTTAATGGTTTTTATACCTTAAATTTATATTAATAAATATACAAATCAACGCTTAAATCCCCTCAAAATATCCAGTTTATTGGTATTTTGTTCAAAAAATTATTAAAATCTTAAATACATATTCAAATCAACGCTTAAATACCCTCAAAATACCCATTTTGTTGGTATTTTGTTCACAAAATAATTAAAATCCTAAATAAATATTCAAATCAACGCTTAAATCCCCTCAAAATACCCATTTTGTTGGTATTTTGTTCACAAAATTTTTAAAATCCTAAATAAATGTTCAAATTAACGCTTAAATCCCCTCAAAATACCCATTTTGTTCACAAAAAAATTTTGAATTTTTTTTAATTATTGTTAATACTTTTCACTAAACTATATACACACGTTTAAGATAATATAAATATTAAAAGAAATAATCGTATTCAGATTAATGTAGATATATTCGACTTGTTTTAAGATCTGTTAGTCTTAAAGTAAGAATTATATTCTTAATATAATCTTAAATCAGGAATTTTCTTCTTAGTTTAAGAACATTAAATTTATTTAAAGAATTAAAAATTTTAAAACAAGAATTGCACTCTTGATACAATCTGAAATTAAGAATATTATTCTTAATTCAAAACTTTTTTTCTTGTTTTAAGATTTTTATTTTGTTTTAAGGTTATAGTTCTTATTTTAAAGTTTTTTCCAGACTTTATTCTCCTTTCAATTACACAGTTCTAAAATCAAGTATGACATAGCTTAATTTTAGATTACAGCTTTTTTCTTAAGCTACGTTCAGACTGATGAAATATTTAATAGCAAACATCAAATATTTCATTAACGTAGTCTGAAAACAAAATATTTTTAAGTGTTAAATAAAATACCAGCTAATTTTAAGCAAATAAAAGTATTTACCGGCAAACAAATATTTGTCCAATGTAAATATAGTGTGAATATAAAAAAAAAATCAAATATTTTAGTAGTTTGTGATATTATAAATATTGTAAGAGTAAAAAACGACAAATAATTTTAGCCATGTTACCGATAGAAACAATTTTTCCTGTAAGTTTTCAGATTCTTTACAGTTTTAAAGATTTTTATAATTATTATACTTTGCTATCATTCCGTTATTAACAAATTTTTACGAATTTCCGCTAATATAACAATTTTTTCATAGAATTTTTGCATTCCTTGTAGTTTTAGGCATTTTTAATAAATTTTATGGCTTGTTTGAAAAATCACTATTCCCCCCATACCCCCCGACATTTTGTTTTTAAATGATTAAGTGATTTCGAATATATATATATATATATATTTTATGGTTTGCATCCAAGTTTACAATTTTTAACAAATTTTATCTATGTTCCCGTTAACCATTGTCTTCCAGTTTTTTTCTTTTGCATTCTCCTGTTCTAACACTATAAGAGATGCAACTCCATAGTATAAAACAAATAAAGCTAATGCGCTCATTTCTACTATTTGTGAAATATATTTTAATTTTTGAACACTTTCATTAAATATTTATTTGATGCAAATATTTGTTTAAGTCTGAACGCATGGCAAACATAATTTAATTTATTTTATTTGGCACTATTTAACAACTGTTTTAACAAACAAAAATTGTTACATATTTGAGCTTAGTTTGAATATTAAACAAAATATTTTTTTTTATTTCACACAGTTTGAAGCAAAATATCAGAATAAATATTTTTATTAAATATTTCATTAGTCTGAACATACCTTTAGTATACCGATTGTTAAACGATAAAATAATTTATATAAATCCTCTAAGCTCATATGCCTATATTTATAAAAATTTTTTAAATTTAATAAAGGTTTATAAAACAGATTTCGTATGAAAATTTGGCTAAATAAACGTTTAATAAATTAAATAATCATTTATAAATACGGGGGGATATGCTATAAAAAATAAAAATTAACACTTCACATCCTTTTTCAATCCTTATTTAAAATATTCTGAAACTAGCGATTCACTTTTCACTTAATATAATAATCGATTTTAATTTTTATTTGAATAAATTCATTAATTGCTTAAATTTACAACCTAAGAATTTATTGGTTTGGGTATACTTACAGTTTTTTCTTTTTAAATTTTGTTGTTGTTCAAATTTATAAATAATAATTAAATTTTTTTTTGTTGTTGATATGTTTTATAAATTAATTTATTGAAGTTAACTTCTAGTTGAGAGTTCCGTTAGTAAACTAAAAACTTTATTCTTGATTTAATTTTATTGATTGATAGAAAATATAACATAAACAAAATATATATTCTTAATTCCATACATTGAATATCGTTGCTTAACATAAATGCATCATAGACAAAATGTTGGATAAACAAAATCAATATTCGATAATTTCATACATTGAAATAAAATTGTTAAACAAAGATGTAACATTGTGGAATAAACAAACAACATTAATATTAAATACAAAAAAAATTGAAAAATAAAATTAAAGTGATTAACTTATTGGTTTTATTTTTGACACTTATTTTTATAGTTTTATTCTAGGAATTTACTATTTCTTTCGGATTATGACACAAAGTGATTTAAGTATATTTTCTAGTTTATGGACGTACTTTAGTGTGATCAGTGGTCACTGACCACCCACGAAATATAAGACTTAAATATTTAAAAACAAGTAAGAGTGCTATATTCGGCTGTGCCGAATCTTATATACCCTTCACCATTGTGCGAGCAGAATACAGAGCAACTAGACAAAAACTAAATAATTTTTACATAAACATACATATTTGCAATACCTCAAACTTCATTATAAATAAAATTTAAAAAGCGAAAACTGGTAAATATTTTTTTTAAATCTTTTTTAGAACATAAAAAAAAATAAAAATATTAAAAAAAAAATTTTCTTTTTAAAAAACCAAGAATCGAACCGGGAACTCTCAGTTTCTAACAAACCCCCTAGACAACTGAACCATGAAGCAACGTTAATCGAATATCATTAAAATGAAATATGGCACGTTGACTGTTCACAAAATTCAACAAAGTTTTGTTGTAATTACTTCTGATGTTTTTGTTCACCACAAAGTTGGGAAATATATTCACCAAAATAGTTTGCGCCATGTATGTGTGTTTGTTTGTTTTCTTTTATCTTTTTTGGCGAGTTTTTAAGTAGCAAAAAACACAAAAATTCCTAGTTTCTATTTGTAAAAATATTTTCGTTAAATAGATGAAATAATAAAGAAGGGTGATAACGAAAATCATATTGGGCATTATGCTAGTATATGTAAGCAATTGAAAGGGGGGGGGGGGGGGGGGGAAGAGGGACATCACATGGTTAAATCAAGTTCTCTCCCCATAAGGTCCCAGAATATATATACTTTATGGGGTCTTAAATCAATATTGTGGAAATTACAAACGTTATGACAAACTTATATATACCCTTTTCCACCTGAGGTGAAGGGTATAAAAAGAGTAATTTTTGGGATTTCAGTATTTTGATTATAACTCAGCCATTTTTTAACCGATTTGACAGATTTATATACCGACGTGTTTAAGAAGAAATTTGCCAGTTAGTTGAGTTATAAAACTTGGACTCGGGGAGATCTATGGTTCCCGAAAGTTGGGTATTTAAAAAAAAAAAAATTAATTTTGGTCATAACTTTTTTGTATCTGAACTGATTTTCCTGAGTTTTTATAAAATATGTTCTACTAAAAATTTCCGATATTTTGATATATAAGCCATAGGACATATGGCAGCCCTTGAATTTAGGTTTTTATAAAATTTTTAATTTTTTTTGTACGGGAGGTACCACGCCCACTTCTCCAATCCCGCCCACATTTTGTAGGATGGTGTGTATTGGCAACCTAAATGTGTGTACCTAATTTGGAAACTTTGGCTCTTGCCGTTCTCAAGATATACAGAAATTAAAAAAATACAACAACAACAAGGGATTTTTGGAAAAATTTAGAGGTAGTCGTGGTTTTTTGCTCATATCTACGTCATTTTTGGACCGATCTAGCTGAATTTCAATAGCAAGAAATGGTGGACTGTATGTAACATAAATGTAAAACAACCGAGCCGCTATCATGTCTGGATTATCCGGAAAACACATATCAAACGTAAGACGGACAGACGGACAGACGGTCAGGCGGACAGACGGACAGACGGACATGGTTAAATCAAGTTCTCTCCTCATAAGGTCCCAGAATATATATACTTTATGGGGTCTAAAATCAATATTGTGGAAATTACAAACGTTATGGCAAACTTATATATACCCTTTTCCACCTGAGGTGAAGGGTATAATAAATTAAGTACATTTAAATATGTATGCTAAGTAGGTACGTATGTATGTTTGTGCTCGTTGATGTTGGCAAACATTTATAAGTGCTTGTACAATTTTATGGATTAACACAAAAGAATAAAAACCGAAAGAAACGTTTAAAAATATATGTAAGTGTAATCATATGTGCACTTATGTTATAAATGTTTATATTATTATACCCTTCACCACAGGTGTAAAAGGGTATATATAAGTTTGTCATAACGTTTGTAATTTCCACAATATTGATTTTAGACCCCATAAAGTATATATATTCTGGGTCCATATGAGAAGAGAAGTTGATTTAACGATGTCCGTCTGTCCGTCTGTCCGTCTTACGTTTGATATGTGTTTTCCGGATAATCCAGACATGATAGCGGCTAGGTTGTTTTACATTTATGTCACATATAGTCCACCATTTCTTGCTATTGAAATTCAGCAAGATCGGTCCACAAATGGCTGAGATATGATCAAAAAACCACGACTGCCTCTAATTTTTTCCAAAAATCCCTTGTTGTTGTTGTATTTTTATTGCTTTTTTCTGTATATCTGGAGAACGGCAAGAGCCAAAGTTTCCAAATTAGGTACAAACATTAGGGTTGTCAATACACACCACCCTACAAAATGTGGGCGGGATTGGAGAAGTGGGCGTGGTACCTCCCGTACAAACAAAATTAAAAATTGTATAAAAACCTAAATTTTAGGGCTGTCATATGTCCTATGGATATGACTTATATACCAAAATATCGGAAATTTTTAGTAGAACATATTTTATAAAAAACTCGGGAAAATCGGTTCAGATACGAAAAATTTATGACCAAAATATAAATTTTTTTTTGAAAAATACCCATTCTCAGGAACCATAGATCTTCCCGAGTCCAAGTTTTATAGCCAAAATAACTCATATAGTCCACCATTTCTTGCTATTGAATTTCAGCAAGATCGGTCCACAAATGGCTGAGATATGATCAAAAAACCACGACTGCCTCTAATTTTTCCAAAAAAAACCCTTGTGTTTGTTGTTTTTTTGTTTTTTTATTTGAAACATGTACACATGCTTGTACATGATTGTTCGCTTTAATTGAAAAATACATACCTACAAATTAAACTAATAATATGACGAAGTATATTCTATTATAATGCTTTATTATTAACAAGGTTAATAGCTCAATGGTCTGGGCGGTTGCCCAAGAAGGTTTGTTTGTTATATTGCCGGGGTTCAAATCTCGGCATCTCCACCTTTACCAAACAAAAATTTTTTAACTTTTTCCATAAATATTTCTATAAACGATTTTAAAATTATTCAGCGATTTTTGATTTTTTCATTTTATTGACGATATAAATATGCATCGTTCGCCTTACATGTGAAACAAAAAACATATTTTACAATTTGTTTTTGGCTTAAATTTAAATACCTAAGTATGTACGAATATGCAAAAGTTATTTATGTGTATTGGTAGGCATTGTTTTCATGATTGTTGCTTTTTTTTCAGTTATAGAGACGGATTGTCTCTTCTTACATTTCAAATCAAAAATCTTACACGTGTTGCCATATTATTTTTAAAAAATATTTTTATTTCTAAAAAAAATCCCATTTGTTATTTGAAAACAAAACATTCAACAATAAGTATTTGCGTACGTAAATGTTTAATTTAATCAAAAAGCTAGAAACATTTAAGTTAGGATAATTTTATTGACGAACCCAATGACATAGAAACAGATCTTAAAATTTGTTCACAGCTTACTCTGACATTAGGCAAGGCAAAGAAATGCTAAAAATTATTTTGAAAACGCTACAAATAATTCTTAAAGTTGTTCATTATATTGTTTTAAATCCTTATACATTTAAGTGACTCATTTTAAACAAAATTAAAATAAATGGTAATATTTAAACAAGTATTTAGGTAGATTTGATAAAGCATCAGATATAAATACCACAATTGGTTAACCTTGAAATTGGAAGGCCCTCTAATAAAAACAAAATACAAACGGTTTTATAGCTATTTTGATTTAAAAGAATTTACAGACATATTTAGACCAGATTATTTTTTTTATATTTTAAAAAAACAGTCATCATTAATTGCGTAAAAGTTAGTTTATAACAATTTATTTTAGTTTTAATCGCTAAAGCGGATCATACACTTGCAATAAAATTGTTCAATTTTACGTATTGTACAATTATATCGCCAATGTGTATGCGATATTCGATGGTAGCACAATATATTGGCAACAATCAAAAGACTTTTGATTTTTATTGCACAACGAAAAGAAAGTGAAATGTGTTGGCAACATTGTATAATGCTGTTTATGCTATTCCTATAGTTTATGTTCACCTTTTTATTGAATGAATGAAACCATTGTGCGACTTATTGCATAATATAGGACAAAATTTAAATAATATGGCGAATATCATATACAGTAATATTGCAAGTGTATGGGCCGCTTAAGACTATTTCATCCAACTTTAAAAATTAATCAAAAGAAGCTTAAAACATTTTTCTAAAAAGCTAATAAAATGCCAAATGGAAATTTTACAGCTAAATCTAAGTTTTTTGTGCTGAATTTACTTTCAAAAATAAAAAATTCCCACACTACTTAAAAGTCTTCATTAAAAATCGCCCAAACATGCAGGCTTA
Source organism: Pollenia angustigena (assembly GCA_930367215.1). Classification (NCBI taxonomy): domain Eukaryota; kingdom Metazoa; phylum Arthropoda; class Insecta; order Diptera; family Polleniidae; genus Pollenia; species Pollenia angustigena. The sequence continues at coordinate 1,754,248 of OV884061.1, forward strand.
TCGTCTTGTAAAAAAATAAAATGAAAATTTTTTTACAATAAAATAAGAATTATCCATTTCCATACGAAATTTCATTTTGACTACAACTATTTTTTTTAGTCAAAATTTATTATAATTTATTATAATACATAAAAAACTTAAGTTATATCAATACCTATTCTTCAATTTTTAAAATAATTCTAAAAAAGCTAGAAACATTCAATTAAAATGCTTAAAAAAATGCGAAGCGCTTAATGAAAGTATTTTAGCTAAATTAAAATTTTTAATCTAAGTAAAGCTGCAAAATTGCCAAAATGGTCACACTGCTTAAAAACCATACAAACAAGCAGGGTTATCCACTCTAAAAAAAATTGTATTTAGGGAATATTAGAAATGCCCTCATCATATAATTTTACGACTACAAAAAACCGCTAACATAACGAACAGTCATCTAGTGTCGTCAAAATATTAAAAGCAATCTTTGCCTTTTTATTGCTGACATTGATAACATATTAGTCACTTTTTTAGACAATTTATACAAAAATATATTCATATATACCTATATACGGGCCTGTTCTGAAATCACACCTGTGACTTTGTGGTGTTTTGAAAGTCATACCGTTGTTGTGTTTCTTGGTGTGCTTTCTGCAATTGAAGATCACACAAAAACGGGACGCTAAAATATCACACGTGTGATTTCAGTAGGCACATGTGATTTCAAATCACGTGATTTGAGTTAAAGTGATTTTCAGAACAGGCCTGATAATATCTTCTGCACAAAAGCGATTTAAAAGCATACACAATTTAAGCAATTTCTTGGTATGTTTATGTTGTATTATTGATAAATAAAAAACATTTAAATTGGTTTGCGACTTTTATTAACCAAAACGAAAGTTTACGTTTCAAAACGGTTAATGGTAACCCTGTAAAATAGTTGTTTTTTTCATTTAAAATACTTGCGGTAAACTTCTTTTTTTTTTTTATTTAATATTACCTTCTGTATTACACACAAACAACAAACACATACATACTTTAATTTAATATAAATAATTATGGATATCACATACTCAAATCAACAACGACTTCTCATGCGGTTCGATGGTCGAACGGTCTAAACGGTCTGCCTCTTAACAATGTCTTATTGGTTTACTGGTTCGAATCCCATTCATTCCATTCTTTTTTTTGTTTTTTATTTTTTGTTTTTTTATTTTATAAATCTTTTTATCTAAAAAGAAATTGGTCAGTTTTTCCCTTTTTAAAATTTTTAAATATATTTATGAACTTCATATACGTATATTTTATACATATTTACGCCTTTTAATTTACCCTTTTTATACCCTTATTTTTTTTATTGATTTCATTTTTATACCCTTCACCAGAGGTGTAAAAGGGTATATATAAGTTTGTCATTACGTTTGTAATTTCCACAATATTGATTTTAGACCCCATAAAGTATATATATTCTGGGTCCATATGAGAAGAGAAGTTGATTTAACAATGTCCGTCTGTCCGTCCGTCCGTCTGTCCGTCTTACGCTCGATATGTGTTTTCCGGTAAAACCAGACATGATAGCGGCTAGGTTGTTTTACATTACACATCACATATAGTCCACCATTTCGTGCTATTGAAATTCAGCAAGATCGGTCCACAAATGGCTGAGATATGATCAAAAAACCACGACTGCCTCTAATTTTTTCCAAAAATCCCTTGTTGTTGTATTTTTATTGCTTTTTTCTGTATATCTGGAGAACGGTAAGAGCCAAAGTTTCCAAATTGGGTACACACATTTTGGTTGTCAAAACACACCACCCTACAAAATGTGGGCGGGATGGGAGAAGTGGGCGTGGTACCTCCCGTACAAAAAAAAGTAAAAACTTTTTTATAATTAAGTTTGTTTTTTTTATAATTAAGTTTGCTTAAATATATGTACACATATGTAGGTATATATATATATATATATATGCCTAAAAGCCAATTTAATGGAAATGTTATTTTTAAGCACGTTGGTATATAAATCTGCCAAATCGGTTAAAAATGGTTAAGTTATGTGCAAAATACTCCAAAAAAGGACTAAAAACATTAACATTTTTATAAAAACTAAAATTTTACAGCTGTATTATGACCTATTCATACGTTTTTAAAATTGTATAAAAACCTATATTTTAGGGCTGTCATATGTCCTATGGAAATGACTTATATACCAAAATATCGGAAATTTTAAGTAGAACATATTTTATAAAGAACTCGGGAAAACCGGTTCAGATACAAAAAAGTTATGACCAAAATTAATTTTTTTTTTTTTAAATACCCATTTTCGGTAGCCATGGATCTTCTCGAGTCCAAGTTTTATAACACAAATAAATGGTAAATTTCTTGCTAAGCACGTCGGTATATAAATCTGTCAAATCGGTTAAAAAATGGCTGAGTTATAATCAAAATACTGAAATCCCAAAAGTTACTCTTTTTTATAATTAAGTTTGTTTTTTATTTTATAATTAAGTTTGTTTTTTTTATAATTAAGTTTGCTTAAATATATGTACAAATATGTAGGTATATATATATATGCCTATAAGCCAATTTAATGGAAATATTATTTTTAAGCACATTGGTATATAAATCTGCCAAATCGGTTAAAAATGGTTAAGTTATGTGCAAAATACTCCAAAAAAGGACTAAAAACATTAACATTTTTATAAAAACTAAAATTTTAGAGCTGTATTATGACCTATTCATACGTTTTAGATATCAAAATATCGGAAATCTTTAGAAAAACTCGGAATATCGGTAAAAAAAAAAAGTAATGTCAAAAATATAGTTTTGTTTTAATACCTATTTTCGTGAACCATAGAACTTCCCGACTACAAGTTTTATCACCAAAGTAAATGGTAATTTTATACTTTAAGATGTCGGCATGACCAAATACTGAAATTCGATCAAAACTTAACGTGCTATATATTAATTAAACTTTTAATATATTTAATAGCACGCAATCATGTGCAAATAATTAAATAAAACTAAACGATATATATTTTATAAATATACATGTATATATACATGTATTTAAATATATATATAAACTTCTGTTCTTTCCAAGCCATGGTGAAGGGTATATAAGATTCGGCATAGCCGAATATAGCACTCTTACTTGTTTATAATTAAGTTTGTTTTTTTTATAATTAAGTTTGCTTAAATATATGTACACATATGTAGGTATATATATATATATATATATATATATATATATATATATATATATATATATATATATATGCCTAAAAGCCAATTAAATGGAAATGTTATTTTTAAGCACGTTGGTATATAAATCTGCCAAATCGGTTAAAAATGGTTAAGTTATGTGCAAAATACTCCAAAAAAGGACTAAAAACATTTTTATAAAAACTAAAATTTTACAGCTGTATTATGACCTATTCATACGTTTTAAAAATTGTATAAAAACCTAAATTTTAGGGCTGTCATATGTCCTATGGAAATGACTTATATACCAAAATATCGGAAATTTTAAGTAGAACATATTTTATAAAGAACTCGGGAAAACCGGTTTTTTTTTAAATACCCATTTTCGGTAGCCATGGATCTTCCCGAGTCCAAGTTTTATAACACAAATAAATGGTAAATTTCTTGCTAAACACGTCGGTATATAAATCTGTCAAATCGGTTAAAAAATGGCTGAGTTATAATCAAAATACTGAAATCCCAAAAGTTACTCTTTTTTATAATTAAGTTTGTTTTTTATTTTATAATTAAGTTTGTTTTTTTTATAATTAAGTTTGCTTAAATATATGTACAAATATGCCTATAAACCAATTTAATGGAAATATTGGGCCATGTCACAGAGTACAATTCCGTTCGGAATGATTCCGTTCGGAATTGAAGAAAACATATTTGTTTGTTGATGGAAAGTGTATTTTGATAGTTTTCTGGCCTTTCAGATACAGACAACTCCCATACCGTTCATGAAAACAAAAATGGTTTCATTCCGAAAAATTTTTTCCTCATTTTCTGGAGCACCAAAATACGGAATGAATTCCGTTTCCGAACGGAATTGTACTCTGTGACATGGCTGATTATTTTTAAGCACATTGGTATATAAATCTGCCAAATCGGTTAAAAAAGGTTAAGTTATGTGCAAAATACTCCAAAAAAGGACTAAAAACATTAACATTTTTATAAAAACTAAAATTTTAGAGCTGTATTGTGACCTATTCATACGTTTTAGATATCAAAATATCGGAAATCTTTAGAAAAACTCGGAATATCGGTAAAAAAAAAAGTAATGTCAAAAATATAGTTTTTTTTTAATACCTATTTTCGTGAACCATAGAACTTCCCGACTACAAGTTTTATCACCAAAGTAAATGGTAATTTTATACTTTAAGATGTCGGCATGACCAAATACTGAAATTCGATCAAAACTTAACGTGCTATATATTAATTAAACTTTTAATATATTTAATAGCACGCAATCATGTGCAAATAATTAAATAAAACTAAACGATATATATTTTATAAATATACATGTATATATACATGTATTTAAATATATATATAAACTTCTGTTCTTTCCAAACCATGGTGAAGGGTATATAAGATTCGGCATAGCCGAATATAGCACTCTTACTTGTTTTTATTTAATATTACCTTCTGTATTATACACAAACAACAAACACATACATACTTTAATTTACTATTAATAATTATTGATATCACATACTCAAATCAACATCGGCTTTACATGCGGTTCGATGGTCGAGCGGTCTAAACGGTCTGCCTCCTAACAATTTGTTATTGGTTGACTGGTTCGAATCCCATTCATTCCATTTTTTTTTTGTTTTTTATTTTTCGTTTTTTATGAATTCTTTTTACCTAAAAAGAAATTGGTCAGTTTTTAATTTTTAAAATTTTTAAAATAAAAATTAAAATGGGCTAAAAAACATCAACATTTTTATAAAAACCTAAATTTTAGGGCTGCTATACGTCCTATGGATAATTTTATTGACGAAACCAATGACATAGAAACAGATCTTAAAATTTGTTCACAGCTTACTCTGACATTAGGCAAGGCAAAGAAATGCTAAAAATTATTTTGAAAACGCTACAAATAATTCTTAAAGTTGTTCATTATATTGTTTTAAATCCTTATACATTTAAGTGACTCATTTTAAACAAAATTAAAATAAATGGTAATATTTAAACAAGTATTTAGGTAGATTTGATATAGCATCAGATATAAATACCACAATTGGTTAACCTTGAAATTGGAAGGCCCTCTAATAAAAACAAAATACAAACGGTTTTATAGCTATTTCGATTTAAAAGAATTTACAAACATATTTAGACCAGATTATTTTTTTTATATTTTAAAAAAACAGTCATCATTAATTGCGTAAAAGTTAGTTTATAACAATTTATTTTTGTTTTAATCGCTAAGACTATTCCATCCAACTTTAAAAATTAATCAAAAGAAGCTTAAAACATTTTTCTAAAAAGCTAATAAAATGCCAAATGGAAATTTTACAGCTAAATCTAAGTTTTTGGTGCTGAATTTACTTTCAAAAATAAAAAATTCCCACACTACTTAAAAGTCTTCATTAAAAATCGCCCAAACATGCAGGGTTATCGTCTTGTAAAAATATAAAATGAAATTTTTTTTACTATAATATAAGAATTGTCCATTTCCATACGAAATTTCATTTTGACTACAACCATTTTGTTTTAGTCAAAATTTATTATAATTTATTATAATACATAAAAAACTTAAGTTATATCAATACCTATTCTTTAATTTTTAAAATAATTCAAAAAAAGCTAGAAACATTTAATTAAAATGCTTAAAAAAAATGCGAAGCGCTTAATGAAAGTATTTTAGCTAAATTAAAATTTTTAATCTAAGTTAAGCTACAAAATTGCCAAAATGGTCACACTGCTTAAAAACCATACAAACAAGCAGGGTCATCCACTTTTAAAAAAAATTGTATTTAGGGAATATTAGAAATGCCCTCATCATCTAATTTTACGACTACAAAAAACCGCTAACAAAACGAACAGTGATCTAGTGTCGTCAAAATATTAAAAGCAATCTTTGCCTTTTTATTGCTGACATTGATAACATATTAGTCACCTTTTTAGACAATTTATACAAAAATATATTCATATATACCTATATACGGGCCTGTTCTGAAATCACACCTGTGACTTTATGGTGTTTTGAAAGTCATACCGTTGTTGTGTTTCTTGGTGTGCTTTCTGCAATTGAAGATCACACAAAAACGGGACGCTAAAATATCACACGTGTGATTTTAGTAGGCACATGTGATTTCAAATCACGTGATTTGAGTTAAAGTGATTTTCAGAATAGGCCTGATAATATCTTCTGCACAAAAGCGATTTAAAAGCATACACAATTTAAGCAATTTCTTGGTATGTTTATGTTGTATTATTGATAAATAAAAAACATTTAAATTGGTTTGCGACTTTTATTAACCAAAACGACAGTTTACGTTTCAAAACGGTTATTGGTAACCCTGTAAAATAGTTGTGTGTTGTTTTTTTTGTGGTTTTTTTCATTTAAAATACTTGCGGTAAACTTCTTTTTCTTTATTTAATATTACCTTCTGTATTATACACAAACAACAAACACATACATACTTTAATTTACTATTAATAATTATTGATATCACATACTCAAATCAACATCGGCTTTACATGCGGTTCGATGGTCGAGCGGTCTAAACGGTTTGCCTCCTAACAATTTGTTATTGGTTGATTGGTTCGAATCCCTTTCATTCCATTTTTTTTTTTTGTTTTTTATATTTTTCGTTTTTTATAAATTCTTTTTACCTAAAAAGAAATTGGTCAGTTTTTAATTTTTAAAATTTTTAAAATATATTTATGAACTTCATAAACGTATATTTTATACATATTTACGCCTTTTAATTTACCCTTTTTATACCCTTATATTTATTGATATATTGGTATATAAGATTCGGCATAGCCGAATATAGCACTCTTACTTGTTTTTTATTTATATTCTATTAGGGGTTGTCGTAACTCTAATAGTTTATTAATGAATATTCTAAAATGTTGTAAATAGGGATTATAAGGAAGAATATTAAGGGTTATAAGAATTTCATCATAATGTGAAATCTTAAAGGTGAGCAACAATAAAACAAAAACAACTTTAAAAATAATGTTAATTTAGCATTACATACATACATATATAAATAATTGTTGGTTTAATTGATTGTGTCCAATTATAAATATCCAGTTTGTATAATTTTAATTTTTGAAGAACTGTAATACGATATATTAAACAAACACTACGAGTTAGTTAATATAAACAAATGCAATTTTTAGCAACACACATATAAATCAAAGAAAAAAGTTCAAAATATATAAGATTAATTATTTAGTTGGCATAAGCGACTTTAAGTTCTTGTTATACGTCAATTTTTTAATATATATATTTTATGATTTTTTTTTGTGTGGTTTTAATCATCATATATATTATTTCTAAAGCACTTTTTTTTGTCGGTTGCAAATATCTCCCATACCACCGCATCAAATTTAATGAATGATATCTCATTTTAAAGCTTATTTCTAACACTAATGACGAACAATAATTAGAAATTGAAAAATTAATATTTTCATTGATAAAAACTATATTTTAAAATGTTTTGAAGTTACTAAAATTTCTATTAATTATTTTCATTTTATGTTACAAAAATGACAACTAACGGTGCGAAATATTCGCACGGGTCATCTAGTATATATTATTTCTAAAGCACTTTTTTTGTCGGTTGCAAATATCTCCCATACCACCGCATCAAATTTAATGAATGATATCTCATTTTAAAGCTTATTTCTAACACTAATGACGAAAAATAGTTAGAAATTGAAAAATAATATTTTCATTGATAAAAATTATATTTTAAAATGTATTGAAGTTACTAAAATTTCTATTAATTATTTTCATTTTATGTTACAAAAGTGACAACTAACGGTGCGAAATATTCGCACGGTTCATCTAGTTATATAAATAGTATGGTTTTATATAATATTCTATGGGTTGTTATGGAATGGGTTTATACTGAATGATATGGTATTATATAATATGTATGGTTATTAAACAAGAAAAAAATATAAAGTGGTTATAATGATAAATTATAAGCAGATATATTGGGTTTTTTCCTTATTTAATATTCAAAAACCCTTTGTTATCCATTTTTTTGATAATCTTTATTGATTTTGTTATATGATTTTATTTTCTTTTAATATTATTTAATTCTACTGATATAGTCAACTTCAAGTTTATACCATATATAAACTTTTACTAAATGTCATCAAAACATTAAATAAACCATAAACTATGGTTATTTAAATAGAAATTTCATTGCATCAACATGTATAAGGTTTAAATGTATACTATATCAACAGGTTAAAGGTATATATATATATATCATAAGCATAGATCGAATTAAATTCTTCACTAAACTTACATTGTAGAATATCAAATTAACGACATATTAATTTAACACTACGAGTTCGTTAATATTAGGGTTTTTTCCCGGGAATTATATAATTATATTTCCCGCTTTCCCGGGATTTTTCATGCGGGATCCCGGGAAATAAAAAATTCCTCATAGTTTAAGACAACAGCTATTTATACTTTGAAATTTAGTTTTCTATTCTCTTAAAATAAGCATCTGTGGATCAATTACAAGAAGTGAGTACATACGTAAATCAATGTCTCCTGATGCAATAAATCTACTTAAAGCAGAATAGGCAGTGCAACAGTTGATAATTGATAAATTTAGTGAAGTGAAAAGTTAATAAAGAACATTAATTCAAAATAAGATGCAGGTAGTAAAGCTTAATTGTCCATGGACAAGTCTTTATTGCAACATAGTCATATCTACAAAAACAAATGAACTTGGCAAAATGCGATTAAAGTTTTCAAAATGTAACGATTTAAAGATATATTTTGGACAAGTCTTTATTGCAACATAGTCATATCTACAAAAACAAATGAACTTGGCAAAATGCGATTAAAGTTTTCAAAATGTACCGATTTAAAGATATATTTTGCTAAACTTCGGTTCAGTTTGAGATAAAATACGAGAAGGCATGAAGGAACACTTTGCTTAAATAACTTACAATTTTTGATTTTTTGAGATATGACTATGTTGCAATGAAGGAGCGATATGTTTATTAGGTGATAAATACAAATTTTTTCCAATTTGTGTTGGTTTATATACCCTTGAAGTGCGGGGAAACCGAAATAAAAAAAATTTGGAAGCTCGTGTAAGATACTACAACCAGGGCTGTCAGATATGGCGATTTCTCGCCAAACGTGGCGAATTTGAAACGTGTATGGCGATGGGATTTCCCATTTGGCGACTGGCGATTTCTGATATAACTGGCGATTAGCTTGGCTATTTTTTGTTATCATTACTAATATAAAAAAATAAAAAGGAAATTTTATATTCAGTCACTATTTAATTCTAATAGTATGTATGTAATTCTAATAGTATGTAGGTCAAAACTCCAGTAATGAAATCGGTGAGGCTGAAGTGTACGATCTTATAGACTTGTTTACTTCATTTAAGTTTTTAACTGAATACATATATGATCTCCATTTTATGTTATTTAAAAAAAAATACAGAAACAAAACAAAATTTACTTCGGCGACTTTTTTGTATTTTTTCTCAGTTTTTGGCGATTTTTGACTGAAAAATTATACTAGCGTTTTTGTATGCAAAATTTAATAAAAAAAAAAAAGAAAATTTTACAAAAACTGAACAAAATCGACGTTTGGCGATTTTTGGCGATTTCTGACATCCGGTTTGGCGATGGAGCTCAAAAAAATCTGACAACCCTGACTACAACATACAATTTGAAAAACACATTGTCCTAAAGATTACAGATAGACCTAATGAAATGAAAAGGTTTGTAAGAGGTTGATGCTATTTTTTGCATGAACCTTGACATGCATTTGACTGATATAGTAGTCTTGGGCTTAATCGTTCATTTAGGTGACCGGTCATTAACGTTCAATTCAAAACAGTGAACGAGTTCGTTGTCTTTTGGGTCAGTTTATCTTTTGTGTCGGTCGGTCTTTTGTGGATTTCGTTCATTCATTCACAATTGATTGAATACGGCAATGTGTTTAAATAAACAAGCATATTTGTTTGATGTTACACTCAAAATATTATGTAGGTAAATTCAAAATAATATTAAGTTTGAAAAACTGAAATTTCATTTAAAATAAAGGAATTTTGCTGCTATTTTTTAATGTTAATTTTAAAACGGAGAAATTCTTTAAAAATTAATAAATTTTTCTGTTATTTAAAATGTACAAACTACAAAAAATACATTCAAAGGTTTTTTCAATTAATTTTAACTCAATTTAAATTACATACTAAAACAGCTAAAACAGTATTTATATCTGTCATTATTACGTACCAAATCAGCGAAAAATTTGTGTTTTTTTAATTTATGTGCACATGTTCCTATAAGTAAGTACATAAATAATAAAATAATTTAAAATAACTTTGCAGTTAAGTATTTCAGTTTTATTTTATGCATAAAAAATAACTGAACATATATTTTTTTGGAGAAACATATAACAACATTTTTATTAAGTTTTAACTCTACGGAAAATGATTAGTAAATTACATTCAGTTACTGTAAAACTTTTTGAGTGTACCCAAAAATAGAAAACAATCAAGGTATATATACACAAGGTAGACTCATTTGGGAGTGTATACATGCTGCTCTATAAAAGGAACGGAGTTGTCAAAATTGTCTTCATATAAAAAAAAAACAATTTAACGCACACATGTACAAATTTTTTCTCATATACACGAAATTTGACGTTAAGCTTCGAACTAGGGGTAATCAGCTGACAAACATATGGGCCAACGAGTTTACCTTGTGTAAATATACCTTGGAAAACAATAAACGCAAAATTCTGAGTTGTTTTTTCGTTTACCCAACAACTGATTGAAAAGAAACAATACTATTAAAATGTTTATGTTGTACCAGTATACTATATTTGTTTCTTTTAACACATTGCCAGTGGCAATTTGCCACATTGTTTAGAAAATTTCATAGTACAATCTGGGCTGCCATATGTAGTGATTTCTTGCTAAACGTGGCGGTTTTCATACTTGTTTGGTGATCTCATATTCTAATGCTGGGTACACACAGTGCAACCTACATGGAAACTGTTTCAATGCAACCTCAAAATATCAAAGCGTTTTGATGTGTATGCAATCTGAAATGAATGAAAATGAATTTAATTCACTGGATTGCGTAAACGTGTTGCATAGTGTGTACCCAGCATAAGTGCTTAGGTAACTTTATTTAAAGAGAAATAATTACTTAAAAACTTTAACTGCCTGTTTTTCGAACTTATTATGTCATTAATCAATTTATATGATATAAAATACACAGTTTTTGTTTAAATATAAAAGCTTGTCGCGAGATTTAAGTACTCGTATTTACTTCGTTTGAGAATTTTAGTAGTTAATATCAATCACATCAACCGTAATTTTCAGCAAGTTCAGTTATAATTAACTATCCGCTATAACTGACAAAAACATATTGTTAACTGGAAGTTAAATTGGTCGCAAGTTATTTAATTTACTTGATCTTCTACACAAGTGAATCTCGTGACAATTTATGTAACGACGTTTTAAGTTGATATTAAAAGTTTTTAAGTAACATTATTTATATTTTCTTTTCAGAGCATTTAAATAAAATATGTTTTTTTTAAATATTTGATTACTTTTAACTCGCATTCGTATTCTCCGTAAGTCATTTCAGTTGATACCCATATTGAAGATTAAGATTCACTCAGCAAGCCCTCCCATTTGATACTCATATTGTCGGAATGCATTTAAAATAATAAGTCCGCCATCTTGGGTGTTTTACATGTTGGATGTATAATAACTTTACACAGTTAACCATGCATTGTCATCCAAACTGAAAATATGTTATAAAATGTCAGCTAAATCGGTTCGAGTAATCTGCTTTAAATTTGAGTTGCAAGATTTTACCCACAAACATACATTGCAAGTTAAATAAAAGCTATTAAAATTCATAAGTAGTTTCTTATAAACTAATATTTTTTTTATTTTACCAGTCTTTTGCCTGTAATTTCTACAAAAAGAAATCTAGCAGTGCATAGTAATTAATAGTGTAAAAGAAGGATAAAACATCTATGATAAATAATTGTTGAAATAGGTAAAGATAACTGTTAGGTACGAACACGACCAGCTTTCTTTTTTAAAAATTACGGGCATCATTCATATACGAATACTTAAGTTATATCTACATTAAAATGGGCTTTCCCGAATAATTTCGTGCTCTAAAACTTGACTAAGCTTTAATTAATAAAGTTGTCGAATGTTGAACTTGGTTATTTATTTTAAGGTCTAATTTAAAAAATAAATGAAATAAATATGTTTACAATTTTCTGCTCAAATAAAAAATTTGCATTTGGCGGGTTTTATATTAAGAACAACTGGCAACGCTCATGTAAAATTGTGAATAGCAGCCAGGGTTGTCGGATTTATTTTGATCTTTTTTGACAAATTGATTGTTCAAAATCGCCAAAGCCTTTTTTTAAAAATATTTTTTATAAATCCTAAAAAATAAATGTCTTCCTATTTGCTAAAATTTGCCAAAAATGGGAAAAAGTCGCGTTGATACATATTTTATTAATTAAAATGTTTGGTGAACACAAAAAAGGTACAATAGTCTAACTAAAGCAGCAAAACGATTTCTTGTGGTTAGTATTAAAAAAATATTGGATATATATCTAAAATGCTATACACTTCACCGGTAAGGCATTCTTACTGTTTTTTTGGAAAACAATGTGTACGATTCAGTTTATTCAACATATCATATAATGTATAGCTCGTAATAATGTGCCAAGAAGTTTATACTGCACTCAATTTTGAAAGCGAGTTTTAGTGGAGTTAATTATTAAAAATAACTCTTTCAACACAGACATTAACAGTTGGAATAACATGCACATAAAGAGTTCTTTAAAATGGTACGTACCGGACATATCCTTATAGCTATATATTTTTCAAAAACTAATTTAAATTACATGGAAAACCACATTGAAATAGTCTTTCCAAATAACAATTGTAATTTGTGTAGGAGTCTCAAAACAAATTCATGGCTTATACTATGCTCACACTTGGATTCTTTAACTCTGCTTAACGTTTTTTTTTTTTTTTTTATCAAATAATTCATAAATTTTTACAATTTTATCATTAATATGTTTTAAATAATCTTCTGATAACTTTATAAAGTATTTTTATCCATTTTTAATACTTAAAAGAAATATAAATTTGTTTGTTGGGTTTTTTTCTTAATAATCTGTCATCTTAATCATCTCTAATGTAATAACATTTTGCTTAAACGCGTTTAAAAACCCATTAGTCCCAATTTACACTAATAGTGTAAATAGTCTTTCCAAATAACAATTGTAATTTGTGTAGGAGTCTCAAAACAAATTCATGGCTTATACTATGCTCACACTTGGATTCTTTAACTCTGCTTAACGTTTTTTTTTTTTTTTTTTCTCAAATAATTCATAAATTTTTACAATTTTATCATTAATATGTTTTAAATAATCTTCTGATAACTTTATAAAGTATTTTTATCCATTTTTAATACTTAAAAGAAATATAAATTTGTTTGTTGGGTTTTTTTCTTAATAATCTGTCATCTTAATCATCTCTAATGTAATAACATTTTGCTTAAACGCGTTTAAAAACCCATTAGTCCCAATTTACACTAATAGTGTAAATAGTCTTTCCAAATAACAATTGTAATTTGTGTAGGAGTCTCAAAACAAATTCATGGCTTATACTATGCTCACACTTGGATTCTTTAACTCTGCTTAACGTTTTTTTTTTTTTTTTTCTCAAATAATTCATAAATTTTTACAATTTTATCATTAATATGTTTTAAATAATCTTCTGATAACTTTATAAATGTAATAACATTTTGCTTAAACGCGTTTAAAAACCCATTAGTCCCAATTTACACTAATAGGGTTTTTACACTGATCAACATCTAACATCTGCCATCAAAGATGTAGAAAATGTGAAACACTCGTTTACATTGCTCACATCTAACATCTGCCATCAAACAAAAATGTCACCATATTTGAAAAAAAAATTTATTAAATTAAAAATGTTTTTTTCTCACAAAAGTGCCAACATTTAAAAAGAAAACTCAAAAATGTATTTGAAGTTCAATTTGTTTAAAAATATAAAAAATACTTAACAAAAAAACATTGCATTAAGATATAAAACTTGACAAATGGTAACGCTGCTTTCAAAGCAACTTCCATTTTGTCAGTGATGCCACAATAATAATAGAACTTATTGACACTTTTATAGTGATGACACTAAAATAATCGAAAGATGTAGAGTGGAATAAAATGAGATAGGAACATCTTTTAAAGATGTTGAAAGATGTTGTTTTTTAGCCCTATGTATTTCTTATGGAAAGATGTTAACATCTTCGCAAATGGTGGGAAATTGATGGTAGATGTTAGATGTTGATCAGTGTAAAAAGGCTATAAGGACATTTCTCGCTGTACAGACGAAGATTGATGGCGAGGGGCGAAAAGGTAGAGTGTTTAGTACATGACTATCTGTACTGGACATTTTTCATTTCTCTTTCTTACTTTTTGTAGTTTACATACAAGTATTAATTTCCGTCTGACTTCTAATGTTTCATATGTAAACGCTTCAGGTAAAATTAAAAGGGAATTCAAAAAATATCCTGCAAGAAATGTCCCTAGTGTAAATTGGGACTAACTGCCTATTTTACGATGTCACTCGAACGTATACGTTCGCACAAATAATATATAAATCAAAAACAAAATTAAAAAATTAGTTTTTGGTTTACATGTTATTTGTGCGAACGTAAACGTTCGATTGACATCGTGAAATAGGCAGTTAGTATTATCAAATTTACAACAAAATCGCCATATATTTTAAAATCAGCCAAAAATAAATCGCATGTCGCCAAATTGAAAATTAAGTCGCCAAGAAACTTGACAACCCTGATCGTATTATGAAAATGTGTAAAAGAATGTGGCAATGAGTAAATGAAATAAGAATATTATACTGGCATCACATATACATCACAATAGTATTGTTGTTTCTTTTCAACCAGTTGTTTGGTAAACAAGTGACCGACTGACTAAAAAGACCCAAGTGAACCATGCAAGTGACCGATTGAACGGAATTGAACGAGGAAACTGAACGGCCGTTCATCGTTCATCTGACTGACCCGTTCAATTGAACTAGTTCGTTCATGACCGACACAACTCTATGATATAGACGTTGTTTATAAAAAAAAGTGCTTCTTATTGTGAATCAAAAGCCTTCTACAACGGTGCACTTTTAACTATTTATCCAACCTCGGTAAAAAAATGAACGAAATTTTTCGGAAACAGGGTAATTAGTAAATAAAAAATTCAATATACTTTTTGACGTCTTACTAAGCGCTTTGAGTGTGTCAGAAAGTTATTTCCTAATAGACTTTTTACACTGATCAACATCTAACATCCACCATCAAAGATGTAGAAAATGTGAAACACTCGTTTACATTGCTCACATCTAACATCTACCATCAAACAAAAATGTCACCATTTTTGAAAAAAAAAATTTTTTAATTAAAAATGTTTTTTTCTCACAAAAGTGCCAAAATTTAAAAAGAAAACTCAAAAATGTATTTGACGTTCAATTTGTTTAAAAATATAAAAAATACTTAACAAAAAAACATTGCAATTAAAGATAAAACTTGACAAATGGCAACGCTGCTTTCAAAACAAATTTCTTTTTATCAGTGATGCCACAATAATAATAGAACTTATTGCCACTTTTCTAGTGATGACACTAAAATAATCGAAAGATGTAGAATGGAATAAAATGAGATAGGAACATCTTTTAAAGATGTTGGTTTTTAGCCCTATGTATTTCTTATGGAAAGATGTTAACATCTTCGCAAATGGTGGAAAATTGATGGTAGATGTTAGATGTTGATGAGTGTAAAAAGGCTATAAGCCGTTAAAAAATGTTAATATATTTATTTAAAATATTTTATTTATTTTATGAATTAACTTTTTGATCTCATATCTTGAGTACCTCAATTTGTGTTTGTTTTTATTATTGTTTTATGAATTAAATTGTTATGTTTATCTTAATTTTGTATCTTGTATCTAGAGCATAATAATAATACGGAATTTACATATAAAACCGTAAGGTAATAAAAATTCAAGTTCCTATTTTGATCTTCATTAATTTTGTAGTATTTAAGGATTTCTTTTATTTAATTTACTGTGTATTATTTATATGGAGCGGGATCCCGGGAAATTCAAAAAAATTTCCCGCTTTCCCGGGAATCGAAAAACTCCGGGAAAAAAAACTCTAGTTAATATAAACAAATGATATAATGTCTTTAAGAATGAAATTTTTAGCAACACATATACATAAATCAATGAACAAAGTTGAAAATGTATCAGATTAATTATTTAGTTGGCATAAGCGACTTTAAATTCATGTTATACGTTAATTTTTTAATTTATAACATAAAAAGTGAATTATCTATATATTATAGCTAACAAAACGGGTATTCTTGTGGAAGAGTATGCAATACGTAAAGATTTAATATATCGATTGAGAGGGTTTAACACTTAAGGTTGGATGCATATGAGTGGTAATTTAACGATGAAAATCAATTGATAATGTTAACCATATGTTAACAAATCTTTGTAAAGGGTTTAAAAATATATATATAATATATATATATAGATATATGAAATAAATATACAAAATATTATCTCTCCAATGCTGCGAACCTTACGAATATCTTATTAAGTAAACCAACCGACTGTAGGGTGAAAATAAAATCTTGATCGTGAATACTCACATGCTCCCAACATAACGGTTTGCTGGGTTATGGCATGCACCCAACGTTACATGAAATTGTTTGCTTGGCCTGCATGCTCCCAACTTTGTATGAAAAAAGTGGATTAGAAGCGCTCTAAACATACTACTCCAATATTTGTCTATACACCTTCTCAATGTCGGTGGTGAATTCAAATTTCGGCAAGCGGAAACGCAGGAAAACAGAGAATAACTCACTTTGAACAGTTGGACCGTTGGACATTAAGTCATTGAGAGAATAACCTGTAGAAGTTTTTGCCGATGCGTCGAACACTACCCGGAGTTTTGTTGTGGTACTTTCCGGTTTTGACACGCAAATATGGGGAATGAAGTACTTAGGACCCACTAAACTATCGAGGTTGACCTGTTGCATGTGTCCAAGTTGTTCATATTCTTGCATAAACTGAATGTATTGCTTTCGAACTTCTTCATTCTTTAGGAGTTTACGTTCAAGGCTCATGAACCTATTATATGCTATCGCGTATGATTCTCCTAATGTTGCTGGATTTTCACGGAAAGGAAGGCTTACTATAAATCGGCCATTTTGTCTGTGCGAGTATTATGATTGAAGTGTGATTCACATTGTCTTTCTGATGGCGAAATGTTTTTTTCATCTGGTTCGACCTCGTCAAGTTTCCATAACCGTTCTATAGCTTCCTCTAGGGTTGTATTTGTAAATATTGCACACGTGAGTGCACATGACGGATTAGATGTTGTGGTTTGTCTGACTGACCCACCAACAATCCATCCAAGCGTTGTATTCTGTAAAACCGGGAGTTGCTGGGAAATCTTGATTCGACCGACCTTCATGAGATTAAAATACAATTCAGCGCCCAGCAGGATGTCAATTTTTCCTTGTTGGTGAAATTCTGGATCCGCCAATTGAATGTTTTCAGGTATGGCCCATGAGGATATATCTATTTGGTGGCTTGGTTGTGAAGGGATGATGTGTGGGAGTACAAATGATTCTAGCCGTGATGAGAAGTTGTTTATTGTGGACTGCATTTTTAAATTCACTCGTTGAGTATACCTTTTTTGTGCATTCCCAATGCCATCAATGTTCAGAACTGCATCAGTTGGGGTGATGCCTACTCGGTTGATAAGTCTCTGGGATACGATGTAAACTTGGGACCCAGGGTCTAACATTGCCCTGAAATCACCAACGTTGCCGATATTTGCCGTTATCCTTACTTTTGCGGTTGCTAGAAGAACGTAACCCTGGGCCCCCCAGCATCCTTGGCATAGGTAGATGTGACTGTTGCAGAGGGTGTGCTTGCCTTTTCTTTTACTGGTTTTTCTTCCGAATTCTGTGCTGATGGTAGCTTTGAAGCATGCTTAGGCTTTGACGTCTGTTTAGTTTCTAAATGTAACAACGTGTTGTGTTTCTTGTTACATTTCCGGCAGCAACCTAATGTGCATGTTTTTGATATGTGATTGCTTCTAAAGCAATTGACACAAAGTGATTGTTGTTGGACCCACCCTAATCTATCTGGTGATTGTATGAATTTACTGCAGTGGTACAGTTGATGATTACCATTGTTGCAAAATTTACAGGTATTATAGTTCCCGTCTGATAATGCTACTTATGAAACTGCCTTATTTGTTGGTTTTTGGCCAATTGCTTCCATTAGGTTAGGTTAGGTTAGGTTAGGTTAGAGTGGCCGGTCACAAAGACCCCGCATAGACCAAATAGGTCCCTAGCGTTACCACAATTGTCCGATAACCCACAGAAGAAAGTAAAAAGGTCAGTCAGATGTGATGGTATCCAAGGTACCCCACACTCTCTTGACGAATGCAAGGAGTCTCATTAACCCAATTCCAGAGACTTCCCCGAGATCTTGGAGATAATGATCTCCCAGACAGTTCGCCCTGGAGCGCACGAGTGCCGGACAGTAGCATAGCAAGTGCTCTACCGTCTCTTTTTCTCCTGGTACCCCACAAAATCTACAATTGTCACTATTCAACCGGCCCGCCCTATAGGCGTATACCGCAGTCCAACAATGACCCGTTATAAAACCTATCAGAAGTCTACAGTCCCTTCTCGATAGCGACAGAAGCATTTTCGACGACTCCGAATCATAGGATCCCCACATAACCTTGGAAACCCTGCACGTTCTTGTGTTTTCCCAAAACGCCTCTGATCTCCTCCGTATAGCAGAGTCCGTATCTCTCCTTATATTCTGAATTGGAGCCGGGATGACCACCATCCTATCGTGTGGTAAAAGGGCCCCCCGTTTCGCCAATTCGTCCACCTCCTCGTTGCCCTCTATGCCCTGGTGACCGCGAACCCAGTAGATATGCACTCTCCTATTGACACAGAGTCTATCTATCGAGTCCCTACACTCCTGGACGACAGATGAGTATGAGTATTCCGCGGTTATAGCCTTGATCGCCGCCTGGCTATCAATGAAAAAGTATACCTGCGAGTTCTCGGTGCTGGGAACACGTGCCAAATCAGCAGCCATTTTGGCTGCAAAAACCTCCGCCTGGAAAACGCTGCAGTAATCGGGAAGCTTATACGATTCCCGAATACCCAGTTCTCGGCAGTAGACTGCAGCTCCAACTCCGTCCTCCATTTTGGAACCATCAGTGTAGAATCTGAAGGTCCCTTGGCCTGATCGGAGTCCTACCAACCAGCCGTCCTCCTCTATGGTAACTCGCGGTTTCCTTCCAAGTGTCAGTCTCGGAATGGTGTAGTCACTGCTACAATCTATTCCCCTTATAATACTACCGTGACCATAGAGTCCATATACAAATTGTCCCGTCGCCCTTAAGCGGATCGCAGACCTCCTTGCAGTTCCTTCTGCCACTAGATGAATCGGCTGCAAGTCCAGGATCACATCCATTGCCGCAGTCGTGTACTACGCAGAGCACCGGTGATACTAAGTTCGGCGAGTCTCTGTACGCCCGTTAGCATATTCCGGTACGATATCTTATCCAAGGCCGTCCACCACACAAGTAGCCCGTAGAGTAGGATTGGTCTCGCCACCGCTGTGTAGACCCAATGTGTAAGAGCAGGGGTTAGACCCCACGTTTTGCCTAGCATTTCCTTACATGCGTAGAGCGCAATCGTTGCCTTTTTCACCCTCTCCTCCACATTCAGTCTCCACGACAGTTTGCTATCCAGTATTACTCCCAGATACTTAGTGTGGTGTTTAAGTTCTAGGTTAGTACCCCCTAGTTTAGGTCTCCTCCATGGACCAACTTTATACCTTTTCGTAAATAGTACTAGGTCCGTCTTCTCGGGACTAACTCCCAGTCCTACTCCGGCTGCCCACTGGTTGATTATCGCCAATGTAGCCTCCATTACAGAACTAATAGTATTCAGATCCTTGCCAGTAACTATCACCGCCACGTCATCTGCGTATGCGGTCATCTTTGCTGCCCCGTCCTGAAGTCTATTGAGAAGTTCGTTGACGACAAGCGTCCATAGCATCGGCGAGAGAACCCCTCCCTGGGGGGTTCCCCGGTGTGCCCTCTTTGTTATCCTGGAGTTGCCCCACGCCGCGGATATAGTTCTACACCGTAGCAGGTTACCAATCCAGTTTTTAGCATGCGGATGTGCCCCAGTGCGAGATAAGCTGGCCAAAATTGCCTCTGTGGACACATTATTGAATGCTCCCGCGATATCCAGGAACACACCCATAGCGAAGTCCTTATAGCTCAGGGTCTTCTCAATTAGCGAGACAACTGAATGAAGTGCCGTCTCAGTTGATTTACCCTTCGTGTACGCATGTTGATTGACAGAGAGAATGGTCGGCCTTATGTTACCCTTGACATGATAGTCCAAGATTCTCTCCAACGTTTTCAGCAGGAAGGATGTGAGACTTATAGGTCTAAAATCTTTTGGGTACATATGATTGCTCCTACCCGATTTCGGCAGAAATACAATCTTAGATATCCTCCAAGTTTTAGGCACATAGTTTACCCTCAGACATCCTTTAAAAATTTCCACCAGCCATGGTACTATCCGTTGTCTACCCCGCTGTAGTTGCGCTGGGATAATTCCGTCAAGACCAGGCGACTTATATGGCTGGAACGAATCGATTGCCCATTCCACCCCCTCATAGGTGATAATTCCGCTATCACCATCTGCCACAACAGAATTTTCATCAGTTGGAATGGGATCATTAGAGCAGCCCGGAAAGTGTGTATCCACAAGCACCCCCAACGTTTCCGCGCTGCTCCCTGTCCATTCTCCGTTTTCCCTACAAACCGTACTTGGCATTACCGGACTGCCCACTAGCATCCTCCGCAGTCTTGCCGTTTCGGTTGTCTTCTCTATATTGTCGCAGAAGCTTTTCCACGAAGCTCGTTTAGCCCTTCGCACGTCGCGCTTATACACCCTAAGAGCGTCCTTATACTCCCCCTAACACTCAGACCGGACGACAATTTTCGCCAGTTTGAATAGCTCACGAAGCTCGCGTCTTCCAGAGTCCAGCTGACCATTCCACCACGGCGGTCTGGACTTACGCCTAGCTCGTGTCGGGGGACACGACTTCTCATAGGATCTAGTAACGCCCGATACCAATGTGTCTACAGCCGAATCTATGTCCCCTGAACTAACCAATGTTCCCGAGTGACCTAGGTCCCTGTTCAAAAGTGAAGAGTATTTGGCCCAGTCCGTATTCCTTGGGTTCCTAAACACTGTTTTGTCAGGTATAGTATAATTTAACAAAAATGATATATAGGAGTGATCAGAGAAGGATGGCTGCGTAAGCACCTTCCAATCATCTATCACTGTTTTATAATCAGTATAAAGCGTCACATCAAGCACATTTTCTGAGGTGGGACCCCTATACGTGGGGACCTCACCTCTATTCGCAATTTGTATATTATTCTGTAATATAAAAGCAATAAGATCCTCACCTCTACTGTTGGTATCCTTACTGCCCCATATTGTGTGATGAGCGTTAGCATCTGTACCCACTACCAGGTTTTGTCTCCTTCTACAAGCTCCCTCGACTAGTCTATGGAGTTCTACTGGTGGGGCATCCCTATCGTGTGGCATATAGGATGATGCAAAAAGTACCATGTCATCTCTGCCATCCTCCAAGGCCACCACTGTGAGATCGTCAGTGCTGTAATTATAGAGAATATATGAACAAAAATTCTTCCTCACAAGTATTGCAGAACGTATTCTACCTACCACTTTTGAGAAGTACGTGTTATAATTACGTGACTTCAATCCAGAAACCCGATTTCCTGTGGAGATCCACGGTTCCTAGATTAAAGCCACGTCGTAGCGACCCTCCTTTAACGTGAGGAGGAGTTCGATCGATGCCATCTTACAATGTTGGAGGTTGACCTGCAGGATCTTTAGCGTCATCGACTAAAATCACCCGCTCGGGGTCGGCTCTATCCTCATTGGCCGTCTCACCCAGCCTCAGTCCAGAAGTGGCCGTAGTGGCAGCTGCTAGATCACGCTCCACTTCATCGACCTCCAGTGTGTTATGGTTGGAGTCCTGCGGATGTCTTTTCTTTAACCGTAGAAAGACACTTCCAACTCCCCATGACATTTTTCCATACCGCGGATACAAAAGGTCTTCCGCCTCCTTTGTAATCTGCAGTATGTAGTTCTGTCCGTCCTTATTACCTTTTTGCACGTGCAGAATCCTCCATTCTTTAGTGGGAATATCAGGACTCTGATTTTGTAGGAGACGAAGAGCGACTTCCGGTTTGACAATACGCGGAAAATTCACCTTCGCCTTCGGTATAGCAGGAATGTGCGATCGATCCACAATCTTAAGTTGTGCATCCGACCACAAACCCTTGAGTTTAGTAATGACTCCTTTAAGCCATTCCAGCGTCATTTCGTCCTTGCAACTGATGAGCTTCACTCCATTGAACCAACCAGCCCCATCAAAAGAGGGCAGCGGTCTGTCAGGTTCAGCTTCCATCTTAGCAACGATTGCGTTGAAAATCTTCAGCTCCACAATCTTCCATCGCTCTGTGGACATTTGACCAAAGGGGTTGCTCATGTCGAGAAGTGCCACGCTCAGAGGACGTTTGGCCACTTCACTGACTCGTGCAGCCTTTGGCAACGGCTCAGTGGCAGATGTCGAGGTTCTGATCTCCTCGGGGTTTCTCTTGGATTTACGGCAGATGGAGACTCATCAACTGAACGCTATCTTTTTCCCTGCATGCTCTTAATCACGGCTTCTTCAATGCAGTTGGGGAAACCATGGTTTTTGGCAGCATATTTGGGGTTATTTGAAAAGTGAGCTCGGCCTTCTGCAATCGCTCCTTTGGTCCACTTCATCCGCTCTTTCTCATCATTGGAAAGGTTGGATTGGGAGCCAAGCCGATGCTGTATCCGGACCGCAGCTTTGTATTCTGATAGAGCTCTAAGTCCTTCCTTGCTTCTCCTGGGCCTGTTCCTATTTATGGAATGGGCTCCCCGAGATGTGCTAGGTGAATTTAGCAGCTCACGTTCCTCTTTAGAGGTAATAGTTTTGACGCTATCGAGATCCGAGTCTGAATCGACAACGGCATCCGTACGTGTCACAGTTGCGTTTTTGGCATCTTTAATATTTCCACCGTAAGGCGCCTTAACCACGGCAGAGAATGTGTGACCGCTGGCGACACGCAGAGGAGATACTGGTTCTCCACCGTGCCCGCCGGTGGTCGCAGTCACTGCTAACACCGACGTTTGGGCGTATATTACCGCCCGGCTTTTATTAATTTCTTCTTCCATTTCATTATCTTCAGTTGCATTTTATACATACTGCCATGTTCGTATTAACGCCGATCCACCGGATAACAGACGCGCACCAGGAAGCCGCCCAATATGGGAACAGACGCTCCTGGATTTTAGTTCCAAGAATCGTGGAGACATCACCGACCCGAAAACCGCCCAATGTGGGAAACAGACGCCCGGACCGAATCAAACCCCACGATTACCTTCTACCTATGATCAAGACCCATCACAGTAATGTGGCAATAGGCATTACATTGAGACACTATGCTCAAGGCCCTGATCTTAGCCGCGTACCCACCAGTACCCGTTACCAGCCAGCACCCCCGTGGAGGGTTCAGTAGAAGGATTTTCATGCCGGCCAATTGCTTCCATTAATTGGAATTGAATTTCCAAAAATGATAGAAATTCGGGAATTGCTGGTACTTCCTTAGGTTTTGCTAGTTTTTCTATCAATAGATGTATGAGTAGAGGATCCCAAGCAGGAGTTTCGATGCCAATATTGTTTAACTCTGATAGACACTCCTTTGTTGTATCATGCAGATTTTTCACAGCCATAGCAACTGATGTCCCTGTTGGCTGGTTTAATATTTTTTCAATCAAATTTGATACGATGACTTTTTTATTGGCGTATCGATTTTTCAACGAAGTCCAAGCAGCTTGGTAATTTTCCTTCGTTAAGGAAAATTGGCTTATTAAATGCGCGGCCTCTCCGGATAGGTTAGTCTTTAAATGCCACATTTTTTGTATGTTTGGTATTGCCTGCCTATCCACCATCTCTGAAAATAGGTCATGGAATTGGCGCCATTTTAGATAATCTCCATTGAACTGTGGGATTATCACCTTTGGTAATGGCAACGAGCCTCGTACTGTAGAGTGTGTTGGGACTGTTGATTGGGGTTCACCAACAACGGGATTAGCAACATTGCTCTGTAATGTGGCAGCCATCACGGCAAGGTTGACCAAGTGATGCTGAACATTGTCGTCTAACGTATTGTACTCCTGGATATTAAAACCGCTCTCTGTTGGTTCTTTAAACTTATCGAAGATCTCACAATATAGCTCTTGGATCTGGTTCCATAGCTTGTTGAATGTGGCAATTTTAATGCTATAGTACTGGGCAGGTTGTGTTTCTTTAATAGAATTTATCCCATTTAAGAACCGTTCCAATGCTACCATTCGGGCCTTTATTCCCCGAATTAAGCCTTCATGTGTAGTATGTTGCTGAATACTCGTCGTAGTAATATTATTTTGTCGTGTGTGGTGGGTCGGTTTCGGTACATAATTTTCTAAACTTTCTGGTAGCTGATTTTTATCTTCTGGTAGCTGTTGTGGAGTTTCCGATAACCTTTTAAATTGTTGAACTTCAGATATGAATTTCTCTATGTATGAATCTGTCAACTCTTTTATTTGGGAATAGTTGTCCTGCTGGAAATACTCATGCTCCGTACTCAATTTCTGTGCATCTGCATGCATTCTCAACTTCGAGTCGCATGTCTCAAATTCCGTCCAGGCATTACTTAGGCGTCGCAAACGCTCGTCATAACATTTAATTGTTGTTTTTCTATCCGCAGAGTCCTTTTTAAATTTGCGAATAATTCTTTGAACGATTTCACCCGTCTTCAATAGGGAGTCCAAGAGTTGTGCTGATGTGGCCATGGCGTAGCCTTCAATTGTTTTTTAGTTAATTTGTAAATTAATTTGTTGCCGGATGAGCTGTAGTCCTGATGATAATACCCTTGATGCTAACAATGTCACCAAATTATTGCTGAATGGACTGCTGTCCTGCTGTCCTGCTGTTATTAAATGTATGTGTAGAAGATGAATACCAAAATTGTGGATTTGGTATCTGACGAATTGACTGTTGTTCTGATGAATGTGGTTCCTGGATTCGAAAATGTCACCAAATTATTGAAGCAGTGTCTGTTGAATGGAGTCCCTTACCGCTGGTGGGGGGAAACTTGAAAATTTTATAAAAAAAAAGAAAAACCAAAACTGGGGTCACCAAAAATGTTGCTTTGGTGCCTTAAAGTAGACTGATGTCTTGATGAATACGGTCGCCTGATTGACCGTCTAATAAAGGATGCATGTTCAGATGTGCCTTTTTGTATTCATGGGTCCCTTAACGCTGTTAGGAGACTCAAAATCTTCAACAAAACGGCTGAAACTAAGGGTCACCAAAATATTAATTAATGCTGATTTATTAGTGTAAACTCAGATCAAACACATAACTTTGATCTGACACTAATTTGTTTATTTTTTAGTTTCTCTTCAAGCACTTGAAACTTGAAGAGAGGGATGGTCAATAAAAAATGCAGTAGTTTGATGTACTTGATCTTAATGACCACGTTGAAGAATTTGTTTACGATATTTATACTAAAATTAATAACTAAAAATGTTAAGTTGACAAAAATACTAAATTGCCAATATTTTAGTTTAGTTCTGCTTCTGTGATTCTTAGTTTAATACAATTTAATTATACTGTGATATTTTTTACTTTTATTTATATTTTTGCATTTGTTTTGTTTAATTAAATTTATGTTTTAAATGTTCAAAATGCAGAACTATTGACGAAAGATTATATATCTAATAAAAAATCCCTGATGATGTTGGGAATCTCCAACGAAACGTCGGAAAAATAAATTATGAAATAATCTTTTATTTGCATAGAATACATGACCTTAATAAGCCCGATTTAGAATTTCCTAAACAAATCAATAATATTCATTTTATATTGTTACAAAATAATAAACAGAAAGCAATGAACTAGAGAAAAAATGTTAAGTAAGCAAAATAATACCAAATAACAAATTAATAAAAATAAAATAATTTTAAAGACAATGAACTTGAGGTACAATTATAATTAACAAAATAACTTTAAACTAGTGTAACTGAACTCTATTAGTAAACAAATTATGAACAATGGTTAATGAACTTGAAGTGCTGTGAATGCAGTTGACGAAATTAAAACATTGGGTAAGTTGGTATAAATGTGTGTTCTTAACAGTAAGCAAATAAATAAATGAATAGCAAAAGAATAAATGCCGTTTGACTTCAAGAAATTGTGTTATTGCGTGCACAACAATAAATGCAAACAAAGCACTTTCAATAAAAAACTCAGATATGCACAAATTAAATGTGTACAAAACGATATCAAAATTACCAACGTTGAACTCTGTTTTGCAGGCATAGAGTTAATATAAATTATAGCGTATGAGTAAACCAACAAAAATTGTTGATTTTGCAGTTCTTTGATTAGTATACCGATCGCGTCAGAATCACTTTCTGAGTCGATCTAACGATGTGCGTCTTGCTGGCTGGCTGTCCATGTCAGGGATGATAAAGTAAGTACTTTTGTACTTTTTCAGTACTATTAGCACTTCAAAAGTACTGGAGTACCCTAATGTCATGTTCAGTACAATTTAAAAATTTCAAACATTTAACATTGAAGCTTTTTGGTCTAGGGTTGGAGAATTGAAAAATAAAATTAATGAACTTATGTTTCCAGATATCAGTAAAATTGCATATGGTATATTGTCTAAACCACATGCGTCGGTGAATTTTTTTTTTTTTTATTATTGAATCTTTCTTATCGAAATTTATGTATTCAAATCTTAATACTACTTGTTGCTTATTAGTTGCTACCAATGTAACCACTAACTGCTGTATTCAAATTTTAATAATGTCTTCTAGTTAGCCTCAAAGTATCGGTTCTTTTTAGCCTCTGGTGAGTTTCGAACTGAACCAGACCCCGAGCGAGGTAGTTGGGGTAAGTCATTAGTTTATCTATGTAGCTAATTGAATATTTTTTAATTTCCTCCTGGATAGTGGGGACGTAGAGATCTCTGTGGATAAAATCATTTCGTATATACCATGGGGCGCAGACAATTTAGCGTAATATTCTAGACTGCCTTCTTTGAAGCTTTTGGATGTTTGATGCGCATGCAGTACCCCATAATTGGATGCCATATGTCCATATTGGTTTTATGGTGGACTTGTATAAGAGCATTTTGTTGTCTAAAGACAAGTTTGAGTTTCGACCTTGGAGCCAATGTAGTTGAGCAGCTTTAAGTTTCATAGCCGTTATTTTCGCTTCAATATGACGTGACTACGTCAATCGTCTATCTATATAAGTTACCACGTATTTAACATAATTTTCTACCGGAACCCTGACGTTATTAATTTGACTGCTGGGCACGTTTGTCTTCTGAGAGTGAAAGTTAAGTGAGCACATTTAGCCGGGTTAACCTTTACTTTCCATTTGCCTAACCAGGCCTCTACTTCGTTGATGTGAGACTGTAGATTTTGCGATGCGACTTTTTGGGTCATGGTCAACGCTAATAAATGCTGTGTCGTCTGCAAATGTAGAAGTATGCTTGCTCAGGTTTGTTGGCATATCCGCTGTGTATATTATATATAGTAGCGGTACTTATATGCTGGCAGCAATTTTCTTGGGGGGGGGGGGGGGGGGGGGGGAGAGTGTTATCTTGCGACCTTACCATGAATGTTCTCCAGAAGCTTGTGAGTGTTTTTAGGAAGCATTCGTGTTATTTTGATGAGTAGCCCATCATACCATACTATGTCAAATGCTTGGGAAATGTCTATAAACAGGGCTGAGCAGTATTGCTTTTTCTCAAACGCCGATCTAATTTGGGTGACAATTCTATGCACTTGTTCTATTGTACCGTGTTTCGCTCTGAATCCGAACTGGTGATCCATGATGACGTCGTGTTAATTTAGATGTGTTATTTAAATGTATTTAAATCTTTCAAATCGGTTTAAAAATGGCTAAGTTATGATCAAAATACTGCAATCCAAAAATCCGGTTGTCCGTCTGTCTGTTGAAATGGGTTTTCCGAAGCCCCCAGATATGATGGGGACTTGGTTGGGGTATCTTTATGTCATTTAGTCTTATAATAATTTTGTAATTGAAATTTAGCCAGATCGGTCCACAAATGGCTGAGATATGAGCAAAAAACCATGACTTCCTCCAATTTTTCCCAAAAACTCGGGAAAATCGGTTCAGATACAAAAAAGTATTGACTAAAATTAAATTTTTTTTCAAATACCCAATTTTGGGAACCATAGATCTCCCCGAGTCCAAGCTTTATAACTAAGGTAAATGATAAATTTCTTCTTAAACACGTCGGCATATAAATCTGTCAAATCGGTTAAAAAATGGCTGAGTTATGAGCCAAAAACCACGACTACCTCCAATTTTTTAAAAAAATCCCTTGTTGTTGTTGTATTTTTATTACTTTTTGCTTTATATCTGGGGAACGAAAAAAGCCAAAGTTTCCAAATTAGGTACACACATTACACACCATCCTACAAAATATGGGCGGGATTGGAGAAGTGGGCGTGGTACCTCCCGTACAAAAAATATCAAAAAATTCATAAAAACCTGAATTTGTGCACTTTTATATGACCGATGGTTACACCTTTTATATCAAAAGACCGGAAATCTTTAGTTGAAAATATTTTCTGAAAATTTCGGAAAAATTGGTTCAGATACAAAAAAGTTATGGCCAAAATTAAATTTTTTTTATTAAAATACCCATTTACGGGAATCATAGATCTTGCTGAGTCCAAACTTTATAAGTCAAGTAAATGGTAAATTTCTTCCTAAACACGTCGGTATTTAAATCTTTCAAATCGGTTTGAAAATGATTAAGTTATGATCAAAATACTGCAATCCAAAAAATTATTTTTTTATACCCTTCACCGTTTGTAATTCTACAATATTGATCCTACACCCTATAAAGTATATATATTCTGGGTCCTTATGAAAAGCGAAGTTCAAATCCGGTTGTCCGTCTCTTCCCCCCTCCCCCCCTTTCACATTTGTTTACATATACTAGCATAATGCTCAATATGATTTTCGTTATCATCCTTCTTTATTATTTCATCTATTTAACGAAATTATTTTAACAAATCGAAACTAGGAATTTTTGTGTTTTTTTTTACTTAAAAACTCCCCAAAAAGAAAAAACATACGCATTCTTAGATGCCACAAACTATTTTGGTGAATATATTTCCATATTTTGGTTCAAAACTCAAATAAGTTTTATGGTTTACAACTTTGCTATTGTGGTGAACAAAACCATCAAAAGTAATTACAACTCAACACAGTGAACAGTAAACGGGCCATATTTCATTTTAATGATATTCAAACAACGTTCCTTCATGGTTTAGTTGTCTAGGGGGTGCGTTAAGTTAGAAACTGTTTTATTTTAAAGAAATTTATTTTAAATTTTTATTTTTTTTATGTTCTAAAAACGATTTAAAAATAATATTTACCAGTTTTCGCATTTTAAATTTAATTTTTAATGAAGTTTAAGGTATTATAAATATGTATGTATACATAATAATTAGTATTGTGGTTATTTTGTTGAACTATTTATGGTTTTTAATCCAAATTTTTTATATTTTTAATTAGGCTTAAGTTCATCAAATTTAATCTTCATTAAATTATTTTTATGAAGAAAGGAATTTTACAACATGAAAATTAATTAAAATTTACTGATAATTTTTCATTCTTGACTCAATCTGGGCTCGAACCCAGGCGTTTTTACGGACAGGTTACCATGACATGTTTCGATTGCAACCACTCAATCTCCTCAGAGGGCTTGCCGTTTAACACTCGCAGCCATCGACGACTGCTGACGTCATTAGTCAAACATCAATCCTTTAACCAAATTGTATTTAACCTTTGGTAGATCGAAATTTGCTTTTGAATGATTATCTATTTTAATTTATTTTACATGTTCTTCCTTTACTTCTGTTTTTTCGTACTTTTGTCAAGAATTCTTCTTGAAGTTCAAAGTACATATTTTGTTTTGTTTTTTCATTTTTTTGTCTTTCTTTTTCTTGCTGACCTTTTCAGCACAACTTGAAGGACAAATTCAAACATAGAGCTCGTGCCCTAGCTTTAACAATAATTAGTATTGTGGTTATTTTGTTGAACTATTTATGGTTTTTAATTGTTAAAATAGCTGAGTTAAATACATTCAATTTATAAAGTAACACTATCCAGTGAGACACAAAGAATGCTGATGAAGGCCGTAGCGGGCCAGAAAATGCATTACATTCTGCTGGTATATTGTATTTTGAAAAATTAAAGGAATATAACTATTACAAAAAAGCTTTACAAAATACATAACTGAAATTTAACTCATAGAATAAATTCGAAAAATGAAAAAAAAAATGTTTATAATAATTATAAATAGTTTAAGACAATTTATTGATTAACATTTTTAATAGTAATTTGCTTCTGTAAAATTTTCAAATTGTTAGATAGGGCGTTTTGCGTTTTAGGTTACGATATGTATAGTTTACTTTTTTTAGGTCTACGTTTAGCAACAAAAGGGATAACGGTTTAACAACATAGTCCTAAAATACAATACATAACTGTAATCAAAATTTGTTGTAAGCAACATAAAAAAAACGTTGGTCGTAACTGTTATCATTCAATTTATATTTTCTTCATTGTTTTGAAACACTTACTATATATGAGAAATATTTTTTTAATGTTATTTTAAAACATTGTTGAACAATTTTATTAGATCGACCTCTAACAGCGAAAATAATGTAAGCGCCAAAAATCAAATTTTACAGGAGAGATCTTTTTTTATACCCTCCACCACAATTAGTTGTGAAGAGGGTATATTAAGTTTGTCATTCCGTGTGAAACTTTTTTATTATTCATCTCAGACCCTATAAAATATATATTCTGGGTCCTTGAGTATTTTTAAGTCGATTTAGCCATGTCCGTCCGTCTGTCCGTCTGTTGAAAACACGCTCACTTTCGAAAAACTCAAAAGAAATAAACAAACTTGGTGTCAAATTGCTTGTAGTTATCCTAAGCAGTTTAGGATTGAAATCCAGCAAAATCGGTTCAATAGGATCTGAGCTATGAATCAAAATGTGAAACCACCACCTAAAAAAAATTTATAATTTTGTTACAAAAACTAACATAAATGGTGGAAAAATGCACAGAATGATATAAGATTTCGCGACAGTTCGTTTTATTTAACTGGAAATCACGCTGTAAAATATCTTGAAGATCCGTTCATGATTTACCCTAGGCCCTATATAAGCCCTACTCCCGGAAAACAGTATAGTAAGCCTAAAGCCCTAACTAACAATGCTATCATAACAAATTTTGGCACGCCACAGTTAAATAGGACTAGAAATGAAACTGTTAAGTTTCGTGAAGATCGGTCCATAATTTACCATAGGCCCCATATAAACCTTACTTCCGGAAAACAGCTTAGTAAACCTAAATACGTAAAAAATAATGCTATCATAACAAAATTTGGAACATATAAGTTTTACAGGACTAGAAATAAGACTGTGAAATTTCGTGATGATCAGTTCATAATTTACCCTAGGCCCCATATAAACCTTACTCCCGGAAAACAGCTTAGTACGCCTAAAAACGTAAAAAATAACGCTATCATAACAAAATTTGATACATCACAGTTTTATAGAACTAGAAATGACACTGTGAAATTTGGTGAAGATCGGTGCATAGCTTACCATAGGCCGTATATAAAGCCCACTCTGGTAAAATAATTAAATACGCGGTAAACTTTCTTCCAGTTTAGCTTCATATGGCCAGAAAAAATGTTATGCAATTTTGTGATATACGGTCCATAATTTTCCTTATATTCCATTTTAGCAGCCTTTTGAAATTTACTGCAAACGCTTAAACTAATTGCACCGCTGTATTGAAATTTATGTTTTTTAATACCAGAAATCGTTCTGCAGAATTTGGGATGATTGGTTCATAGCTTACCATGGCTTTTATATAATTTGTTCTCTTGAAAATCATTTAAGTTCATCTTAAAATGATATTCTACTCAAACTTTTTAAAATTGATTATGATTGTCGATCAATAATTTTATATAGGTCTAAACCGCAACAAATTTTAATGCAGATGTCTGTTTTTACAAAGATTATAATAATAAATAGACATTATACAGATATTAGTCCTAAAACATTCGAAGTGTCGGTGGAGGGTATCAAAGATTCGGCACAGCCGAATATAGCACTCTAACTTGTTTTTATTTCATATTAATTTTGTATGAAATTTGTCGCTTATACTAAAATTGTTTTTGCTATAAAATCGTAACGGTACATTATGTGACCATGATATTTAAGCAGATGATGCAAGTGTTGCCAATAAAGTCATTTATTAAAAAAAACGAAAATTGAAAATCATGTCGCTTACGTTATTTTCGCTGTTAGGGCTCGAAAAATTGTGGGGCTTAAAAGCAAAAGAATAGAAGTGCATAAACAAAATTCTGAGTACCTATATAAGCTTTGAAGTTATTTGTTCCCATGCGTTTCATATATATTTTTGGTTCATACCGGCTTTTGAAATCATCATACAGGTCTGAATTTTTGTCTAGTTGTAGATATTAGTATTAAATGTTGATTCTCGCAAGTAACTCAATTTTTTTATACTTTTCACTTGTACCCCACAATTATTACCATTTTTTTATTAAACGATTACACTGTGCTAGTTGAAACAAGTGCTGTGCCGAATCTTATATACCCTTCACCATTGTGGGAGCAGAATACAGACCAACTAGACAAAAACTAAATAATTTTTACATATGTATAAATACACTAGCAAACCCGGCGAACTCCATTTCGCCACCAGATGGCTTCGTTTTATGTAACATTTCGTTTGGTGATTAAAAGATGAAGAAAAATTTTTTTTGTTTTATATTTGAAAAGGAAAAATTTTATTTCATTTCACAACAGTAATGAATTCATTTCATTACAAAAATGAAGTGTTATTAAGTTGAACTTTTCTAAGTAAATGGCGTTAAAATTGAATGCCATGTCGGTTGGAATCATTGGGATCCGAGGTATCAAAAGATTTTCTCCCTTGTACTTTCCTTTAAGCATTGTTGCTTCGATGACGTTATTCATCAGTTTTTTTTTACCGTAAGTCGGGTGGCATTACAAAGACGTGGTTGGTTTATATTTCGTAACATTATGGTTACCGATCCAACTTTTAGTTTAAATTTATGAGTAGGTAATCCCAGGGAGTTCGATTGGATAGTTGACGACATCGTTCTGAGAAGTAATGGAATCTACCGACTTGTACGTCTCCAATTTGCCAGCGATTTCACTTTGAATCTTAAAATACAGTTCGTCAACGTTGCTAATATAGCACGTTCGCTCAACAAATCATGATTTCTGTAATTTTGTGTAATGTTTGGAAACACCTTTCGGATGAGTTCGGACTTTGATTCGGTGAACTGGCAGAAATTGAAATATCCACCGGGATTTTGTCGTTTCCTATGTCCAGCAATTGTTTGGAAAATACGTCTCGAGATTGATTGTTTTGCAGCTCGACTCGCATTTTCAGAGTCAATTTGAGCTTCCTAACGTGTTTCCACAAAGCAGACGACTTCAAAAATGCATTTAATTCATCGGCGGGTGTTGATCGTGGTATCACTGGAAGTGTTTGCCCAAAATCACCTGCCAACAAATCATCGTACCTCCAAATCGGCTTTGATTGTTTCGTAGTAGGCGTAAAAGTAGGCGTGGTAAATTTTTCTTTCGATGAAAACTTAAAATGGAATAATACGAACATTGGAAAGAAAAATTAGTCAAATCGATGGAGCCGTTTTCTGATTTTAGGTAAATCGAAAAAAGTGGGCGGGTAACAATTTTCTTTCCGTATACACCTAAGTTGGACCATGGCGATCACTTTAATGAAGAAATCGTCCAAATCGGTCAAGCCATCCTCAAGTTATGTGCTTAATAGAAAAAGTGGGCGTAAAAGTAGGCGTGGTAAATTTTTCTTTCGATGGAAACTTAAAATGCATTGATACGAACATTTGAAAGAAAAATTAGTCAAATCGATGGAGCCGTTTTCTGATTTTAGGTAAATCGAAAAAAGTGGGCGGGGAACAATTTTCTTTCCGTATAAACCTAAGTTGGACCATGGCGATCACTTTAAAGAAAAAATCGTCCAAATCGGTCAAGCCATCCTCAAGTTATGTGCTTAATAGAAAAAGTGGGCGTGAAAGTAGGCGTGGTAAATTTTTCTTTTGATGAAAACTTAAAATGCATTGATACGAACATTTGAAAGAAAAATTAGTCAAATCGATGGAGCCGTTTCTCTGATTTTAGGTAAATCGAAAAAAGTGGACGTAAAAGTGGGCGGGGAACAATTTTCTTTCCGTATAAACCTAAGTTGGACCATGGCGATCACTTTAAAGAAAAAATCGTCCAAATCGGTCAAGCCGTCCTCAAGTTATGTGCTTAATAGAAAAAGTGGGCGTAAAAGTGGGCGAGGAACAATTTTATATGCTATAAACCTCACGGAGCCCGAGACCTTTCCAACGAATGCAAAACCGTGGAAATCGGTTCGTGCGTTCTGGAGTTATATCGTCTGGAAGGAAAACCCGACTTATTTTTATATAATAGATATTTATAATACCTTAAACTTCATTATAAATTAAATTTAAAAAGCGACAACTGGTAAATATTTTTTTAAATCGTTTTTATAACATAAAAAAAATAAAAATAAAAAAAAAATTTTCTTTTTAAGAAAACAAGATTCGAACCTGAAAACTCACAGTTTCTAACTTAACGCACCCCTAGACAACTAAACCATGAAGGAACGTTGTTTGAATATCATTAAAATGAAATATGGCCCGTTTAATGTTCACTGTGTTGAGTTGTAATTACTTTTGATGTTTTTGTTCACCACAATAGAAAAGTTGTAAACCATAAAACTTATTTGAGTTTTGAACCAAAATATGGAAATATATTCACCAAAATAGTTTGTGGCATGTAAGAATGCGTGTTTGTTTTCTTTTATCTTTTTGAGGAGTTTTTAAGTAAAAAAAAACACAAAAATTCCTAGTTTCGATTTGTTAAAATAATTTCGTTAAATAGATGAAATAATAAAGAAGGATGATAACGAAAATCATATTGAGCATTATGCTAGTATATGTAAATTGATTGTGATTAGCGATTGGAACGTTTGATTAGCGATTGGAACGTGTCAAAGGACTGTTCCTTCTCTGATCACATGTATATTGATTTCAATTTCTCCTTTAGAGTTGACTCAGCTAAACCCTTCACGAATAGAAGAAGGACCAACTGGTCTATTTATGCGAGTGTACTCGCGGACAAGCTGCCTATGAGCCCGGTTCTCAT
The DNA here is from genome assembly GCA_930367215.1 of Pollenia angustigena. Classification (NCBI taxonomy): domain Eukaryota; kingdom Metazoa; phylum Arthropoda; class Insecta; order Diptera; family Polleniidae; genus Pollenia; species Pollenia angustigena. The sequence goes on from OV884061.1 coordinate 1,790,119, forward strand.
AGACAGTGTGTCCATGCTCGACTCCGCAGTGGAGTCTTTGACTGGTGTCTTAACTGAGGCAATAAACGAATCCTGTAAAAGAATCGACAGGAAGGGTAAAGCTAAGCCCATATGGTGGAATGCGGAGATTGCTGAAAAACGCAAAGAAAGCAGGAAACTCTTTAATGAGGCAAAACGTAATGGTGTAAATAAATGGATTCAAAAATCTTATAAGGAAGGCCAAGAGACACTCATGGAGGAATTTCTGCAGCGACGTGGAAAACTCCTCGGAGACAAGTCGGCTACGTAAAATTTTATCCTCTAAACCAGCTATTCCATCGTATATACGGAATATGGACGGATCCTGGACCACAAACAGTCGGGACTCCCTTGAGGTCCTGATGAATACACACTTCCCAGGTTGCACTGATGATGTGTCTAGGGACGTAACATTTACTGGCACTCGGGATATCTCTAATATTCCGATAACTCGCCATCGTGTGGAACGGGCGGTCAAAAGCTTCCATCCCTTTAAATCTCCAGGCCCGGATGGCATTATCCGAGCGGACCTACAAAAGAACCTGGGAATATTGATGCCATGGCTCTTGGCAATTTTTAGAGCCTGCCTGAGTCTCTCATATGTCCCATCAACTTGGACAACATATAAGATCGTCTTCATCCCCAAGAGTGGTAAGACATCTCACACTATGGCTAAAGACTTTAGACCAATAAGTCTATCCTCCTTTCTACTGAAAACACTGGAGAGGATTTTGGATATTCATATTAGATCATCGTTAGGACACAATTCCTTGTCACTGGCTCAACACGCCTACACGAAGGGAAGGTCCACGGAAACTGCGCTTCACTCATTGGTGGGCCACATAGAGAGATCCCTGCACTACAAGGAATTTGCCTTAGTTGCATTCCTAGATATTGAGGGCGCTTTCAACAACGTTGAACCTGAAATTAACGCAATGAGACATTTGGAAATCGACCCGGCGATTATTCAATTTGTCAGCAGTATCCTGCACTTCAGGCGTATTGAATCCAACTTGGGCGCCTCGAACATCTCCAAGGTTGTGACTAGGGGCACCCCGCAAGGCGGTGTACTCTCACCATTACTTTGGAATCTGAATATGAATAGCCTACTCAGGGCCATGGAAAGGACGTGCTGCAGAACGGTTGCATATGCGGATGACGTTGCAGTTGTGGCTCTGGGTAAAGATCCAAGACTATTGTCTGAACTAATGGAGTCCGCATTGGACGTCCTAACAAAATGGTGCCAGGGATGTGGACTGGATGTAAATCCTGCCAAAACGGAACTGGTACTTTTCACAAGGAGATACAAAATTCCCGAATTTGATACCCCGAGGATAAAGGGGATCTCGCGGGAACTGTCTGACAGCGCCAAGTATCTTGGGCTAATATTGGACGGCAAACTGAACCGGAGGATGAACACCATTTCCAGGACTAATAAGGCGGCAACTGCATTATATTGCTGCAAAAGGGCCATTGGCCTAAACTGGGGAACTAACCCGAGAAATGTATATTGGCTATACGAATGTGTCATTAAGCCTATTCTATTCTACGGGGCAGCTGTTTGGTGGCCGGCGCTCGAGGTGAAGAGTCATCAAATTTGGTTTGAACGTACAATGACACTGGCACTGTTTACGATTTTAAACTGGTTAGCACCAGACATTTTGGCGAAAAGTTTAGCTGCGAACGCGGCGGTAAGCCTAAGGGCCACCGGAGCATGGAGGGATTACAATATCGGACATGCTAATATTCTGAACGAAATTAATTGGAACATGGATGTTGATTATGTCACACCCGAGCCAATCTTTGATCCAGGCTTCACGGTAAGCATTTTGGATAATGTGGTTCACTATGATGACCTACAAATTCCCGCGAACGCGATTCAAATTTTCACGGACGGGTCTAAAACACTGTGTGGTGTTGGTTCTGGTATATACTCCGAGCAGCTAAACTGGAGCATTCCTATAAGGCTGCCGGACCACTGCAGTGTCATCCAGGCCGAGATAATGGCCATCCACACAGCCGCGAGACGCATCCGGTACGGTGGGATATTCACATTATTACCGATAGCAAGGCGGCCATAAGATCCCTGGAGAATGTGTTCATCACATCGAGAATTGTCCGAGAATGCCGGATGTCTCTGAAGGAGATAGCGAGACATTCACTGGTCACCCTTAATTGGGTCCCCGGACACAGGGACATACCGGGGAACTGCATGGCGGATTCGTTGGCGTATGCAGGCACCACCTTGAATCGAGACGGTTCGACATATAATGTAGGTGTTTCACTCCCAAGGAGTAAGCAACTCATTGCGCACAAGTTTCATATCATTGCCAGTCAGAGGTGGCTCGTTCAAACTACCTATGGGGAAACCAGGAAAATCTGGCCCATCATTGATGAAAAAAGGACACGGCGGGCATTACAGCTGCCCAGACATCATCTTAGAAACCTGATTGCGGTTATAACCGTTCATTGGCCCATTGGGAGGCACGCCCAGAGGCTGGTGCTCCCTTACAATGACTTATGTAGAAGTTGCGGCGAGGAGGAGGAGGAAGAGTCAACGGAATATCTTCTCTTTAATTGCCCGGCATTCGGAGATCTAAGACTCAAAATGTTTGGTCGAAGAGCTCTTGGGGACAAAACTTGTCTCTCTGATGTTGATGTTAACAGGATCCACTCCTTTACTGAATCGACCGGGATTCGTGGGAACACTAGCAGCCAGACAACATAGAACCCATGGGAGACGGTGTGACATGGTAACACAACGGGAACTAATGAATGGACCCACGTGAGCTGTGCTTGATCACGGCTGAAAATGGAACCTTACCTAACCTAGTATATGTAAACAAATGTGAAAGGGGGGGAAGAGACGGGATTTGAGCTTCGCTTTTCATAAGAACCCAGAATATATATACTTTATAGGGTGTAGGATCAATATTGTAGAAATTACAAACCATTTGTGGCAATTTCAATAGCAAAATTATAATAAGAATACCTGACATAAAGATACCCCAACCAAGTCCCCATCATATCTGGGGGCTTCGGAAAACTCATTTCAACATACAGACGGACAACCGGATTTGAACTTCGCTTTTCATAAGGACCCAGAATATAAATACTTTTTAGGGTGTAGGATCAATATTGTAGAAATTACAAACGGAATTACAAAGTTATATATACCCTTTTACTTTCGGTGAAGGGTATAAAAACAGACAAGCCCGACACATGAGAAAATGTTAAGACAAAAAATTAACTGAGGTCGGTCCTACTTTATATCCCACTAGGGGCGACTCCTGGATATTTATGGGACTTTTCCTTCAATGTATTTATAGTCTGCATTTAACATTTTGTATGGGAGCCCTCTTAAGGAATGGAAATCGCGGGTAGGTATGTTAGAAATAAATGATTGAGATGAAAAATAAAGCGGTGTTGGTCATACATTTGACCCATCTAGGGGCATCCTAGGCGCTGCATGTGCCAAATTTAAGAATTTCATTAAACGGCCATATTTGTATGGGAGCCCCCCTAAAGGGTGGATATATACGGCAAGTATGTTTTAAGACAATGTAAAGAACAAAAAACTAATGGGTGTCGGTCATTCAATTTATCCCCCTAAGGGCGATTTCTTGGCAGTTATGGGGCTTTTTCTTTAATATATTTCTAATCTGTACCGACAATTTTTGTATGGGAGCCCCCTTAAGGAATGGAGATATCGGGTAGGTATATTAGAAATAAATGATTGAAATGAACAATAAAGTGGGGTTGGTCATACATATGACCCATCATGGGGCATCGTAGCGCTGCAGGGGCCAAATTTAAGAATTTCATTAAACGGCCATATTTCTATGGGAGCCCCCCTAAAGGGTGGAGATATACGGCAAGTATGTTTTAAGAAAATGTTAAGAACAAAAAACTAATGGAGGTCGGTCATACATTTTATCCCCCTAGGGGCGATTGCGTGGCAATTATGGGGCTTTTTCTTTAATATATTTCTAATCTGTATTGACAATTTCGTATGGGAGCCCCCTTAAGGAATGGAGATAACGGGTAGGTATATTATAAATAAATAATAAAGATGAAAAATAAAGTGGGGTGGGTCATACATATGACCCATCTTGGGGCTTCCTAGGCGCTGCAGGGGCCAAATTTAAGAATTTTTTTAAACCGCCACATGTGTATGGTTGAAATTCTTATATTTGGAAATTCAAAAAGTACCAATTAAAGAACAAGAAAGTTCCCTCATAGAGTCTAATAGTAATGTTTCTTAAAATAAAACGCTAAGGATGTTTCAAACTTTTTTCATTCAAAAATTCTCTTTATTAATTAAAGTTATTTTTTCTTCAATAAACTTTTATTTATTTCTTTTATATTTTTTTATAAATTTATTATTTTCATAAAATAAACACAAATTTAATTTTAAACGGTCCTTTTAGGATCCTTTCTTTTTAATGGTTCACAATTAATTTTTTTTAAATAAATGTTTTAATAAAGTTAATGTCCTTTTAAAAGGATATTTTTAACAAATGATTTCCTGGTTGAACACTTCTCTACGACTGACTACAAAAATTAATTATTTCGTCGTATTTTAAAAAAATAAGTCGAAACAATACCGTACATAATACTTATTAAATATATCGATCGTTTCCTTATTCATGTTTAACATACGTATTTACATACATGAATGTATGTGTGTATATCGGGAATGCAATATCGCTTTACAACGTATTAAAGAACATCTTTCTTTCAAAAAGCTTTACAACAAACACTAGACATGCGCAATTGTCACTAACTTGTATTATATACACAGCGTGTGTAGGTAAGAAAGAAGCAAGATAGTGCATGTCTGGTCAAATTGGGATTTCAGAAATACAAAAAAATAAACAAGTTACAGAAATTAAGATTTAAAGACGTGTAGCAACAAAATAAAATAAATACATACAATTAGTGTTACATTATTTTACATACGCATTAAGCGTATGAAAGTAAGCAAACAGAACATGTTTGATCATACTGTTGTCATGGGATAAATTTTTATTAGGGCATTTCATATAATTTTAAGTATATGTATGTATATATATTAGGGTGCAGCTGAATTTCAACTTTGGATTTTCAACATCTCCCGGGCGGAATATTGTGCCACATGGTCTAAAACTGATGTGGAAAAAATTTCAGCCAAATCGGATAACTTTTACCCCTGCCCCTTTGAGGTCAAAGTTCAAATGATAAAAAAAAAAAATTTCCATACAAGCAAAGAATTTTTTTTTCGATTTTTTTTTTTTTTTTTTTTTTTAATATTAGTAAGCTTTATAAGCTTATTAACAACAAAAAATTTCATTTCGATCGGACAAGATTTTCAGTTTCAAAAGTGACTCTGAAAAAAAAATTTGAGGCTTGTTAGGGGCTTACTCTAAAAAATTTTCAAAAAAAATTTTTTTTTAGTTTTGATAAGCACACATTAAAGATTTTTGTTGCTCTTAATACCAGGTTTTTTTAAATTTTTTTTAAAAATTTTTTTCGACATCGCATTTAGTTCTAAATTGGGGTAAAAAACTGGAAAAATGCAGTTTTTGGCCCTATTTAAGATCATGATTACTAGGGTGCCAGCTAAATTTCAACTTTGGATTTTCAATATCTCCCGGGCGGAATATTGTGCCACATGGTCTCAAACTGATGTGGAAAAAATTTCAGCCAAATCGGATAACTTTTACCCCTGCCCCTTTGAGGTCAAAGTTCAAATGATAAAAAAAAAAATCGAAAAAAAAATTTTTTGCTTGTATGGAATTTTTTTTTTTTTATCATTTGAACTTTGACCTCAAAGGGGCAGGGGTAAAAGTTATCCGATTTGGCTGAAATTTTTTCCACATCAGTTTTAGACCATGTGGCACAATATTCCGCCCGGGAGACATCAATATTAATACAAAAAAATTGCTCCATACATTTAGCTGCCACCCTAATATATATACATACATACATATGAATACATATAACTTATAATCACTCAGCACATTGCATGAAGATTTCTAGGTCCAATATAACCGATAATTAAATAAAGTACCAGTCTGAGAACGAAAAAGTACCAAAAAGCCCATCTTACAGATTCTTATTCACTCAGGACCTTGCATGTTTGATTTTATATTTCTTTTTTTTTTACCGATATTAACGGAAATTAAAAAGATACCAATTGAAGAACAAAAAAAGTACCAAACAGTTCGCTCTTCAAGATTCTGATCCTCTGAAGACATTGCATATTTATTTTTATGTTTCTAGGTCCAATACTAACGAAAATTAATTAAAGTATCAGATAAAGAACGAAAACTACCAAAAATATCCGCCTTACCGATTCCCATTTATTCAGGACATTGCATGTTTTATTTAACGCTTCTAGGCCCAATACTAACGGAAATTAAAAAAGTACTAGTTAAAGGACAAAAAAGTACTTCAAAGTTCCCTCATATAATCTTGTCACTTAGGACATTGCATGTTGAACTTTATGTTTTTGGGTTCAATATAAAAGATAATTAAAAAAAAGTACCAGTTGTAGAATCAAAAAATTGAATAAAGAAATCTAATTTTCCGTTTTTACTCTAGTTGGTACTTTTTTTCTCCCAGTTGATCCCATAATTTAATACCTATATGTCAATGAACGAAGAAAAATGTTTTGTAAAAAATGTACCAAAAATAGTTGCGATTTGGCGTTTAGGCTTAGCGATGACAGATAAATAGATGTAGAAAAAGTAGCTGTTTATTAAAAGATAGAGAACGAAAAAGTACCAAAAAGCTCCCTCTTATAGATTCTCATCCACTGATTACATTGAATGATTGATTTTATGTTTCTAAGTCCAATATTAACTATAATTAAAAAAGTACAAGTTAAAGAACGAAAAAGTACCAAAAAGCCCCCTTTACATTTTTTATTCACTTACGACCTTGCATCTTAATTTGATGTTTCTAGGTCCAATACTAACGGAAATTCAAAAAGTACTAGTTAAAGGACAAAAATTTACCATAGAGTTTCGCAATAGAATCTTATCCACTCAGGACATTGAATATTGAATCTTATGTTTAAAGGTTCAATATTACCGATAATTACAAAAATACCAGTTGTAGAACCGAAAAGCTAAAGAAAAATAAAAAATTTCCCTTATTTCGAGTTTTTGGTACAATTTTTCCCCCCATTTAAGTATCAAAAATTTCAGTATTGTAGTTGGAGTCCATATTTAAATAAGTATATATCAATGAATAGAGAAATATGTTTTGTAAAAAAAAGGAACAAAAATAGTTAAGATTTTCCCCCCTTAAACTCTATACTTAATAGTTTCATTAATTATGTCGTTATTTATTAATAATGAAATGCAAATTAAAATTTTGATTAAAACACACAATATTAGAAAGCCCATAAAACTTTTGGCAAAAAAAAATCAGCTGTCTCTTCGCCACCACCTAATAGTCAATTCGCCTTGCTTTCAAACTTCAAACAAAAATCAGTAAAAAAAAGGGAAACATCTGGCAACAAAAATTTTAACATATCAATTGAATATTTTCAATGCGTATAATAAATTAATGCAGTCAAAATAAACGTTACATACCAAAAGTTAAATATTTTTGTTGTGTATATAACACTATGGAACATTTTTGGGATTATTGTCTGGGGGGTGAGAAATTCCAAGTCAGTGTGATGGTACTAGGTCAGTATAGTAAAACCCTCAAAGGGTTTGGCGTTCGTATGTGTCAGTTTTTTTTTTATGACATTTTAAATTTATTCCTTATCTTGATGTTTTTTCGCATTTTGGCAAAAACGTAGTTTAACATAACTCGAGAACCACTTGTCCGATTTTGCTAAAACAAACTCAAAAATATTTAGAATTACAATTTCTTCCGTTCATGTAACGTTTTTATTTATAATCAACAGTTTTGCCGGTAAAAATAAATTTGTGGAGAAAAAAAAATATTTTTTTGCCTAAAAATTAAAATTTTTTTTTTTAAATTATTAAAAAATCCAAAACGGAAAAAGGATCAAGTGTTATTAATTTCATGTAAAGTCACATAACCTATAAACAAAATGCGACATAGATCATAGAAATCGATTAACGCGTTCTGCTTTTAAGTGAAGGTATCCCATTTTGACAAGAATATTGATATTTGTTTTTATTCAAAAAAGTGTCATTTATCGCCTTTTTTATAAATTTTCCCCAATAACTCCAGACTTCTGCCCATAAACTACTAAAAAAATTAAGTAAACATTTTTATAATTTTTTATTTTTATTTTATTTATTTATTTTTATTTATTTTAATAAATTGTGCCTAGACTTTTTCGATGGTGGTTGTTCGGGACTATTGGCATCGCATTCATCGCTATCATCAGTTTCTGAACCACACATAATGTCAATGTGTGACTCCACTGTTGGCCCTTCTGCATGTCCTGAAAATTCTTTATCATCAAGATCATCCTTGTCTTGCCACACAAGCTTACTCCACCAGCAAATTTCCGCAATTATTGCACTCGGCGACTTTTTGCCTCTATATCTGTAAGTTTTTGTTCTATTAAAATGAGTTTGAAAAAATAAAAAATCAGTATTACCTCATTTCAAATGGCATAGCAACTTGATGATAGCGTTCACCTTGTTCATCAGATTCGGTAGCCAATTGTTTGCTGAAGTAGTCCAGATGATGATGTAAATAATGGATTTTCAAGGACATGTGGACACCAATTTCCGAGAATGCTCTTAACATCCTTGCGACAGAAAAATCGTAGTTGTTACAACGATGCTTTCCCAACAAGCCTTCTATTACTTCTTTGATTGCCTGCCATGCATTCAATTCAGCGCCGATCGAAATATTGTTGAATGCGTCACTTTTAATCAGCTTTCGTATATCTGGACCATTTAGTAAGCCTGATTGGAAATTTTAATTTGTTAAGATGGAAAATCATGGGAAATGAATGTGATGTTATAACTTACCTTCTTTAATTTTACTTTCGCTGAGTCTCGGGTAAATTAGTTTCAAACACAAGAAAACTTCATCTCTTTTGGCGACAGTTTTGATAAAATTCTTAACAATTCCAAGTTTAATATGCAGTGGAGGCAGCAATATCTTCTCCTTCGGCACTAGAGGCTCCCGAATAATATTGGCCGTTTGTAACCTGCTGTGCTCTCTGAGTTTCCATCCGTGGCATGCATATTGGTCACCGGAAAATCGTGTGTCCCAATCGCACAAAAAGCACATATATTTTATATAGCCGCTTTGAAGACCGCAAAGCATTGCTACAACTTTTAAATCGCAGCATATGCGCCACATATCTTTGGCGTAGTTAACCATTTTTAAAATATTTTCCAGTGCATCATATGTTTCTTTGGTTTCTGTACTATAGGCGATTGGAACTGAAGGTTTTTTATTGGTCTTATGCAGTAAAACCGCCTTCAAGCTGAGTTTTGAACTGTCAATAAATAATCTACAGTCATCTGCTTCATATTTTATTTCCATTGCGTCCATCAATTTTCCTACATCCGGGCAATATGCACAAGTTTTTTCATCATTCACAAGGAATAAACTTTGGAGTGTTGCCTGACGACTTCGATAAGCTGTGACTTTCACAACGGGTGCCAACAAATTGTTTGATTTCAAAATGGAAACCAGCTCTTCCGATTTATGCTGTGTTAATTCCAACTTGGCAACAATTGAATCAAGCATATTTTGATTTATTAAAATTGGCTCATTGGATACTGATGGCTCATATGGGGGATCATCACGTGCATGATATGTCGGAGCAGTCGTAGAAGAGAAAATATCTGGGCTAGAAGCTTTTGGCACAGGAATGTGGTCCGAATGAGGCAATGGTGTTGCGGCACTTGCAACACCAACGTAATTATA